>JBBPCY010000082.1:18543696-18587714 GCA_037974405.1 Brachyalestes nurse | reverse complement strand
CAATGCAGTGAAATATGTACTTTTAATACTTAAGTATTTTTGGAAACAATTACTTCAGTACTTTAACTTAAGTGAAATTTGACTGTATGACTTTCACTTGTACTGGAGTAACATTTGACTAGTGCTATCTGTACTTTCACTCAAGTAATGAAGTTATGTACTTTGTCCACCTCTGGTTAAACCTAGTGATCCAGCCATCTTTATGGATAGAAATGTTTTTTTTTCATACCAGAGGTGTTCAGTCCAAATGCAATCATTAGTTTTATACTTTGAATCCCAAGTTGCTTATTTCTTTGATGGTAACCAATCAAAAAAGAGATCATTTACATGCATCTGCCTTAAAGTCTCAGCAATAAAAACAGCCTGTTTAATTCTGGAATGACAAGCGGTTGGAAAATGTTCATGCTAAAATGAATTAAAACTGTTTTTGATACTAAATGCCCTACAAACATTATAAGTGGACTTAATTATGCACTAAAGCAAGAAAAAATGTAGGTTATGGGTTCTTTAAACCTAAAACCAAAATTGATCACTGTTGCTTTTTTAGTTGTTATGCAGTCATTTCAAGCTTGGTTCATCATATTTCATCATTTCAATGAAACAGTTGTTGATTTCTCATAATTTACTCTAAAATACAATGGTTTTTGCATACTTCTAAAACATCTTCTGAATGTTGATTACATCACCATTCACCACTAGGTGTGGAAAAACCATGTCATCTAATAACTTTGCATATAAAGTATAAAGGTTCACTTCCCCAAAGTACCACTGAGTTAAAATGCCCAGCAAGCTCAGGGACCCATCTTGAGACTGCATTTACAGAAAGGGCATAAATCATATGGACTTTCTTCTTCTACTCCAAATGAGATAATAATGTACTAAAGTCTCTGTTGTTATTGGGAACTACAAAGATGCTCCTTGGGTGTCAAAGTTAAAAGTTTTTGTGAGGGAGCAGAAGGCGGTCTGGCTGCTCAAGTGCTCAAAATTAATAAATTCACCCACAGACCACAAAATAACTTTAAAAAATGCTTAGAGAAGATTTTCACCACCAGTTTCAAATGATTTAAGTCTCCCAACTGCACAGAGACAGCAGTTAGATCAGAACTTATAACGGCTTCATACAGTCAGATAACAAATTTTTTGGTAGCCACTCACAAAAGAGAACATTTACATACATCTGCCTTAAAGGCTGAGGAATAAAGTATATCATGGTGTAAGAAAAATGGCTCAATTAGAGAAATGACAGCTTGGATGAAATAATGGGTCTTTAGAGGACAAAGCTGTCATTTTAAATACATGAAACATCTCCATCTTTACTTGGGGGATATCCGGAGAATTCCTTATAGATTACAGTGGGTCTCTGGTGAATGGAGAAAGGAGGGAGAGAATATGAGGCTCTATTGTAAAACCATGGTGTTCTACATGTGCACACATCTCTGCCAAGTGTGAATTCAACCGGCTCAAAGGATTAGTGTAACAGTCAAATAAGCTCACAAATGAAAAGCATGCATGTGGATGGTCTTACACACATTTATGCGCAAAAACACAAAAATAAAAAATGGGGTCATGGACAATCACAGTTGCTCAATACTGTATTTTTCATGCACAGCAAAATGTTGAAAAGTGATCGATGAACGGAACTGAGAATGAGTATCGCGTGCTGTTCCACTTTCCCAGGGCACCAGATCAAATCGATGTCCCATGTTTACTGGCCAGCGGCTCTTGGCTGGGGAAGGTTCTTGCCTCCAGATCTCCAGATGTTCAACTGCAAATGGGAGCACATTTACCCCAAATGACTGCTCCCATAACAGTACACCAAAAATGAAAGGATGGATGGATGGAAAATTACATACATCATGAAATATCAGTTTGAAATAAAGGTCATGGGCCCACGGGACCTTCTAGACCAATGGTTCTCAACCTTTTCAACATCAAGGCCCACCTATATCTCACAGCATATTGCCAAGGTCCACTTGGCCACAGTAGATGATATTAAATAACCAATTGTGGACCAATGGCCTGTCTCGATTTTAGATTTGCGGCCCTATCAAACGCCTTCGCGGCCCACTGGTGGTCCCCGGCCCAGTGGATGAGAAACCAGGTTCTAGACTGTTTTGCAACATGGAGCTAGTATTCAGTGTGTGGAAAAACCAACCTGGTGGAGGTAGGACTGGAATGACGCATACACATAGAGAAATCACTCAAAATAACAAACAGCCTAAATAAAATGATAACAATAATTAGCATAAATAATGATGTGAAAGGGGATGAAAACCACAAATACCACAAACTGTATAAACATCCTGGACAAATGTTCACATTTTCATGTCTTGCCTGACCTTACCAGCTAGAGTGCAAGTGCACTAAGTAATTGTATTGGATGGATAAAAATGTCTGAGAATTATCTTAAATTGTGTTTGCACAGGCTTTACAATCAGAGGTGGTCTCACTGATGCTGTTATAATGTCCATAGGTTGTTAATAAAAAGAGCTGATTAGCAGAAACAAACTTTTCATTACAGTGTCGACTCAGATTCTGATTCCAAGTGACAGGGATCAATAAAGTTGTTTCCACATAATAAGTATCTGTAAAGTTACCAGGATTGATCATGTGTGAACATACATCAATACATTACCAGGAAAACAATACTGGAGGCAAGAACCTTCCCCTGCCAAGAGCGGCTGGCCAGTAAACATGGGACATCGATTTGATCTGGTGTCCTGGGAAAGTGGAACAGCACGCAAATCATAATGTTTCCATGATACTCTTGTATTTACTGCGTTTTCAGTTTTTGCAAATGAAAAATCATACTGGAGTGTATGTTGTGCACAATGGTGATGGCATACAATTATATACCACAGAAATATACCATAGATTTACAAATTTATGTCATAGACATACACATATACGCCACATATACCATAGATATACAAATATTTAAAAACAGTCTATTGACGTGTGTGTGTTGGTTTAGGATACATATTTTAGACAGACTGTCTAAACAGTGATAGTGTGTGCTGTGTGTGGCTCGGGCCAAACCAGAACGTTACAGAGTGGAATCCAAAGCGCTGGAGTTGACTCTTGATTCCCAAATGCCCAGATCCTAAGAATAAACTCTTACTGGGATGTATTTCTAGCTCTGGTAGACTCAGCCATAATGTCACTGAAGGCTGCCCTGCAGTCTTAGCAAAATAACTGCATATAGCACTCAAAAGCTTCTCTATAACAGAAAAGAATTTTTAATCCTAATAAATAACCATTTATGCATAATTAATCATTACCTTTGCTTTAGGGTGAACGTTATAAAAAGATTTAGCACTTAGTACTCTCCTCTGGCTCTCACACTGTCCTGAAACTTGAATCTGTAAGAACATGATATCAGCACCTTTTCAGTCATCAGTCAGTGCTGCTGAATCAATACTGAACCACTGATTTTCCCACACTGAGTTGATACAAAAAAAGTAAGATCAATGCAAAATTCAACATAAACTTTTGCCCCACATCAAAACAACATTAAATCAATCACAGTTTGCTATCTAGGAATGTGCTTGCAACCCAACACAAAAACACCCATGAATGAACTTATTCATAGGCCTGCCCAAAAAGGGGATAGGGTGAAAAAGGTATTTTAAAAAACTACCAGTTTCTCTAGCTCCACGTGTAGGATCTTAAAATGAGGCAGAAAAATGCATGAGACAAGCAAGGCCAAGAAATATCTAATCAAATGACCATCTTTTAGCCTGTAATATGATCACCTACAGACATTCTGTTAGCATTAGTCAAGCAACATTGTCAACTCAACACAGATTTGATCTTTTCATGTTCTTCATGTGCAAATCAGGCAATTCAATGTCAGGCACTGTAAAATGATTCTCAAGCCAGATCGCAAGCACCTCCAGCAAGACAGCTGACTTCCCGGATTGCTGTTTCCTCGCACTGTTTAGCTGAACTGTTAGACTCAGCGAGGCAAATGGGGATTCAGCATGCCAACAGACACTGAACAGGGCAGGCCGGACAGAAACTGTGGTGTGGCAGCTCACATGTTTGTGATGGCCCTGTGTAAAATCCTCAGTGATCTTGTCCCCCCCCCCCCTTTTTCGTTTCAGTCCAATGTAAAGCTGACCCTGCAGGAAACTGTGTTCAAGGAGGTTGTCAACTGAGTGTCAAGGAGTACATAAAGACATTAAGCAAAAAACTGGTCCCACATACCCCAACCAATGTGGAAAGTCAGCAGGCAAACATGATGGTTCAGCCAATAAGCAGATTTACACAATTTGACCCCAGTTTTCAAACGTAGTCCAACAGCCAAGACATGTTTGGGGTAAGAAGTTCTTCTGTAACTTTTCACTGGATTGTTTAATTGCTTGTTACCTATGTTAGCCTTGTACTCATCAGATCATCAACACTTGTAATGAGGGAAAAATATCTACATTAGAATGAATGATCCATCACTTTAAAGCTACAGTGTCTTTTGGAAACTCATGTCTGAACCAAATAGCAAACAATAAAATAAAAAATGTAGGATCTAGTTGGTTCTTGATGGATAGAGCCCTGTCAGAAACAATATCAAGGTTGTTTTAAGCTATGACTAAGCTTATATGATCATATATATATATATTTTTTTTGTATCAGTTATTTTTAAAAGATATAGCAATATGAATGATGTGATTCACCTCTCTTCCAAAACCCTGTGAAAATATGACAGGAATTCAAACTTTAAAATGGTAAGCATCAAGCAGCAGAAATATTGCTGTTCTTTTATTACAGCCATGTTTACGGCTAAAACTAGAAGAGCATGGTTCCCAGGGAACTATGTCTGCTGGAATGAAATACAAAAGCCACAAAGAATCTTGAGCAAACCCAATGAATCACTGTTCATCCATGCACGTGATTATGGAAAGCTTTTGCTAATCAGGGGTTCATTTTCCCAATGTTTGGCAGCATATTGATCCTTTTGTATGGTGAATATCATTGTAGGCCATGATATTTGATAAAATATTTGCTATACAGCTTAGTCAGCAAACAAGTGATTTGGCTGCTGAAAGGTCTCATTCATGAGAAGGGTACAAAAAAATATTACAGGGCATTAGATATACCATGGAACATAGTGAAGACAGTCATCAAGAAGCGGAGAAAATATGGGACAAGAGTGATGAAAAGTTGATGAAAAGACAAAGTTGATGAGAAGACAAAACAAAAACTTGGCAAGGAGCTACAGGAATTTTTGGTAAGTTATGGTTGCACACTACATGTGAATCTCCAGGATTCTCCATATGTCTGGACTGTGGAGTAAGGTCACAAGACCAAAGTGAAACGAATGAAAAGTTATGGTTCCGGCACTCACGGTCTGAACTTTTTGGCAACAATTATGCTTGGTGCAAAAACAAAAGAACACCATACCTAGGATGAAACATGGTGGTGGCAGCATCTTTGGGGTTGTTTTTCTTTAGCTGGAACTAAGGCTTTAGTCAAAGGTGAGAATTATGAACATTTCCAAATACCAGTCCATTTTGGCTCAAAACCTATTAAAAAAGTATTAGTTTAAGGGTGTGCATACTTCTTTGTACATTGTACATTTTTTATTTTGTATACATTTCTCCATAACACATTTGTTTGTTTATCAGTTAAATTGTACAGGTTATAAGCCACATTAAAGTGGAAAATTTTTTGAAATGATTTATTGTGGTCTCATTTTTTTACATCAGAAAAAACCTGCCATTTTTACAGGGGTGTGCAAACTGTATGTTTATATCCACTGTATGTTCATATGAAGTTGTTTAAGCAGGTTTTTTGTCTAGCTAACAACCCCTCAGCAGTTTATCATGCTTATGGGCAGTCACTCACACCTCCTCATACCTTTATTTTTTCAATAACCAAACCATGTTAGATTGTGTCCTGCTTACCCCTGGTTAATATAATATAAAAATAAGCATTTTAAACTGTTAAGCATTACTAAGTACTTGTTAATTATTTCTATTTAAAACAATTATGCAGTTATTTCAAATAGCTCTCTTGGTTTTCAAGCTCAACAAGTTACACGGCTACATACCAGCTGGTTCAGTGCACAAAGCATCTGTATCTGCAGGGATTCTGTATCTGGACTTTGTCACTTAAATTCCTCCCTGCAGACTCCATCATAAAGAATTACGTTTTGGATTTTGAGGAAAATGCTTCTTTAAGCTGTTTCTTTAGTGTACCATGCAGCAATTTGAACCTACACGTGAAGTCAGTTTCCACCACCACATCAAAAATGTCTTTCAAGAGCTGTTTTTCTAATGATCATGACAGCCACTTTATTTAGAAAGTGAAGGATCCTACGAAGCCGTTCTGATTGTATTAAAAGTTGATTTTTGTTAATAATCCAGAATCTAGAACTCCACAGTTACATCAGGAGACCTTTATGTAACCCAGGGGTCACCAGCCATTTTATTATTATTGTTATTATTATCAAAAGTAGTAGTAGCAGTAGTAGTCGTAGTTTTATTTTTTTCAAGGCACTCAAGGACACCTTACAGACAAGTAAACCAGAGCATATAATTAACAATGCAAAGACAAATAGATAGTGAACGTAATGTATAGAAAATCACAAGTGTAAGACTAGAAATGGGTGCAGCCTAGAGACAAGATCATAGATTGAAGTTTGAAGAGGTGAGTTCGGAAAAAATTTGAGCCGCAGATTTCTTGAGGGAAGGAATTCCAAAGATGGGGCAACATACCTAAAGGGTCAAAACCCCCATGGTGAACATAAGAGCAGAAGCGAGTAGCAAGTAGATTGGAAGATCTGAGGGTACAGGAGTGTGTGTAGATGTGCAAGAGGTCAGAAAGGTACAGGGTGAAGAGCTTTGAATGTTAAAAGCAAAATCTTATCCATAAAGGCCTGGTGTGGCTAGAGATTATCACTTCAACCAAGCAGGAGCTCCTCATGCAAGTAATCGGTGGTTTTAAAGCTGTTTAAATAGTGGAATCAAGTGCGTTTCTGCTCATTTAGAGGTGAAAACCTGCAGCCACACCGGCCCTCTGCGGATAAATACAGTTACATTCTAGACTGTGGTTCTATTATATGCATTCTGCGCAATCTGTCAGTAGTGCTACCCTAACTCTGATGCATGTGAAATCTGTGTTTACAGTTTCTTGACATACACTGACCACAGGGTTATTTCACCAGTTCAAGCCAAACCACACACTGTAATTCGTGTACATATGAAAACATTACACGTTCTCTGAAATGTGATCAAATAGAAAGATATACAGTGTGGCACTTAACTTATTTTACTGCTTAGAGAAAACCACATCATCTTGGTTGGCATTGTCTTAACTCAATCTTTCTTAAAGCAATGGTTCAGCCAGGAATCAGCTTTACGCAATAACCCATCATCGACCACCCCCACCCCCAAATCCAGGCTGGGGCAGTATTTCATACTTTACACAGAAGAATACTGCAGTGTGATGAAACATGCGGCTGTCTATAAAAATGGACAGATATAAGCGTAAAAAAGGCTGCTATTACTATTTTAAGCGATACAGTGTACTTTTGTCCATTTTTGTAGATGCCATACAGTTTCAAAAATCACATAAGCAAGCGTCTTTGACATTACAGACCAACTGCACATGGGCTGAAGCAAAATATGTGATCATTTAGGCATGCATTTTGCACAATGCTAATTTGTGGCTATACGTTTTCTTGTACATTACACTGGCTCATAACCCCAGTAAAAACTAAACAAAGCAATTTGTCTCGGCTCATTTACTATATTTGGGGTAAGGGGAGCATTTGTATGCTTGATTTTTGACCAAATAATTGATTTAAGATGTACTCTGTTGAAGGATTTTTACTATGAAATAGTTTTGAAGGTGATGTTTCAAATATTATAATTAATACTACCTAAAAAATCATTTTGAAAACAGACAGGAACATTTCAAAAATGAAAAAAAAAATCAACCTAAAAACACCCTAGAATAAACAAACCTATCATGGAGGTTGTATTCAGTCCCAGAAAATATTTCAGCTCAGTTCTCTCGTTATTTTTGCTTGCATTTTTTTCATGGGAATACACTTTGTGACCGGCAGGCCGTAGATGAGATGGTATGGAATGACCTGTACATGGGTTCACACCACGTATTCTATATCGTATAGATATATCCAGACCACAGCCAAGATAAGCAATGAGCAGACAACCCTACAGCTGCTGGCAGTGGACGTTTCACTAACCCTTTTCACTAATCATGGGTTGCTTGAACCTGATTAAAACGGAATGAAAATATCCTATTTAATAATATTCATAAAAGAAAAGGTGAGAGGCAGGAGGCTGAGAATGCCATGTGAAGACCCTTGAGCCGTAGTACAATAGTCTCACATTAAGAGCCATTTAAACTGCTAAACAGTTTGCTTATTAAACTATTAATTACTTATAAGACTGGAAGCAATGGCCACATCATAAAATGTACTTTAATTTGACACATGAAATGGCAAGAGACCAGGTGGTGCTTTGAACAAGCCACAAGAGGCTTTCGGGAGTTATAAAGATGATAAATCTCCTTATTTGGCTGAGAAATATGACAGGAACTTTAGATTTATCATCAGTAATCATTTTTTGTTTGTGTCAGTTGGTCTTTCTGTCTCACATTAGGGGTTTTCTTTTCTCTCACTCTGTTCTCTTCGCTGGGGAAGGGCAGGTTTTGTGAAGGTGGTTTTGAGTGAGTATTTTGCGGTGTTACCACTTCCTGTATGCCTGTGAGATGTTGAATTTCCTTTGCACTGTTTGCGTTAGAATGAATGTCATTTCAAATAAATATGTGCTGCTGTTCCCAAAAGAGGATGGGGGCAAAAGAGTATTGACTTGGGTTCTTGTAAAAACAGCAGCAACGAGAACAACAAACCATGAAAGACAAGACCAATGAAATTCACCCCACTCAGTTAAACCTGGTTCCAGATGTCACTCTGGACCTTGATCTTGATCACTGATGCAATATCTTAGCTGAACCGTTGTAATGAAAAATATCATTTGCATTATCCAAATGAGAACATGAACTGGGCTTACGGCCAAATATATTTTCACTCGAATGCTCCTGTATCTACGGAGCCTCTGTTTTTGTTCCATTTGGACCATGATAAAGTTTTCAGAGGCAACATACTGACCTTTCAAACAATCATATGCTTGTAGCCAAGTTTTGCTTGATTAGATCTACCTTTTGAATAGGAGCAAACTTGTTGGGTCAGTCTGCGGCCACAAGCCGAGCTTAGCACTCGGTTAAATGAATAACATATATCCTGCATCATTTAGTGCCAAAGGGGCCTCATTAAAACCTTTAGAACAAAGCTTTGAAAATCTGGCTAGGAGCCAGAACAGACACCACCCATTCCCCAAGTTTCCTGACAGTGAGCCTCGACACATTATACCCCGCCAATAGCATATGCTATCTAAAAGTGTTCAGCTCCCCAAACACACCCCAGAAGATTGTTAGATTAATAGCTTCTGAGTGCTACTTCTTCTGTCCTACGACCTACGGGTTGCCCAGTCTTCCTCCATCCTGTGTTTCCAATTAAGAAAGACCCTGGCCTCTCAACCCCCCCCACACCTCATAGTGCAAATGGGAGTTGCATCAAATTAAAATATGTGCCATAAGTCTCCACTTAACGAAACCAGAACAGAGCTTTCCAGTGGGAGCATATTTGGCTGCAGTGACTGCACGTTTCTGAAGGCCTTCATTTCTTTCAAGGACACTGAAGAGCAGCCAACGTATTTCTACTTCATGAGTCTTCCTAATCCTAAATGGCACAGCCACACTCAACTGACCTTATTCTTGCAAAATGAACCGACCTGCCTTTATTATCCCTTGTTTCCGACGACTCGTAACTGTATTGCCATTTGTCTTCATTCAGATGCTTCTCGGGAATCCTTCTGCTAAATCAGGGTCAATTGAATTTCATAGCCCATGTCTATCTTAGACAGCTATCTGCCCTTAAACTTTATTGCACTTACTGGGCACTATATTAGATGCACCCACTTTGTTGGTTCACCTTGTAGATGTATTTTTCTGTCTACAGCTTGTGTCAGTCATCCTCTAGCCCTTCATCAGTGGTCAGTTTCTGTCCACAGGACCACTGTTGGCTGGATGTTTTTGCTTTGAAGAGACTAACACAGCAGTGTCAGTGGTGTATAAAGACCACAGCAGCACTGGTTCACCTGCTACAGTCTTACTACCCCAACTATGACAGTGCCTCAGATGTGCTGATAATAATCTACCACCAAAATAACATCTGGTTAGCGGTGGACCTCCGTTCGATAGAGTGCTGATAAACTGTACGGCCACAGATGGGCCGCAGTCAGCAATTAGATTATATTAGATCAGATTAAATTAGATCATATTCAACTTTATTGTTATTGTGCACAGTACAGATATAATGCAAATGAAATGCACTTAGCATCTAAGCAATAGTGGTAAGAATAGTATTATTTAGAGATAAGTGAAGCATAAGTGATGCTATTTCCAGTTTGTACAGTATTATTGACAATGGAGAGCAATGCAATTATTACATGTGTATAGTATATAAACAGAGATAATGAGGACATCGTTAGAAAGGGCAGTGCATCTAAACGTTATATGCACAGTATAGACAAGAGTAGGTATGGCTGAAGGTATAATGTAAATAATACTGATTCTGTACATGTGTGAGAGGTTCAGCCCGTTCAAGAATATGTAAAAGTTGTTCAAAAATAAAAGTGTGGAGACATGGATGCAATAGTGCTTAGCACTGTGATGTGAAGTTCAGCAGGGTCACAGCCGTAGTTAAGAAACACTTTCTGAGCCTTCTGGTGCAGGAGTGAAGGCTCCTGTAACCAATTCCATATGGGAGGAGAGAAAAAAGTCCATGGTTATGGAATGATGCATCATTGATAATGCTTTTCAAAGATTATTCATCATATATCAGCAAAGAACGACTATGTGGTAGATGTTTCTGATCTAGCTGTGAGTTCATTATTGTGATCACAAACTGGCAATTAGAAGTAGGAGGTATGACAAAAATACATTATCACAAAAAAGACAAGATCCTTCCTTATACCCAGCACACATCAAGGCATTTAGTTTTTCTGAGCTTTGATACATTGGTAAAGGCAAATAAATAACCATAAGCACCACAGCTAACAAGGTACTGTATAAAAAAATGTATACAATGATTTGTCTTCTGCATTTCATACACACTGTCAAATGAAGGTACTTTTAACTGCTCTGCTCCTTGGCGTTGGAATTCTCTACCTCCTGACATAAGAAACATCACTTCTTTTCCTCTTTGTAAAATCTAGACTCAAAACTCGCCTGCTCAAAATAGCTTATTCAACATAATCGCCACTCTGCCATATTATTGGGTTTTAAGTAGATTCTGTAAATTATCTGCTCTCATGCTTGTTCTATTTATCATTTTGTTGTGTTCAGTGTCCTTGAGTGTTTTAAACTTTTCAGATCAAATGTATTATTATTATTTATTTATTTATTTTGTTTGTTTTATTTTAATCCTTCCAAAAAACATTTTCCTAAATGATTTACTAATGTATAAAATGTCCTTACGGTCCAAATGTGTATCTTAAAGGGTACGGATTTGGTACTGCAGTAACAGGGGTAATTATTTAAACAGGGGTAATTATGCTTTACTAAAACCATTCCTGGACATTTTTTATAATGTGGCAGGGTGCAATTTCCTGCTGGCCACTGGCATTAGGGGAATACTGTTGCCATGAAGAGGTACAGTATACTTGGTCTGCAACAATGGTTAGGTGATGTTATGTATCAAAGTATCTACAAGAATTCCAGGACTCAAGGTTTCCCTGCAGAACGTTGCCCAGAGCATCACACTGCCTCTGCCAGCTAAAGTGATATGTTCCACCAGTAAGAGATGCACACATACCCACCCGTCCACATGATTTCAGCAACTTGTGCTACAGTAGCTCGTCTGTTCATCTGACTGGACAGACTAGACGTCACTCTCCATGCGCATCTGTGAGGTTTGTCCTTCCTTGGGCCACTTTTGGCAGGTACTGACCACTGTACCTGGGTCACCCCACAAGACCTGCTCTTTTAGAGTTGTCAAAGAAGGTCAGATCAATGCGCTCGCTCCTTGTTCTTGTTCAGCTTCGAGAACTCACTGTTTTCCTGCGGCCCAATAAATCCCACCCCTTGACAGGTGCCCCTGTAATGAGGTAATCAGTGTTATTCACCTCATCCCTGTTTGGTGAAGTTATGTGATTTACATGTTATGGCTGACTGATGTATATCTGTTCCTGAGATCACAACATCTCCTAAAGTCTGATTGCCTGTTGTAGGCTAACATTGTCCCCTTGGAGTCGAATGCTCTCTAGGAACCTTCAACCAATCCCCATGTTCTGCTCATTGCCCTGTGCTCCTTACCTCTTGCTGAAACCCTGTCTGTTTATGGACAAACTATGCTGGAGCCACAGAATCCATTAATAAAGAGACAACAAGCTGCGTCTGGATTCAAAACACACACTTCACTTTCAAGCACTCTGCTTGATGGGGGACAAAGGGCAATGTCTCCTCAATCGAAAACACTGACTCATCAGCATTGCTTCGCCAAAAAGACTTTCAGTCTCTAGTCATCTTAGTAGGGGAGTCAGATTTTATTTGTGCTTAAAAACACAGTTAGCATCAAAGTATTTGCAGCACACGATCAAACCCTATGGGGATTAACATTTAGTGCTCCTTTGCGTCTGCACTCAAAGGATTCACCACACACCAATGCTAAGAGTTTTTTTGTTGGGATTCTTTTGTTTGTTGGCTGTACGACAATTACAGCATCGGCTAATTACGTCTTTGAGTATCTTTGAGTATCTCTGGAAGTCAATAAAGGCCTCGTCAGTTCACGCTCAATGAATCATGACGCTTTGGTTAATCACAAGCAGAAAGGTTTCCATGTCAACAGCCCATAACCACAGGGTGGGTCCCACACACAACTGATTTAAGCCCACTAGCGGAGCCAGGTTGTTCTTTGAGCATGATTGTGCACTGGGACTGAATTGGACAGCTTAGGTGTAATGACTTCATTCATTTAAATTAGTTTGTAGCCCTAACACGCAGAATGTGTATAAGGCCCCAGCTTAAAGATGAAGAGCTCTCATGGCCTCAATGCTGTTAACGTTTGAACCTAGAGACATTGGCCATAGCTTTCCAGAGATGTTTCTGGGCAGTGGGATTGTTTTCCTCAAATTCTCTCTACACTCTTTGATGTGCTGTACAAGTCATACGATCACTGCATGGCTGGAAGTGTGCATGCCTGTTAATATGCCTATTTATCATGGGTCCTTTGTTGAATTTACAATCACTGTACAACCTTGCATCAGCAAAATCTAATGCAACATGATGTACTGTATTCAGTAGCCTGTAGACATGAGTCTGATGATGATTATTTTCATACACTTAAAATCAAATGTTAATATTCACGCACAACATGTTTTGATTTTGCATTTATAAATACGAACAAAATGTGTGGTTACATGAGCTTAAAAAAAGGCAGATTTAAAAGCATTCAGACACCACAAATGAATAAATCAGTACATTCATTACAACCTTGCAATGTCTACAGCAAGACATAATTAGCTGAAGCATTTGATTTAAATTGCTGCCCACTCCTTGCGGTAAAGCACATTCAGTTCTACATGGTTTCATGAGTGTCTCTTTTTTATGGATACTATATTGATCCCAGAGGAAATTACTTGAGTCCTCTGTATTTAACCCATTCGCCTCAGCAAGTCACTGGGCTGCTGACAGTGGTGCCCTAGGAGCAGTACTTTGCTCAAGGGTTCATCAGTGGTGCCACTGGCAGTCTAATGGCTTTCTAATTGCAGGGGCAACTGCTCAACCACCAGGTCACCAGCTGCCACCTCTGATGGCAAAATTCAAGTTAGGAAACTGGCTAGACCATGCAAGAACAGAGTCTATTGATGACTCATGTTTTTGGCCTCAGTACTGTTTGCAATGAATCTGTGCCATTTCATGATGCCGCCACCGCCATATTTCACTGTGGTGTACACATAAACCAGCTTTCTTCAAACAGAAACAGGATTTTTGTTTCATCTGACCACTGTACATTGTTTCAAGACAATTTGAACGCAAATATTGGATGCACATCTCTGGGCCCTTTTTTTAGCCAAGGACTTTCTTGCTGCTTTCAACTCTTTTCAAGTGACTGCTGGCTTCTCTCTTTTCTTCCTCATCATAATGATAGTGATCTTACATAGTGCACATGTCCTAGGATAATTAGTTGTGCCCATGAACTCTCTACTTTTATTTGATCAAAATAGTTCTACTGAAAGCGATATTCGAGGCAGTTTTTTTCATGTGTTCCCTGAGCAGACTGCTACTTGTAAAATCTTTTATAATAATCAGATATATATAATCAGATGTCATTCGTGCAAGAAATACGTTATTCACTGTGCTATTAAATCCCATGCAATGCAAATAACCAGATTATCATGATAAGATGAGAATAACAAAATAAGACGTCTGGGCGTATGGTTGCTATGCATGACCACTGTAGAATGAATTGGCTGTTGATGATGAGCCTGCAGAAAGGAAGACCCCTGTGAACCTTTCAGATTTGATCGTACTGACACAGTGCCAAAACAAACAAGGTGAATTCCGTTGGTGTGGAGAGTTAGCCCCCGAGAGCTCTGTTTATTAACAAAAGGCTGAGGTAACCCAGCACATGCAGTCTGCGCACTGTCACGCTGGGCTGGGTCAGCCAGCCTGTACAGGCCCTGCACATAAAACAAGGAACAACAATGGATTTCAGGCTAGACTTTCAAATGCACACAGTGTTTCACATGCACGTATTAGCACGGCTCATGCAGTGTGTCAATTACATTTATAACATGAACAACTGCCTGAGCTGCATTCAAAGCCATTGTAGAATACGTGATGTATACACAAATATACACAAATAGTCCTGCTTTAGTGCCATTAAGTTTATATGGAATAAGCTTTGATTATATATCGCTTGCCAACCATAGCCTTCCACTACAATGCTAAATCAGAGGTAGGCAGTACTGTGATGACAAGTTGCCTATTTCAGTTTGTTAACTGAATCTGATAACAGAAGGTTATCATTATTCTAACCTATTATAACCCATAATTCTTATTATTATTATTAGAATGGCGATCTCTCCTGGTTGTCTCTCTGCTTTTTGACCCATGAGCACCAGGAGAGACTTCAGCATCCCTGGTTACATATATATTGTTTAGATAATGGACAGATGACTTTTATATTTAATTTTATTTTCTTTTTATTGTTCCAGTTTACCACTTTGTCACAGTTTCATACTTTTTTACAGCATGACACTTTTCACAGCTGGCCATGATTACCATTGACAACATTATATTGTCACTTACCTCATCTGCAGTAAATTGCTTTGCTTTTTGGCTAAGCTAAATCCAGTGTTATGTTCAGACACATTTTGAGGCATCAAGGCACAGTTTGCACTGCACTTGTACACACGTGGCCCTCCGAGTTCATGACACAAGCTAGAAAAATAAATACGCTGGCCTTCAGGTCAAAAAGCCTTGACGGAATGATGGTGTGTTTTCCAAGTCCCTTCCAGTTCCCTGAAGTCCATTTATGTTCGTGTGGATTTTATGTCTCCAAAATAGTCTGGTACTGACATGTAAATGACTGTGATATCACAATCAGGCTGGATTTGAAACGAGCTGTCTGCATATATATGGACTTTGTGGACAGAGAAAGAAATTGTAAACAAAGTGTATATAGCGGTTTTTTTTTATTTAAAAAGGAGGAGCTTCGTTTTACATTAAAAGGCCCTTAACCTGACACAATGCACAGTGACAGATGAATATATGAAAGATCTGTTCATTCAAATGCGCAGTTTAGAACTGCCATATATTGCCCTTCCTTCACTGACACTAGATATATTGTGAGAATGAATGTCTTTGCGATATAAATAAACTATGGGCATTTGTCCAGGAAAAAGGATCTGGGGGTGCCTCCCACAGAATATAGATGTCTTTATACTGTTGCATAAACTGGTCAGTACTTCTCCACTCACTCCTCCTATCTCACAACACAATGTGGCTCCCATCTGACACCATAACAAAGACCATATTGCATGCAAACATATATAACACATGTTTATTGATAATAGCTGGCAACAGATTAATAGTAATTGATCTTTGAAGCCATTTGGCATGGACAACTTATAATAAACAGTGGAAATTCCATGCCTGCGAAACTGTTAACATATTTCATACAAAAAATATCTAACAGTTGCTTCTAACAGTCAGATGTGAAGCAGCCGACATTCTGTTTTCTAATTCCCAGAAGCTGCAGCCCATCGGATATGATTGCTAAGGGCAATTTCTCCACCATATGGTCTTGGCAGGCCTGTGCCCACATTAGATTACCACTGAGCTCAGAGAAATCCTGCCCAGTATTGTGACAAATGGACCTCAGCGTTATTCTAATGAAGTAATGTACAGTAGGATATGGAAGCCTGCAGGGCTCTGCCTCACCTAAAATGAGCCAACTCTCAAGTTACTCAGCCCTGACACAAGTGTTTTTAAAAGAGGAAAACATCCAAAAGGTTTAAATACAAAAGCCCATAAGAAAGTGCCTTCTAACCACGTATTATATCGCCTCATTAGAAACACATTTTTTACTTCAAAATGAAAATAAAAAGTCAGAATAATTTTATTACACATGAAGTTTAGTCAACGTTGACAAGCTCACATATGTTGACAACTCTGAGCCGCCACACCCTGAAGGCTGGTAAGAGTTCGAGAAATTGGTTTGGAGCAAACACAAAATCCATCAAACATGACATTCCAGTAGTGTTTATGTGTATATGCGGCATGTATTCATTGCTTTGTGGGGACCAGACCCTCCAAGGAGGATGGAAAACATGATAAGAGGTGTCATTGTGTTTGGCAAGCTGAATAAAATGATTGTCCTTGAGCTCCTTAGGCAGTTTAAGCAGAGCACCATTTAACAAACATAGGAAATGTATTGTGTAAATTGTGTAACCCACAACGATTGAAACGCAAAGCTGTGTGATTGTTTTTAGTACATTTAATGCATTTTCAGGACAAAGGCACAGTGACTTTGTTGGAAGAATCAGAGAAAAACAGGGCTAACCTACAATATCAGGACTAATCAAACAGTCCTGACTTTGCAAATTGCTTTTGACAAAAGCCACATGTTTCAAATAAAAAAAATTAAGGTTTTGGCTTTAACAATTCTTATTATGTATAGGGGGTAAGATATATAATACACAGTGCTGGGTTGTACCGGAGTATAACAATGTATGTAATCAGAATACATAATTAGGATGTAATATGTTACAGCTGCAGAAAACAGATTGCAGTTAGATTACAGATATCATAAAAGCTAGTGCTAAATTAAAACCACAGATATGCAAACATAAAGCTTTTCATCAAGCGTCTCCGTTTGGAATAATAAATAAGCCACTCACATAAATCATGCAGGGTTTTAATGTTGGGTAGGGGGGATGGTGTCCAGTTCTCAGCAGAGAGTTCTGCAATGTTTCACGCCTTTTATTCCCCCAATGTACAGAAAGTTTGGAAAGAATTGTATTTTTATTGGCTAGTCAGAACTGCAGTTTTTCAGTCAGGTTTATTTAACCTGGTTTTCCATATCTCCACGTTCTATAGCAGAAAACTGACTATTCTCTTTGTTGCTGCATACACATCTACTGTCCGACTAGCTGTAATGTTGCTAATATTAACAGTTTTTAGCGCTAAAGTGAGCTAACATTAACATAAGCTAGCTGTTCATACCAAGTGAGTAACTTTATATTTACACTGAAGGGGCAGAGCAGCCACAAAAAAGAAATATATAGAGTGTAGGGTATGTACAGAGAGATAGTTTATATCAACACTAAGTTAGATTAGTTCTTTCTAATGTGTTTACAGCGTTATTTGCCGATGCTAACGCTTCATACATAAATTACAAAAAATACCATCTCCAGTAATTATAATCAGACAATTTTTTTCATGTTCATAACTAGGCATGTCTAAACTCACAACGTACTTCAGACTGTGGAAATTGTGAGGGGGAAGTGCTTTGATATCTTTTTCTAGTCTTCTCCTGATTCATAGGTATCAATTATCTTCATTCAGGCGGCTGTTTAGAGCAGCCCATGATGTTTGGTGTTAGAACAAAGTTGAAAGACTCTGTCATTCTCATCAGCTCAAATTTTCTAATGACAGTCTTTCACTGAACCAGTCCTAACAAGTCAATTAAGGCTAAATAAGTTCTGAGACTTCACAACTGGAAATGTGTCCAGAAAAAAATCACTATTTCTTCTTTTCTGTTTTTTAAGTAATCAGATATAAAGTAACTGTGCATTAACAAATGCAGAACATGTGTTTATATAGTTTGCTACAGAAGTTGTGTTTACTTCTTTTTATGTCAAAAAAACATTTTACAGACGTTTGTTTGCAGCTGTATGTCATATAATACTTTTAAATTTAGTTCATGAAATTATGCAGTTTGCCTTGTGCTTGGGGAAAGGCATTTTTTAAATGTTTTCTTCCAAAATATTGCACTAACTACATTTTAGGTTTTATGTTTTTTTTCTCAAATATGTGTAATTCAGCAAATAAACATCATATGCATTAAAATGTATACTTTATTTTGTTAAAAACATGTGATTAGTGTCCCTAAACTTTTGCATATAACTCTGTTTTCTTACACAGTGTAACACGTATACAAACACAGTAATACATCAATAAGCCACATTAAAACCACGAAGAAGTGAAGCACATAATATTAATTAATTACAAGGGCACCTCACAAGGTATCAGATATGTCAGGCAGTGGGTGAACAGTCAGTTCTTGTAGCTGATGTGTCGGAAGCAGGAAAAGTAGACAAGCGTACGGGTCTGTGTGGCTTTGACAAGAGACATTTCTGGGTGCTCCGGTAGGCCATGATTGTTACCTACCAAAAGTGGTCTAAGAAAGTTAATGCTGGCGGTGATAGACAGGTGTCACTTATTGCTGTGTGTGCGGCTGCATCACTACAGACCAGGCCAATGATGATGATGATGATGGGTCACAGGTGATGTTACAGCTGATTAGTGTGTGACTCCACGTCCTGCCAGTGTATAAAAACAACTGTGCGTGTGTGTTCCACACAGGCATATTTTATGGTTCGGAAACAGAGGTCTACGACATCACACTGCTCCACCCGAGGTCCTGCACTCACAATCAGAGGAAAAAACAGAAACGCCACTGTCTGCTGAGCCGGAAAGCGAACACAAATATCACGGTGCTCTGAAGTGGAAATAATGTGTGAAACACATTATACCGAACGTGCAAGTAGCTGGGAAACCCCTGGAAGCTTGGGAGGAGTGACACAAGAACACGGCTTTCCCTCAGGAAGCGCCACGGGTCGCGCTGACCTCCCACTCGCATTTCCCTCATAACACAGGCCAGCCCTGTGCTCCAAACACACCACACTCTCTGCCCCCCCACACTGGAGAACAGGGAGCACTACTCCAGCACATCAATGGAAACTGCACAGTGAAAAAAGGCCTACGCATTCCGTTACATAAACATTACAGGACTGGGAAAAAAAAACATTCATATATTAACTTAAAATGTCTAAAGTAAAAGCAATGTGAAAGGATTAAGGCTCTGAAGGCTGTGTGTTTCTGTGATAGTTTCATATTCATGGCACACCACAAAGCAGAGTAAAATCAAAACACTGAGTAATCATCAAATTAAAATATAGAGCAATAATCACTGTAAAGTACATTTTGGCCAAGCAGGTTAATTTTATATGAAGGTACTTAAAATGAAGCATTACTACACAATTCATGTGTATGTTAAATAACTATAAGAATAATAACAAAATGTATTTATAGAGTGCTTTTAAAGGCACTCAACAATGTTATATTAATTCAGTTACAAAATTGGCATCCTTGGAAAATATAAAGTAAAAGTAAAAGGACTAATAAAGACTAATTAAATAAAAATAGATTTCACCTAAAATTATTACAGTTAATGGCATCCACAGTGGATCTTTGTTTCACTGAGGTATAAATATGAGGTGGTACAGAGGCTAAATTCCCCTGGTTATTAAAAAGAGTAGAGAACACACAAATGGTATGAGGCCAAAAAAATATTGACCTTCATAAATCAAGTAATGGTTATTTAAAAAGCTCAAAACATTATTTGGATGGCGTACCAGAACAATACTTTATCTTTACCTAACTTTATGCAGTTCTATGGAGGCTACTGGAACTTTGACTAGAACTGTGTACTGTAGAAATGAAATCAAAATAGAGCTTTCTGGCAACAAACACTCAGGGTATGTGTCCTCAACCACACTGTTAGGTATTATGGAGCATCTGAAACCTGGGAACCTTCTTAGGATACATGGCATCAGGGAGTCCTTTAAATACCAAGAGATTTTAAATGAAATAAAAGAAATAACACTCTGTTGTGAAAGGATCCAAATCCACACATGCTTCAATGACCTCAGAATCAAGCTTTTGTAATTGCAACCCCAGTCCTGACTTTAAACCCTCATTAAAAGCCTGTGAGCTGAAGAGGAGAGTTCAAAAGAGAGGACAATGACCCTGGAGAAATTCTGTGCTGAAGACTGGTCTCAGATTGCTCATTCTGTATGTTCCCCTCCCATTTGGCATCATAGGAGAAGACTCGCTGTTGGGAGATGGAATATACACAAAGTATCTTCACATAGTTTTCTTTAAAAGAAATATATTGTGAAAATATTTATTTTTTTCTTAAATATTCTCATATTGTGAATATTGTATGATTTTTTTTTTTTACTCATCTTTACCAAAGCTGATAATAAACATGGGGCTGACTGTACATACCTATACATAGAAGCTGGAAAAGACAGTAAGCACGAGCAAAGCCAATAAATGTACCAGTATAACAGACAACCAGACGACAGCTAATAAAACACTTGCCTTAAGCAACACTTTTGCAGACATACGCACATGTGGGCATAGCGATGCCACCGTTCTCATGTACTTATACAGCATTAAAGGGTCCTGAAAGTATGTAGGCAGGGTTACCACTTCACAGTGCCAGCAATTATTCAGAAAATCACCACAACTGTCCCAAGGAACAGTGGCAAAGCACTTTCAGCCATGTAATACACAGTTTAATCCATCAGCACAGCCTGTGGATGCTATTGATGTTACCAAGAGACAAGTGAGTAATCAGAAAGTCCCTCATAAATCAAGCCAATCTGGCTAGAGTTTTTGTGGTTCTGTGTTTGGGTGTGTGATAAGAGCCGAAGCATAAGAAAAGAAGAACAAAGGCCGCTAGTAAAACGGCATGCGATCTCAGAGCAGTGTGCGAGCTGGAGCAGTTAAGGGCGAGATGCTCTCCAGTTCTCTGCGGTTTTAATGATACTCCTCGCTGTTCTTTTTACCACTAAAGAGAGAGGAGGCCCATGGCCTCACAATAGGGTGTGTTTGTGTGTCTGCGTGACAGACAGGGTGTGATCTGGCCTGCTCTGAGCGCATCTGTGCCTGCATGTTTCCCACAGCGTGTCAGAGAACGCTGCAAGCAGACACATGTGCACTAAGCAGATACCGAGGGCCAGATAAACGGTGCACGAAAAACCATGTGTTGTACTGCTGTAGAAATAGAAATGTGCAGTTTATGCGGAACATACGAGAGCAATCATACAATCTCTCTGATACTAACAGTCACTGTCGGGACAAAACGTTGTATCTCCAATGTGGTAACTTTATAGTCTTTCATTTTATATTAATGCATTATCTGAACTCTAAAATCTTGTTTTCTCCTAAAGCACCAGGGATTTTAATCTCATGGAAGGAAATCTCTTTATATAGTGTCCTGATTTGCAGCAATCATCAATTACATTAAAACCACTGACAGGTAAAGAGAACATTGATTATCTCATTACAATGACACCTGCTAAGGGGTGGCGTATATTAGGCAGCAAGTGAACAGTCGGTTCCTGAAGCAGGAAAAATAGCATAGTGTAAGGATCAGAATAACTTCAACAAAGGCTGAATTGTAATGGCTAGAAAATAAGGTCAGCGCATCTGAGCAGCAGACCGGTCTCAGTGCCCATGCTGACCCTTGTCCACCACTGAAGGAGCCTACATGTTATTCTTTTACATTATGTGGACAGTCGGGTGCAAGTTTGCTGCTGTCCAGGGGAAGAGATGGCACCAAAATAAACTTTGCCTGGCAAGATGTGGGAGGTAGTGTGATGCACTGGGCAATGTTCTGCTGGGTCCTGATAAGTTGGTTTCACTTTGACATGTACCAACTACCTAAACATTGCTGCAGATAAAGTACACTCCTTCATGTTCATGGTATTCCCAAATGGCATCGGCCTCTTTCAAAAGGATAATGTCCATGTCACACTGCAAACATTGCTGAGGAATGGTTTGAGGAACATGACTCATAGTTCAACGTGTTGACTCTGCAGTCTCCAGATCAGGCATGGGTGGATTTGCTGAACAAACTTGTTCGACCCACGGAGGCCCCAACTCACAATGAATGCCTTGGTGCCAGATACATAAGTACACCTTCAAGAGGCCTTGTTGAGGCCAGGCCTCGATGGGTTTGAGCTATTTTGGCGGCACAGTAGGGACCTACACAATCATACGCAGATGGATTTAAAGTTATGGCCGACCAGGGTATATATTTTGCTTACCAAAAATTCGAAGTAAGAAAGTTTTATAAAGGCAGCAGATGCACCGGCTGGACGGAGACCGGGACCTCGAAGATGTGCTAAGAATACAATCGTATGCAAAAGTTCAATCACCCCTGTTAAACTACCTTGCATTGATTTTCTGCTTGAATACAAGTCCACATCCTCTGCTTTTTCAATTTGTTCAAAGTAAGTGTGTAAAATGTACAGAACTGTGAGGTTGCGTACTTATTTTCACGTAGAAAATCCAGGTTCCATGTCACATGGCTTTTGAATTGTGAACCAGATTCCTTTATTCACATTTGGATTGTTTCCCTTAATCTCTTCACTGAACTTTTCCATTTAACTTTGAGCTGGTTGGCTGAGCTGGTTAGCTCAGTTACTGGTTGTGGGCAGTTGATACAGCTTTAGTAAGTTCAGCTTCGGTCGTGACCACATTAAAGCACATTTTGCTCTGTGCCTGCTCTCACTTGTGCATCTGGCCCCGATTGTCCCATCTGTTTACGGCTCACGTGCTCGTCTGTCAGGCTGCCTCTACAGGCCAGCAGCTGATTCATCATCCTCCACAGCCTCACTTCCTCGCCTCTGCTCCTGGGACACTCTCTGTGATCCAAAGGGCTTCAAGCACATAACCTCAACGCCGCCCCCCCCCCCAAGCACACTGCATCTCCTGGACGTGTTCCTCTTATGTGCTCCTACACGAACATCAGATCCTCTGAGGAAGTCCAGGGAATCATTTTCTCGTCACGCCAGCACTGACTCACCCACGCCAAGCTGGCCTCCTCTCCCACACCCCTCCCCAGCACACGGGCGTGCTCCTGCAGAGACAGACCGAGGAACAGCTCTCTGGTCCAAAACAAACTGAGTAGGTGAAAGAGTGCGGATTTCACACCTCGGATATGAGAGTGTGTCCAAGCTGGGAGCTGACCCTCTAGACTGAAGAAACCCATAACAGGAAGCGAGATGAGCTATAGCTACTGCTGTTTTCTGGTCATTTTACCTTCTTTTTATCTAATTTGAAACCAAACTGAAATGAAATGGAAGCAACAGTCTGTGTTTGCTATGGAGGTCTTTACACTCGGCAAAAATGGTGGAATCGCACACTCAGAGCCAGCTTTTTTTTACTTTGTTACAAATATACAAATCACAGTTATGATACAAAACATTGTTTGCTGAACATTGCTGAATATTCTGGCACAAATAAAGTTAACTGCGTTGTTTGAGCAATTACATATTTTCAATAAAAATAGAAAACTTTCTAATTGAATTATATTGCAGTTTACAGTATAAGGTTAAAAACGTACAGACCTTAACAAGCTGTTGGACTCAGCTAATAGAAAGGAAACTTGGTGCCAACAAGAAACAGTTTCAGCTGAAACAATGGAAAGGACTATAAAACCTTTAAGAAGGAAATCCAACATGGAGTGGAGCAAAAAAGTAGCTTGTTACCATCAGATTTGTTTAACATTTGGTGAAAGTATAAGCAAAATGGGAAGTTATGACAGGAGAACACAGGAGTTGACCAGGGAAGACATGACACTGTCAGGATAGAAATTCACAGCAATGTGAAAAGAACATAGATAAAAAAAGAAAATGCACAACAAAAGTATACAAATGCGTGGAAACAGGATGTTTAAGACAGAACTGTAAAATATTGGCTGAATGACATGGGACTTACATACAGAAAAAAACAAAAGAAACCAGCACTTAAGTAGCACCTAAGTAGAAGAAAACATGGTTATGGTGGGCTAAAGAGAAGCACTCATGGAGCGTGGATGACTGGATGAAAGTGATATTCAATGATGAATCAAAAATGTGCCCTAGCCAAGGGGATGATGCTGGAACATTTGTCTGGAGCCATTAAAATGAAACAATAACTGCTTTAAGAAAACAAACTAATTCCCCCACTTACTTGTGACAAGCAGCTGCATGGACCAGGGGCAATCATTACCTCAGCAGCCAATGCACTGTGTACACTGAAATATTGGAAAACATTTAAGTGACATAGCCAGCAAACAGTCCTGATCTCAATCCCATTTGCGGTGAAGTTTAAAAAACGGCCCATGACAAGGTTTCATCCTGCAAATCTGATCTGTGAATCATTATTCAAGAAAATTGGAACCACCTCGATGGAGAGCATTTTTTTTCATTAATGAAGTTCATACCTCAGAGCATTCAGGCTGTTATAAAACCTGGAGGAGAAGCAACAAAGTACTAATCGCAATTATTTTTTGATGATTCCATATTTTTTATCCTTTAATTTGAGCGATTCCATTTTTTTCCCTTTACTTCATCTGAAAAATGTCAAAGATTAAAATGATCTAATTTCGTTTGTCTGAGACACATTTTTTGAAGCCAGAATGTCTAGCTATTAAACATTTTTGCGATTTGTACATTTGCTACAAACTAAAAAGGCTGAAGGAATATCCTCTAAATCTGGAGATTCCATCATTTTTGCCACAAAGAACAGGCCACAAGTGATGTGAAAAGTCCCTAAATGCCTCAGATCCTATGGGCAGCACCCATTAGTGTTGGACGCCAGCTCAAAGTGACTGCTTTTACTTTCATTATCAAAATCTAAACTGGATCACAAACGTGAAAATTACTACAAATTAAATGTTCAAAATTCCATTGTTTGGCACTGACCAATCAAAACCCTAGTTTAATGCTCGCCTGCAGTCGACGAAGGCAAACCGAACATTTCGCTGTTTTCACTGTGGCACAAAAAAAGCCACTACCAGAGACAGCGTTCCCACAGTGGCAGGCGAACAAGGTTCTGTTTTAACGGCAGTATTCCAGTGAAAGCAAGACAATCCTCTATTTTCAACATACTTAGCAGCTGAGGCTGTTGGAATATCACTACATGATGTTTATAGATGGTCTGATCTGTCCTCTACAGTACTGAGAGTCCTCTAAAGTACTAAAGTACAAAACCACACACAGAGTTTGTACAGAAGAACCATGCATTTGTCTTGACTTCCTCCCTTTTGAGCATATAAGACTCCATTCAAGCGCACAGGAAGGTACTGGAGGGATGACTTTACTCTGTTCGAGGGCTCACAGATAAGAAAATACATATCCTGATTTATTTGTTGTAGTACAAATCACGCAGAAGCTCATCAGGTACATTTTTAGTTTCACTAACAAGTTCTCACCCGGTGGAAAAGGTGAAAAGTTGTATAAACTCGTGCATCAATTAGATGATAGAGTTGTCCACTAATAAATACTTAATTGCAGAGTGAAACACATGCCAAGTTTCTGGGCTTAACATCAGTAACATTCATTTGAAATTCACATCAGTTTAAGGGTTAGAAACATTTGAACATGCCTTTTTTGTAAGCATGGAAGCAGCATAGAGCTATCCAATAAAAACAGTCTAAACATGGCACTTAATCAAGGGACACCGCTAGGAAAGAATATAATAATGGGTCTCCAGTATTATATAATACTCTAGTGCCCTCTGAGAGCCCCCTGTCAGTGCTTGGCCTCGAATTCATCCTAAACCCCAAACTAATCTATGTCGTGTGCAATTAGGGATCTTTAGAATTAAGACTAAGGTCCAAAACAATCTAATCAAACCTTGAAAACAGAATTATGTTGAGCTGAAATTTGTCACTATGTCCCTACTGAATCTACACATCAGATTATTTCCTGGGGTGATCTGAGGCTGGAGATTACTGAATGAAAAGAGGCCAGTGTCCAGCCCAGTTTGTGTTAATTCTAAAGAATGTGTTTAAGGAGTTCTAGTGAATGTGTTTAAAGAGACTAACTACTAAACTGTGCTGAACACCCTAAGACCAGATTTGGCCACCCCTAGTTTACACAGTTAAATTTACAGCGAAGAGGTGAGCTGAGGCCTGCAACAACTTCCAGCAGTTGCTGACAGTTAATTTTACTGAAGAAAACAATATAATCCAGATATGGTGACCTCTGTGTTCCTGTCTGAACTGCATATAGTCATAATTCAGTGTCTCAGAACAATTTTACAAGTCCCTTGCTGCAAGTTTAATTATGGGACAGATGTTCTGACTCAGTGCTCCTGGAGCCTTAAAACTTACGTTCACTAGAGTGGTGAGAAGTCACTTTCAATTTGCTAAACTGAGTCTTTTGAACTGCTTATTTTAATGAGCTGGATGTGCAATTCAACAATTCACTGATTCACATTTAAAATTTTCCCTCACTTTCTCCATAACGTCATACACTGACATTCAGGTCAGATAGTGAGTCTGATGTCGCTACGCCTAACTGATGGAGTCCAACTCTGAATTAATGCACAAACAGCAGAACAAGAGAAAATGCGAGCAAACTTTCCAGTTATTTGTAACACTACAGTGTTTTGTGTTTTGTGACTTTTATTGAAGGGATTCAGCCTGTAAAATGAAGACAAAACATGCACAGTTCAGTTGTGAGCTTATATTGAAAAGAACTAGTTTAAAAGAATTGTTCACTTATAACTGTGTGCTTTCATGTTATTGACTATGGGACTATGCATTGGTGAACCATGCCTATTACTACCAGTGGTGTTTCTAGCTATTCTAGGTGAGATCTACAGGGTGATCCACAAAATGTTTGATGATGGGGGAGAAGGTCAATGTCAATTTGTTTTTAAATATAAAGGCCAAACTACAACATTTTCATTGGTGGGGTTGAATGACAAAATGTTGCCTATAAACACACCTGATTACACTGTTCTAATTTCAGAAGGCCTAGTGTTCTGTCCTGCTCTCTACTCTATACGTTCTGTATATGGTTTAGTACACATGTCTTACAGACAGTGTTGGGAGAAACTCTTTACAAAAGTAAAGAATTCATTGCTTTTTGCTGTAACGCGGTAATGTAAGGCATTACAGAAAAACATGGTAATATTTTACTCGGTACAAATGTCAGTAACACACGTTACAATGCATTTTTAACCCGGAATGAAGTGATGCTTTTTTTCTTCATACAAATTCGCCAAAATCAGCAGAGAGGAGAAACGTCCGCGCAAAATGTTTCACTTCTTGTAGTCCGACAGAACAGAGAGATGAGTGAACCTGCCACTGATCTAACGTCGGATAGTTCTGTTTTTAACCATAAGCCTAGCTCAGTCAGATACTACATCACCTTCCACTGGCTGTGTATTGAGCTAACTGAGCGTAATGAGCTACATTTTGATTGCCAAATCCATATTTCCAGTTATTTTGGAGTAACTTAAAAGTAATGCAATAGTAGTGTAATGCCTTACATTTTAAATACAGTAATATCGTAATGTAACAAATTACTTTGAAATGACAGTAACAAGTAAAAAATAATGCATTACAGTTTTTAAGTAATTTGCCCAACACTGCTTACAGAGGACGAACTTTTGCACATTTTTAGCACAACCACTGTTTGTTTGCAGAACTGAACATAGCGTGGGAAAAAAGGAAGCATAGAATGTGGCCTGTGCAAAATTTTTGGTGCATTTTATAGATCATGTTTTTTCACATATATTAAATGCAGTAAGCAACTGTGTACAAAAATTTGCGGAAAATGCCATATTTAAGTTTATTCTCTGTACAGCATGCATTCCTTTATTTCCGCTTTTCAACAAAGCCCTTAATTCGACTACAGGTATTCACTCATTCCTATGAGATTGCTACAGTGCTGTAAGCATCATTTTTCAGCATCATTTATGTGTAACTGGTATAGGACTTTAGGTCTTAATTTTGTTGTAGTTCACAGTATTTTGACCTTTATAAGATTATTATAAGGTGTTACAATAGTAATTCATGACCAGCATCCTGGAGTCCATTCCTTTCCCTGCTAAAAGAGCAGACTGGAGTTGTGCACCTCTGTTCTGGATGATTAATTTTACTAGTGAATATGCATGTCTGACTCTGACCTTGCTCTTGCCTGCAGGTGCTATTATCTTTCAGCACTACCAAATCCCATAAGTGCTTTAAACAATCCAACGTTTGCTTTAATGAGTCTGTGTTAACAGATATATAACAGCAGCACACACTATACATGAAACACGCACAGACTCTCATACACTCTTCACTGGGACATTCGGTAAATTCACAATCCTGTATCAAACACTCCAGCTTACCCATATGGACATAAACTCTGGATTAATACTTACTATATTATACTCCCAGTCTGCTTAATCCAACAGACATTAGACAATGTAGCAACATTATAGTCATTAACATTTACTCACTAATTCCTTTTTGTGCATCAAAAAGACAAGAGAACGGGTATCAGATATATCAGGCCCAGTGAAGGATGTACTAAGATGTTCCACTGCAGTCCTGCAGGTATATACAGGGTAGGCTACTTACTTCAGACTATTTTTTTCTGGTCAATAATTACTACTACTCTTGCCACACCGAATCCCCCACTGCCCAAATTTCCTGGGGGAAATGCCTGTATTTTTAGCAGCAGGAGAGGATGGAAAACATTCAAGCCAAAACATCATTGAAACTTGGTATGCATCCTGTTTTCATGTCTCTGGGAAACGCGGTGCGTCAGAAGCTCCATGAATATTAGTCATAGCTCTAGATGGAGGAAAAGTCAGTCATGATTAAGGGATTTGATAAAAAAATGCCATTGGTAAGTTGTCAGAAAACCGCCATATAAAAGATAGCCGTTTCAGTGACGGCAACATCTTAGCACGTTTTGTAGCTTGTGATGCTAACTTCATTTCAAACCTGATAACAGAACTATAGTAAATATGATCAGGATTAGACGTTACACTGGATTCAGCAACCATGTGTACTGATCTTTAATAACTAAGTGGCGTCTAGCTGTAGCCATGCAGACCAAAGCTTCAGCCTGGGCGGAAGTTAACCAGTTAGCACTAAAACGTTTAGCTCACATTAACATTTAATGGCACAGAGAATCGTTTGAAAGAAGGCATGCTGTAGTTACATAAGGAATTAGGTCGATTCACTATTTCTTTGTGCTGGCTAGCTAACTAGCCAATGTAGTTGGGGGTAAAGTTAGGCAATCTGACTTAACATAATGAATTACCTCACATGTCATCACTATGCTTTTCCTAGCATATCATAGATATCAGTACCAAACTCCTCACATGTTTCATCACAAGAGAGCATTATTAGCCCTGTTTAATGTGACCTAGTACAAAAAAATTTTTGTACATGACTCAACTGGTTCTTTATCCTGTATTTCAGAAAAATGAAATGTCATATATTAACTCTCATTCATTCAGTTGTTATTTGAGCCACTTATCTTTAACCAGAGTTGCGGGTGAGTGCTGGAGCCTAACCCAGGGCTAATGGGGTGAAAGGCAGAGAAACATCCAGGACAGGTCACCAGTCCCTCACAGAGAAGACACACAGATAAACACATTTACTTACACACACACAGCCCAGTCTAGCATCTTCAATCCACATGACGTGCATGTTTTTGGCCTGTGGGAGAAAAAGGAAGTACCCGGCGGAAGCCTATGCAGACACAGGGAAAACATTCAAACCCCACACAGAATGGACCCTCAGCTCCCCCCCCGCCCCCCGCCCCCCAAGCTGGGACTTAAACCCAGGACCTTCTTGCTGTCTTGTATATAGTGTAAAGTTACCTTTTGTCACACATGAACACACCATGGCACAGCACACAGTGTGAACTGCGCCCAGAAAGCAGTGTGTGGAGACCTTACTCAAAGGTACCTCTGCCACTGGAAATCCTGAGATTTGACCCTACAGCCTTCCGATCACAGAGGCAACTCCCTAACCACCAGGACACCAACTGTCCCTTATCCCTTTTTATTTTTATCTTTAAAATGTTGATATTATGTTTTTGCCACATGAACCTCTCTAGCTAGGGGTGCAGACGCAAAAAAGATTTAACTTATTTCCAACCAAAACTTTATAATGAAATGAGAGTCGTACTGTAGTGTCTCCAGAGTTTGTATTTAAACATGATTTTATTTCATAAAAATGTACTATAAATGACAGTAATGTGTCTGTTTTTAGTTCATGGATGTCATTAGACCTCGTCTGAAGGCCTAAAAGGCCCTGAGGCTTCTCTCATAGCTGCATAGCTGCCTTGCCAGTTAGTTGGGCTGAGGTTTTGCAGTAATTTAATCAGGAGAGTTTGTCCCGGGCATCAAGAAACATCCTTAATTGGATACCAACAGCACACAGATCATAGTGTACATTTTCCTGGCTCTAAGAGCAGGGCACTTCCAAAGAAGAGGTACACAGCTAGCACGAGGCAGTGTGTTTTCTGATTTATAATCCAAACTCACAGCCTGTTCACTCCTTGTTTTTCCGAGCTTAGAGCTTAGGTGACTCACTCCCACCCCACCCAAACAACTGCTGCATCTCAGTCTGGCTGCACAGCTGTACTGGGCATATGTCTTGTGGACAAGGGTTTTATCAATACTCTTTATAGTCTTTAAAGGAAATTACATTTTTATTTTAAAATTCCAAAATATTCAGTCATTTCTGTAAACAATAGTGATTTCGTGTGAAATAGTAAATTATAGAGAAACTTACAGTTCCTTTTTACAAGGATGTGAACCACAGGCTGTGATGTCTACAATGCAGACACATACATTTTATTTACTATCTAAACCCACCAGTGACTGTGTAATACTTAATACTTAACTGTGTAATACTGATAATGCTAACATAGCAACAATTCTGAACATTATTTTGCCTTCCAACATCCTGCATGTACTCTCTCAGGCATCAGGCACTGTACTGGGACCATTTCATGTAATATCTGTCTGTATATATATATCTGTGAGGTAAATAACCATGAAACACTTTAGATGTCTGGTTCTTGTCACCACCACTGTGAAAACTCTGACTTGTTTTTCAAGAATCTTCTCTGATATGAACAGTTCAGTTTCAATTTAACGGTCTAATCTACTAGTTTAATTTAGTGTTACAGTTTGGATGACTGACATAGTCTGTAAGGTTTATCTGTTTTGAGACATTTGCTAACTAGGTAAATGTAGTTTTCTAATTATGGTAGAGCCTTAAGGCTTTGAAGGACACTGTATGAAAAAATCCAATCAAAATCCAATCTAAGTTGAAATCATAACTCACTTCCCTTCTGCACCCAAACAAAACATAATGTCATGAATTGTCTCTAAAACTAGCTGAGCTTTTTGCCAATGATAAGTGGGGAGTGGTCAATTAACTAATAAGTGAAGTGGCCACTTATAGTCACACATGAACACACCACAGCACACAGTGTGAATAATGTGAAATTCTTTCTCTGCATTTAACCCATTCACCAAGTGAAGCAGGGGGTTTGCTCCTAACGAGGGGTGCCCGAGGAGCAGTGTGTGGGTCCCTCAGTGATAAAATTAGCAGTCCTGGGATTCAAACCTTCTGATTCCAGGGGCAACTCCCTAACCACAAGGCCACCAGCTGCCCCAGTATTACCAGTTACTAGTATTTTTCCCCACTTGTAGTGTTTTAAGAGGCAAATAATTGCATTTTGAACATTTTTTTCACGCAAAACAATGACTTAATCAATTAATTTGCCTATATGAACATATATGAACAGCTGAGCTATAAGAACACATTAGCATTAGCTTGTGTGTCTTGAGTTTCATTTCATTGGCAAAGCAGCAGAATCTGAAGTGCAACATGACTGAACAATTAAAAAAAGATCATATTTAGATTAATCAGTACAGGTGTGGTGTGTCGATATTGATTCATAAATCAAATATTACAAGCATTAGGAGGTCATGATCAAGGCTAAACCCCTTATGCACTAAAGCGAGGTGTGCTCACACAGAAAAAAACAGTAAGAAAATTGTTAAAATGCCTTGAAGGCATGCTGTTTGAATTCTCATTGTACAACTCACAGCTGCATTAACAGGCTAGTGCCTGCATGGTGAGTCTGAGGCTGTCTGGAGTGTTTTTGTTTGTTTTTTAACAGCACATGTAATGAGGGTATTCACAAAAGCCCAGTGAAATGAATCCTCCACCGCTTTGGCACGTTGTTTTGATCAAATTACATTTGATTTGATTTCACGCATAGTCACGGCCCATTATGCTCCAAACTGAGCGTCATGAGATACTTTAAAAGTAATCCAGCTGTCTAAGATGGATCAGAAATTGAAAGTAAACATATGAATGTATGCAGAGGGGAACCCAAAGGGTCTGCAGGCCTAAAAGATCTATTGGTTTCTAGGAAATAATATAAAAAAAACACTTATCATTCTTGGTTCCTTTTATTTTGTTACATTTTGGCTGTAAACAAAACGGTTAAAGTCCTGAAATGCCAAATGGAAAATTGTCCAATTATGATTTTTTTTTTTCTAGGTAGACACCGGCAAGTGAGGTTCCTCTTGGTTAGGCCTTCAGGAGCAGGAATGAAGGCCTAACGCATTAGAACGACTAGTAATAATATTATTAGGAACTAACAATAGAAACAGTCGTGTGGAGTAAACATTCATCACTGTCCCAATCTTACTTCCCTTGGTTTACAGTCAAGATTTGGGTAAATTATACATATCTGAGTCATCAATCAATTACTCTGTAAGCAACCTCAAAAATATATAAATGATTAAATGCAAGAAATACACAACTGAAATAAAACGTGATAAATTTTAGCCCATAGCTACAGGTACTATATATATATATATATATAATTGTTCAATGTTTAGATGAAAATACCCCCATAATCAATGTACAATAACTGCACCAGGGTATTGGAGTCACTGTAAAACTGCTAAATACAAGGTAAAATATATATGTCTGTTACAGACTTAAAATATGACATGGAATGTCTTCTACAAGTTTCAGCTGTTTCTGTTTAATCAAGATCACCTAGAAAACATTGCTTAGCTTGGCTCTAACATATAAATAGAATCCCATAGGGGACTTAAAAAAATGATTATCACATGTTTTTTTGGCTTTGATCTAATCGTCATGGTTCACCACTGATATGGATGGATCAGAATACATGCATTTGTTCATTTAAACACTGGTCCACTCAGCAATCAGTGACATACTGTAGCTCATTTCATGTCTCTTGAGTTTCATTCACTCTGGCATGCATATCAGAGTTGGAGGAATCTGAAACTCTAATGATCTCCAATTCCCTGCTAAATGTTTTTGCGAGTTTTGTTTTGGACAGAAATCTGGCTCAAACATAGCTTTCCATCCAGGCCTGCATTCCTCTGGATTTCATAGTGGGCTTCATTCCTCTTGAGGCCTCATGTGCACTTCCATAGGTCCTGTTATTTTGATGGAGACAGCTGTAATAGAGGCATGAAGCCGAGAGGAATCAGACAGAGGATAGGGAGACAGATAGGAACAATTACAGATGGTAATCCCAAATAAGATAGTTAGAGACTGAGGAAGAATGTGTACCGAAAAAAATGTAATTAACTGGGGCAACACTCTAGGGAATGTCTGTCTCCTGGGCAACAAGTGCCGTTCCCTCCCAACAAACGGCTTCTTTCATAACAAACTGAAACAAAGTGCATCTGTGCAAAGGGAATTTTCTAACATTATCTTAGTCAGATGCTCTCTCACAAAGCCTCCAAAGCAGTTAGCCCTAAACAAGCAAGTGCATATGATTGGACGATCGAGCAACTACACATGTGGCTTTGTCCAATCAGCACTGCCAGAGGACAGTGGCTCTGCCAAACGTTGAAGCAATGAAGATTTTAATTATTTTAATCATTATTCCCAAAGGATTGTGTTTAGTGTGATTAAACGACCGCGCCTGACCGCAGACAATAGCTGGAGAAAGATAGTGAGAGAGAGAGAGAGAGAGAGGGAGAGAGAGAGAGAGATGAAATAGAGGGTGGTGAGAAAGCTCTTGGTGGCCATCCAAGCTTTTGGGTAACTCCAAAATATCCTCCAAAAGAGCCCTCAGAGCCCCTTGTCTCCCTCAATTAATCAAGCGTACGCTTCACTCACTTCCAAGAAAGCATGTCCTAACAGTGGAGAACATCACTCTACAAACTTTAGTGCTCGGGATGGGACAGCATCAGACTGTAAAAATGATTCCATGACGTTTTCCAGCAAGACCAACTATGCTTACAACAGTAAAGAACACCACTGAGCAAGCAAAACCCATAGCTTTCAGAAGAAAGGACATAGTCCCGGCCTCATGTCTTGAACCCTCATCATTTTGAGTCTTCTGCCTGGTACAAGCAATAGTAGACTAACTAATCCCCCCATTACCCCCCCTCCACACCATTTGAAGCCATTTTGGGGACAAAGCCCACTGGCGAACTCATGATCCACATTATCAAGGATTCTCAGGCTCTCCTCGGTGGCCCTGACTCATACATGACTCACAGGGGAAACATCAGGGGGGATTTTTCAGGTTCTTTGGGGTAAAGTCTGGAGACCACCCCTCTGCCTCTATCCAGCATGATCAACCTCCCCACAATGAAAGGAAATTCTAAACAAAACTCTTGCAGAGTTTGTACGGCATTACTTTGCATTAAGGCCGAGGAAAGGGCGGATGCTCTCCGGAAAAAGCCCCCCAGTAAAATGAACAACTTTGGGAACACTTTTATGAGAGAGGTGAAGATTTTCTCTTATGGACCTAAGTTTATCATTCCGGCATAATTCTGCTGGCTAACAGTTTTATGGGGCGTTTAATAGAACAGCTGGCTAAAGTCCAGTTCTGTGGGAGATTTTAACTGCTCTCCCACTGAAGAACGATTCTTTCACAATTCTTTCTACCGAAGAAAAGCCCAGGATCAACTTCACAACAAAGAAAAATGCACTGATCCCCTCTGTGGTGAAGACGCACACAGTTAAATGCTAGCATTTAAGTTCCCACTGAAGTTAAAGTATCCCAGCACTTGCACCCATGTCTTGTAGGATAAGGAGAACATGAGAAAACTTAAAACATTCAGTGGCCATTCAGTGATTGATCTGCTCTATTGCTTCAGATTAGTGTCTTGCTGCACAACACAGCTGTGTTTGAATTTCAGATCACAGACTTATGTCCGGACATTCTTCTGCAGGACTTTCTGGTAGAGAATATAATTTGTGGTTCCCTCAGTTATTAGACGTTGCCCAGCCCTTGAAGCAGCAAAGCGCTCCTAATCCATCACACTGCTGCCACCATGTTTGACTGTTATTATTTTAAGAAGTGCAATGTTCTCCTTGGTGGAATGCCGAGTTAGCTTTATGCCAGATGTAATGACAGATATAAGACCCCAGTCATCAAAAAAGTTCCACTTTTGTCTTTTGAGTCCACAGTTCAAAGGCTTGGAGGTCATCAAAGTGTTTTTTGTCACTAACCTTTTTGTTCCTCTTGGTTTGTGTTGCAGTTCATTCCTGGATACCATTTTGTTCAGTATCTAAAGGTGGATCATGAATACTCTTAGTTAAATTTTGGTAGGCTGGCCACTTCTGGTAAGATTCTCCATTGTTCCAAATGTCCTGCATTTGGGGACAATGGCTGCCATTGCTGAAGTCCCAGAGCCTTTGAAATGGCTTTGTAACCATTTTCAGACTCATAGATTTCAATAACTTTCTCCTCTCTTTGTCTTTTGATCGTGGCACAGTGTCGTGCTTATTGAGAATTTAAAGCCTATTTTACATTCCTGTGAAGGTTCTATTGAAGTGATTTTCTAACAATCTCTGATATAAAAAACGGAGTGTTATCTTTGTGTGTAGTGCATCAGGTTTTGAGATTTTGCTAGAGACTACTGTTTTTCTTTTTCCATGTACAATTAGTACAATCATCAACATTGTAAGATCCCCAAAGGCACTTGAGCATCTACAACCCCCTCATTTACACGTGTCCGGTACAGCAGTCCCTTTCCACTAACAGTTGTATAAGTTTTTGTAGCAACAAGTCAAACTTTTTTTGGGCTACAATCAGTAACTATATTCCCAAAATGTAAATCTTTAAGGTTGATGTGCTGGATAATAAAAGTACAAAGCAAGTGTCATCTAACATAAAAAAACATACAGAAATATTTTTTTAAAATCTAGAACATTCAAGAACAATCATTTCTACATTGTTTTACAAGTATGCTTAGTTTAAGAAACTCTGAAATATGAAGGACAAAAATCTCAAACTTCTATAGTCAAATTCCCAGAATAACAAGCTCCTTCACACTGATTTCTTACTGATTAATGACTGAAATAACCTAAAATGAACTGCAAACTGGTTTTAGGTTGGTGCAGAAGCTGCTTGAACTAACACCAGCACATTCAGGCCAAGAAAATGTCCTTAGACGCTGAGGCTAGATGGAGTAGGTGGGTGACAATGCAAACTCGCAGTTTTCAGTGCTTCCATGGTGACCAGGCCAATAGTCCCAAACAGACTGGCCTTTCATCATGGATACACCCACCAGTGCACTGGGGTTAATGTCAAGAACAGGGTGTAGGAATCGCTGTCATTCTCCCTATCCTCTTCCTTTTGTCTGTGCCTTGTCTGCCCTTCCAGTCCCTTCAACAGCAGGGAACAAGCAGTGCACAGCTTGTTCCCTCTCTAAATTTGGTCTCAGAGACTGTATACAACCTACCACTATGGTGGTATAATTTTTCTGATGCAGTGAGGTCTAAACCCCCACCCCTTGTGTGTGACATGCCAAATTCTAAACTGCTCTGGGCACATGTCAAAACATCCTTGCAAATTCTCCTAAGGCCTAAGTCCTCTCTAGGGGAATACTGCACTCTTTGATCCTTGGTCACAAGACGTGAAGCTAAATAAAGACTTTTAACATTTGGTGGTCGTGGGAAACCGAGGACTGACTCCTAAATCACTCACCAAACTTTGAAAATACTGAAATCAGAATTAAATCCAGGCACAGCTACGTGTTCACTTGACACGTGGAATATGGAAAAAAAGATATTTTTCAACTAAAAAACTCCCTAAACAGTAAGGCACACGCTTCCAACGTGAAAACAGAGTCTAGTAGCTTCGCACCTCGGGTTGCGGGTGTGAAAAGTGTGGAAATCCAGCCAATCGCACTGCTGTATGCAAACGCCAGCGCGAGTATTAGCCAATCTTTTCGCAGGAAGCCGGCTACCACTAGCCAATCTGATCGCCTTATGCAAATTATGACCGCCAGAGGGCGGGGCCTGTCGGAGTATGGGCGCGTTCTTGTGTCACGTGGTCTGGTTGAGGCTGGGATGGAGCTGGTGGGTGCGGGACAGTGAGACCACCTTCTGTCTCGCTAATGGACCCTGATGGACTCGAGACTCGGGAAGTTCCTGTGGGGGACGTTCAGCAGGACGAGTCCTGAGGAAGGAGGGAAAGAACAGAACCTGGAGTCTGGGTTCCACTGCTCCTCTATTTAAAGTAAACCGTCTCCAGGAGCTTCTCCACAGAAGAACCACCAAAGTGCCTCCAGCTCTCTCCTCTACAGGTGAAAAACTCTTTATACTCTTACCTGGTAGTCACAACACCTGTGCAGTCGTTTTTATTGAAGGGTGCGCTGGAATAGGAATTATGCGCCAATACCGATGTCCAGTAGCTGATATTCTTCACACACACACACACACACACACACACACATACACACGAAACTCTGACTACATCTTTCTGAATTAGTGTTACAGAGCTATTCCGTTTTATGCCTTAACTTATTCCGTTTGGGCGCTCCTGGTCAAATAACATGTTTCATTGATTTTCTAAGTGTAATGAAGTACATATTCTGCACATTTTAATGCACTTTTTTATTAATGTTAGTGTTATAATATATATATATATATTCTTATACATAAAATTATATATATATAAATATATACGGATATATAAGTAAAATATCTAAGTATATAACAAACTATATATAAGTAAAAACAAACTATAATAGCAGTGCAGTACTAAGCATGCATATTTCTTTTTTACTTTTTAAATTCAACCAGGGGTGCAGACAGCTGAAATATAGACACGTTTAATAATGCAGTAAAATGAATACAAGGCATCATTATCTGACGTTGGACAAAAATCCAATGATATGGATATGGTTTCGGCACCAGTTGGCATCACTAGTTTTTATCCAGTAAAGTAGCTTGTGTTTATTCACTGAGATGACAGTGAGTTTAGAGTTCAGAGAACTGAGCTTTTGAAGCAGCTGCCTGTCATTTTGAGGTGGCCAATTGATTGAATACATAACTCTTCACTCTGTGACAATCTACATCTGTCTGCACCCGAGTTATTCTTATTTCTCAGTTATACGCGTAATGCAGTGGGAGTTTACGTTCACTGTTGATTGCAAGGAATCTATGATGTCAGGAAATAGTTGATGTACCATGAGTGCTGTTTTTACCAAAGCCGATGACTTGTCGAACCTTGTCTACTTACACCTATATTTGTTTTTCAGAAAGCCAACCCTGCAGATTGAAACCCCCTTCATTCCTTTAGCACATACTGGGCTTCTATATCATCCTTTCTTAATGAATTCACTAAAGACCATTAAAGCTTCAATATGTTCCTAAATTGTCTCTGTAATTTTGGGAAACCCTGTGGGCTTCTTTGTTAAATCAGTGTGATCATAAAACATGAAAGCCATCAAAACAGGTTCTGTTGTATCAGTGTGATTCTTTGCTCCACTTACTGTTCTTGCATTCAGAGCTCTCTCCATGATAAGTTTTGGTAGAGCAGCATTCCTTCATTGCATACCTTCAGTTTTTTGGGAAATTCAGTAAGGGGACGGTCACATTTCTTCCTCCAGTCCCAGATTGTGGCTTTAATCCAGTAATGTTGAAGAACTCTCATTCCTGAGCTACTGAAAGCAGACCTCCCCTAGACGTGGACAGTCCAGGGACACTGTCCGGGTGGCTTATTCTAAGAGTAGGAGTAGAATATGCAGTTTTCAGGCCCCCACATCAGTAAAACATTTCCAGCTTCTGGACTGATCCATGTGGCGCCGTTCAGACACAGAGGGCCTGACCCAAGCCCTCCAATTTCTGGCACGGAATCAAGATTTTATCCATTTATTGCCGTTATATCTGCCTGAAAGCATCAGAAATGTAAAGTAATGAAATTCCACCACAGCGCAGCATTCGAAGCTGCTGGTCCCACAAGTCCTAGAATCCCAGTGGCTGAAAATACCACAAGTCAGTACCATATTTTAGCAGCCTTAACATGCAACCGCAGACACAGAGAGTGTCTGCCATTCTCCTCGGTCAGATTATCATAGATAAATACTAAACAGCGGCAGAACGGATTGAGCCAGACAGGGGGATCGAGACTAGAATAGGGGTTTTAATGTCCCATGAGGCTCTGTCTAAGATGCAGGTTTGAAACTGAGATTAAATGACAGCGGGTGTTCTGGATGCAGACAGAGAGGCCAAAGAACTCTGGCTTTCATGCTTGTTTAAATTGCAGTGATGTGAAAATGTAAACAAGAAAATGAGACGGCATTTTGAAATGAGGAGATCTTGTGCACTTCTCGGAACAAAGGCTCATTCTCTTGTTCCCGTTTGCCTCCCGACCACCTGCAGGTGTGCTACAACCATGGCATCTCTGCTGCAACCCATCCTCCTCCTCTTGCTTCAGCTGCTGTGTGCTCAGCCAGGTTCTCCGGAGAGACCCCTGTGGCCCCTTCAACGCGTGCCGGTGGTCCTTCCCCAGCAGATTGAGGAGCGACCATCGCCTCAATTTCTCGGCCCAGCTCAGCTGGAGGTGACCTCTTCCTGTGATCCAGAGTGTCACAAGAAAGCCCCGACCCCCAGCTACTGGGACCTACGGCACTTCCTGTCCTATGAGACTCTTCACTCGAGCGGCCAGCTGACCGAGACAGTCGTGGGAATCTATGGGTTTGACTTGAACTCGCTCAACAAGAGCCCTGCTATCGCGCAAGGGCGCTCCAGAGCAAAGCGGCAGATCTTTGGCCATGACGGCCGTTTCAGCATCGTAGGTCGGGACTTCTTGTTGAACTACCCTTTCTCGACGGCCGTGAAGCTGTCTACCGGCTGCTCGGGCACACTAGTAGGTGACAAGCATGTCCTCACAGCAGCCCACTGCATCCACGATGGGAAAAACTATGTCAAGGGGGCGCAGAGGCTGAGAGTTGGCTTCCTGAAGCCACGACAAAAGGATCCGCCGCTCAACAATGGCACCAGCACGTTGAAATCTACTCCACCAGACAAGATGAAGTTCCAGTGGATCAGAGTCAAGCGGACCCACGTGCCCAAGGGCTGGATAAAGGGCAACGCTAACGACATCGGTATGGACTACGATTATTCCCTCCTTGAGCTCAAGAAAGCTCACAAGCGCAGGCACATGAAGCTGGGAGTCAGCCCTTCCGCCAAGCAGCTACCTGGACGGCGAGTGCAGTTCTCTGGCTTTGACAATGACCGACCAGGCCAGCTGGTCTATCGTTTCTGCAAGGCCGGGGACGAAACCTACGACCTTTTGTATCAGCACTGCGATGCACAGCCTGGCGCTAGTGGCTCTGGCGTCTACGCTCGCATGTGGGACCGCAGGCATCGCCGCTGGGAGCGGAAGGTGATCGGTGTCTTCTCAGGACACCAGTGGGTTGACCTGAACGGTGCCCCTCAGGAGTTTAACGTGGCCGTGCGCATCACTCCTCTCAAATATGCCCAGATCTGCTACTGGATCAAAGGGAATTATGTGGACTGCAGAGAAGGCTAAACCTCAATGCTTCAGCATCACTCTTTCTTCAAATAAAGGTCCATGCGTCTATGAATTCATGAAACACTGGCACGTAAGCACTGAAAAAGGAGTATAAAAACCCATTCACACACACTGTACATATTCAGTCATGCTAATTCCTAGAAACCGATCTCCATAGTTACCCGCTTAACCAAACAAAAATATTTGCACTGTGTTATTTAGATTCAAGTGACCGTAGCGTAGGTCCAGCTAGAATTCACCCTGTTTCTTTGCACGGCCAACAAGCCGTGGCTAATGTGTTATTGTAGCCAAACAGCAAACCACTGTGCATAGATGGAAAATATCATAAAGTATCATAAAACCCATCTGCAAAATACAGAAAGACTCTTTAACAGCAGCAAATGTGGTTATATTAATGTCTATGGACTTCTCCTGTACAAAGCACTGAAGCAATTCTGTAGGCACTTGTAATGTCTGTAAATGTTCCTACTTTTTGTGAAAGAATGTACCGCAGTTAACCAAAGGTGCTTTTTAACAGAGATATATGTATGTAAGTGAAACAAACATGCAGAGGTCTTTTAACTACTGTACAGAATGTCTCCATGTGATGTGGCATCTGATCATATTCTGCTAGCTACCCCTAGTGGTTACAGAACAACAGCTCAAAATATTGTTGCTATGTGTTCGAAGCACCCTGTCAGTGACACTGCCCTTATTTACTACACTGATAAGAAAACTTCTGTCCCAGATTCAGGGCCAAAAAATAATGCAAACAACAAGTACAGACCTAAGCAACTGAACATTTAAATGCAAATATCTGCGCCCAAAGCACTTTGAATTTACATCTGTGTTTTTATTCATTTTATTCATTACCGGCTTTGGATTACTATGGTAATTCAGTGTACTATATAAATGCATTTAATGCTTTTGAATGAGGCATCTTTTCTTTTACGACTTGATAAAAAAGACAATCTTTATCATACCTTTATTACTGAATGCCTTTTAGAAACCTCATTGAAAGGGAGATGCAAGATCCAAACCCCATCCCAAAAAAATATACCTGTTGGATTAACACTGCATAAGGTCACCTATGATGTCTATTATACATGAACTGGTCAGCCTTGACATTACAACCACTTGCCTAATATTGTGTAAGTCCCTCATCATGCCGTCAAAACTGGTCTAAACCCTTTGATGTGTGATCTCCACAATACCTCTGCAGGTGTGTTGTGGAATCCGCAACCAAAACAGTAGATCCAGACAAGTAGTGATGTGAGCCTCTATAGATCAGACTAGTTTGTGTGGCACATTCCAGAGATCTTCAACTCTTTGTCAGGTTCCTCAAAACATTCCTGAATATTGTTTACAGTGTAGAAAGAGGACACTGGCTTTTGGGGACACTGTTAGCATGTTACTGTTAGCGTACTTGGTCTGCAACCATGTTTTTGTAGAAGATACAAGTCAAAATGACATCCACATGACTGCCAGAACTCAAGGTTTCCCAGCAGAACATGGCCCAGAGCATCACACCTCCTTCACTAACTTGCCTTCTTCCCATCCTGGTTCCATGATGTGTTCCCCAGGTAAGCGACACACATACACCCAGAGATCCAAACGATGAAAAGACAAAAAAAGAAAACCAGACCACCTCTGCCATTGCTCCACCGTCCAGTTTTAATGCTGATGTACCAATGAATGGTGTTCTGACACCGTTCTATCACATCCAGCATGAACCTTTTCAGCCATTGGTGCTACAGAAGGTCTTCTGTGGGACCAGACCAAGATGGGCTAGCCTTCACTCCTCACACACATCATCGCTTCTCGGGCTCTCATGATCCTGTAACCAATTTGGCGTCTCTCCTTGGACTACTTTTGGAGTGTAATGACCACTGCATACCGTGAACACACCACAAGACCGGTCACCTGGGGACGCTCATTGTTTGTACGTAACAATCTGCCCCTTGTCAGAGTCGCACAAATCCTTATGCTGGCACAATAACTTCAGTAACTGTTTACTCATTAATAAACCCCAGTTCTTGACAAGATAAATATGACCCATTTTACCAGTCAGTGATTTTAATGATGTGGCTGACCAGTGTATTTTATTGCAATCCATGTACAGCACTGTGCAATAGTCTTAGGCACCTGTGCAAACTGTTCAAAGCCATTTATTTCAGCAGCAAGTGCTTTTTGATGTAACAAATGCAAACCAGAAAGCAGTAAAAAAAAAAAAGAGCATGGTGAATTTCGTAAACAGTAATTATTTTGTGAGCAGGTTGGTTTCCAGGTTTCTCCACGATGGCTCCAGTCACTGCACGGATTTGTGAAATTCCACATACAGCTCACCTGATTTAATATATTTAAAGTACTGATTAAGCCAAACCAGGGATTTTGATGGGAACAACAAATACTACTAGGCTTAAATGAGAAGAGGTCCAGAAACGGTTAAATGAACACTAATAAAAGCGAACACGAAATCATTTCCTTTTTCTAGGGGCCCTTTTAGAAAGAAAAACCAACAGTGGCCAGCTAAACAATTTTAAATGAAGACTTTTGTACAATACTGTACACTATTGCTGGCTGCCCATCTAATAATATTGAAAAACAAACCCATTTGACAGACAACTTGTCCCAGCATGAACTTATTACGAAAAACTAGTCATCTTGTGACTACAATTTGTCAATGTCTGGTATTCAAAAACACAAAACAGATACACTTTACATCACACACACACACACACACACACACACACACACACACACACACACACACACACACACACACACACACAC
>JBBPCY010000082.1:18507146-18526052 GCA_037974405.1 Brachyalestes nurse | reverse complement strand
CTCTCCTACTCTCTCTCTCTGTCTCTGTCTCTCTGTCTCTTTCTCTCTCTCTCTCCCTCGCTCCCTCTTTCTCACTCTCTCTCTCTCTCTCTGTCTCTCTCTCTCTCTCTCTCTCTCTCTCTGTCTCTCTCTGTTTTTCTCTTGGTTCTCCACACCCCTGTCCAAATGTTGCTTTTTAGAAAAGAACTTTAGCTTCTTTAGAGCTATGGGACACTAGAACGGTCACTCAGATAGACCAAATTGTTTTAAATAAGAATATATAATCTAAATGTTTGCTCCACCCAGATCTTCTGCCACTGTGTGATTTAGGACCAGGTCCTGTAATTTATCACTACCAGCCTTGGTGTGAAAAGTTGAAGGGGTAAAGTTTGGTTCATGTTTAAAGGTCACACTAAGTCACACTGTGTGCTAAACTACGTCCATGAGACTGTGTCGCCCTAATGAAGAGCTGGATGTGGTTGAGCGGGTTGATGTGTTTTTACATATATTTTACAGATTAGGGCTATATGGATGAATACAGTGTTTATTCTTTCTTAGGGATTTGCTGTGGTATTGCATGTGCTGATTAAAAGCAGGCTGTCTAAACTCTAACAGCTGTGTAGTTATCATCTCCTTTAACACATTGCTGATATATTTACAGATACTTTGACTCTAATTGGATCATGTGTGTAAAATATACCTCGTTAAATGGATCCGTTTATGAAACTGGAGCTGTGTTTACCAGGCCGTTATATAAAAGCGGCACAATACCGTTTTTATCGCTGGATGCCCTCCGTTTCCATGCGCGCACATTTATGATGGTGTTCAGAGTTTACTATAGATTTTTTCGCTCAAAACTGTGGTTTATGACACAATTTGTTTTTTTTAATCTAACCAGTTTTGTTCTGTTCTGTTTTTTAAATACATTATACAATCTATTTTTTATTTAAAGGGTGAAAGCACAAATAGCACCTATTTGTTTGAGATGCCAAGATTTAAACTGGCGTGTCTGCAGGATTGTGCAATTGCACAGATCATCTACACTGACTTTTCTTTTCCAGGGCTGCTGGACCAGTGATAGAGGAGCGATGCTGCAGCTCCTGCTCATGTCGCTTTGTTGGTCCACCATTGCTGGAGCTCCCCAGGAGACCTCACACTCTGCAGCCCACAAGGAAGGTGAGTCAGCCCCCTGCAAGGTCAGACTGCAGCAAGGACAGCTGAGTGGGCCACCCTCACGCTTCACCAGGCTTTACTGGGTGCAAATGTATTGGAGCGGATGAGTTAGGCACTTAGCCGCTGGACCACTGTCGGCCTGCGTGGCAGTCAGTGGAAGCTGTTAAGATAACTGGAGGTGGTTATCAGTGAGGATATAAATTAGATAATATGACCTCTGCTAGAGGTTGAGAGAATAAACAGATGATCCCGGGTAAGATAAGATAAGATAAGATAAGATTAGATAAGATAAACTTTTATTAGTCCCACAAGTGGGAAATTTGCTTGGTCACGGCAGAAAGTGGACAATACAAAGTAACGAGAGATTGGATGATTTGACCACTACATGAATTTTGAAGATAGACAGAGGAACAGAGGATAGCATGTTGCAGCTAATGGCTGATTTATTAGATGCTGAATAGCATCTAAATGTAATTACAAATGAAACTAAAAATGAAATCTGATTGACCATTCACACATTCTGGTGCCAGCTGTTGAATTTTGATTGGCTTCTAACAACCATATTGCTGGGTGAGCCAAAGGCCACTGCATTACTGTTATAATCTTTTATTTTACGCCTCAGCTCATGCTGTCACTGTTCTTGTCGCCCGACCCTCTGTCCCAAGAGGCTGCTTCACCTGTTGATTGGTTATTTTCCACAGTCATCTGTAAAGAGAGAAACCCTCCTATAACAGTGGTGACTGGCTGGAATGAGACTTGGAACACACTTAACGACCTTTCATGATAAAATTTGATGAGAAAAAATGACTTTGAAGTAATCTGCATGGCAGGGTCGGTAGAGACAGTGTCTGATTACATTTCCCCTTGTGATCGCGTCGTCATCTGGCTTCGCTGGTGCGCCCTGTACAATTTCTGAGATTTGTGTAAAAAGAATGTCCTCTTGTTCTTGAAGCTGCACATACAATGCAGCAAGTGTGTGGACCCTTTCATTCATGCCGCCACGCTCTGGCTAAGCAGCTGATGATTATTCTGCTATTTTGGAACCAAAGTGCTCGTGGAGTCGATGGTTGGGGTTGTTTATGCCAGGTCCTCCTAAGATTTGATTTGTTGTCCTAAATCGCTAAAAGTTGTCTTGACCTGTTGTTTTTTTGCTCTGGTGTTTTTCTTGCACTCTCTACACTCTGTGAATGTTGTCCTGTCTGTACTAAAGCAGTCCTTTGTTGTTTCTGTGTTTGTGTTTGTGTTGCCCCGTGATCCTGGAGGAATGTTGTTTCACTGTGTTCTGTGTGTTTATTGACGTGATCAGTTAAATTGATATAAGTGTAAAGGGAAAAGTGTAAAGTGACCATTCTGTCATGTGTGAACACACCACAGCACACAGTGTGAACAGTGTGAACCTCTTTCTCTGCATTTAACCTATTCACCGAGTGAAGCAGCGGGCATCTTAAGTAGGTAAGCTTAGATAATTAATCTGATGATGAGCCTATATGTTCTCTGGAACTGGAATTAAATCTGATGTCTGTCAAAGTAAAACTATTTGTTTCATTGATTTCCTTGATTTCCGCATAAATACAGTAATCCCCCAGTTTTACGCGGACCAAGAGTCGCGGATTCAGTCGCACACAGATTTTTTTTTGAGAACCGAACTCATTGTTTTACTTAGAAATCCCCACAATAACGCGGAAACTGCAAATATCCTCCGCCTTTTTTGCGTTTTTGTGGCAATGAATATATTTTTTCTGGATGTTTTCACACAAGCGGACACGTTCACCTCGCCGCGGTGTCCCAATACTTTTGTTCCGCGACCTTCTGAGCTGCATAACTCGGCGGGAAATTTGAATTAAAAGACGGGTTTACCTTGAAAAGAGGCGAATACGGGTTTACCTTTACATAAAGCATTAAACTGAGTTTAAAATGAAATTAAAGTGTTCTGTGAGCATGTTTGGGGGGTTTTTTTTCTGGGAGCATGTTTGGTTTTTTAACCAAAACACAACAATGCGGTTTTTCCACTATATGCGGGTGCTCTTGGAACGTAACCCCCCGTGAAAAGCGAGGGATTACTGTATACACTCCGGATAAATACAACCTGGTTTAAAAACAACTCTGTTTAGATCATGTACTGTAAGACACTGGGTTAAGTTTACAGACCTGGTCAGTAGAGTTAACATATTGGATCAGATTACATTCATTTCTTATTCTTAATCAAACCTTTTTTAATTAAATGAAATATCTAGACTTCTTCTCCGCGTGCAGTGCGTATATTCTGGCATCTTTTCCCACCTGCACCAAAAATATGAGACCCGATATGGCCTCAGTTAGAACAAAATCCTGCATCTCCATTTTTGTGGTTTGTTTTGCTGCTTTTTAGATTTCATAATCAATAAACCAATAAACCAATAAGCCAAAATTGCTTTACACTGACTTCTATTATACGCTAAGAATATTATCCCTTCCCCTGTAAAGTTACCACTTTAAAAATGTTAGGTTCTATAACATGTTAAGACAATGTGCCAAGCATGTAGAGAAAAGTGGTGAAATTCATTCTAATCCAGCCACATTTGTAGCAAGTTTGTAACTGGCTACGTTCGCTCTGTATCTCTTGGTAGGCTACGTTATCCAGCCACAGAAAAATTATTGCACAGATATCATTATAAGATTCAGTGATGAGGTCCAGCTGTTATATAGAGGGCTACAACTACAGATGACGCTCCAGTAAGATATCGGAAGCAGACATTATTAAGCTAATCCTGGCTAATTTTATCTGTCCCACATCACAGCCAGAAAACTGCATCTTACAATTCTTTTTTTCTGTAAACAAAGCTCTTATCATTATTATTTTCACATAAATGTAAACAGTAAGTACTAAAATGAGTGTATTTTATGTTTCACTGATGACTGTAAGCCACTGCCTGATGCAAAACTGTTAAGTGACTCTAAATAACTTCCACTCTTGTATTTTTTAAATGAATCCATTGGCTGGGTTGTGTGACAGTCATGTGCCCAACGATCAGAAAACTCATAAACTACCCTGAAACTACCCAGAAAATGACCCAACAGGCTGAACTTAATGTATGGGTCCAAAAATAACCGTTATAGCCATTATAAATCATGGTTTCAGGCGGTCACTGTCAATTTTATTAGTACCCGAGTCATTTAATGATGATTTTGACAATTGAATAATCATACACAAGCACTTTATGACAGCAGTAATTTGATTTATGAATTTTATAACTATATAAGTGCATTTGCGACATCCCACGGGTGTGGGTTACCTCTTTTTCAGTGCTCAATAACAATTATAGAAGCTACCCCTTATGTGAATCTGCGTATCAGTTTTAATCGTGTATTGTGGCGACACTATTCATGATCCATCACATTTGAGTTTTATGGAATTATCAAAAACACAACAATCTTGGCTGAATCATCTAAATAGCAAAACAAATAAATTAAAAATAATGTGAAATCGGAGACATGGGCAGAGTGTAATCTAACCACGTCTGTATTTAAGGTGGACCAGCCGAGTTACGAGATGCCCAGCTTTAGCCTTGTCGTGTTTTGAGAGATAGAGAAAGGGGGAGACGGCAAAAACAGCCAACAAAACACACAAAACAGCCCCTGAAAGAACCCCAGAGAGGTCTTGAGGGAGAGCTAAGAGTCTTCTCTGATATTCCTTTGGGTTGTCTGCTGTAAATTTGTTGCGTTTTTGTGAACGAGCGTCTGCTGCCTGGTGTCTTTTCCCTGTTTGCTAGCATCTCCTGGTACTCTTTGTCGAGAAATCTCTGCAGGTGCTTGATTAAATTTGTTGTATTGTACGATGCAACCTTACTGCCACCCTACGGCACGCTGGCTTTACACACATTGCAAGTAGCCGTCTTGCTTTTCACCGTTTCCAAACTAAAGTATCTCCAAACGAGCGACATATTGTTCAAAAACACTAGCTCACTCAGACTGAAGTTGCCACGGGTTCGTGGTATGGGGGCGGTGACGCATCCCGTATTACACTGCGTCGAGTTTAAGGTCCTGCGCAAACTGTGAACTGGAATATAGAGATCGGGGCTGTCCGACCGATATCGGATTTATGGCTATATCGGACCCGATATCATATCAGATTGGGGCCATCTCTAAAATATATATATATATATAGTTATGATACATAAGTAGTTGTGGGATGAAAGCAAAAATAAGTCATTGTTGCACAGGTTTCTTTCACAGTCATGTGCAATGCTAAATAATTATTATTGCACGGGTTACTTGCACAGTTAGCTAGTCTATTGCACTGTCTATAATGTTTAATTGTCCAGTGTTTGTAGATTAAGGTCTATTTGTATGAGGTGTTTTAACATCATTTGAATTTGATGAAAAGTTGCTTTTTTAGTGACCCGGTAAGTCACTGGCGAGTGGGAGTGTAATAGTGTACCACAACACCGCCGGTCACGTGTACAGTCTGCGGCTCCGACCTACCTCCCTGCCTGTAAGTAAGTCGTGTTTACACTTACCGTCTGCATTGAATAATGCATGACAAAGCACAGGAGAGACAAGAGAGCATGTGCCATCCTAACCTAGACATAACAGAAAACAGAGCCGTGTGAAAGCCATCGAGGTGGGAAAAAAATACCGCTGTCTCCAAGTAAAGATGTTGCTCATTTGACAGACAGTGGCCAGGCTTTAGAGAGGCCCTCTAATGCGGCTTAAGGCAACCCGTGTCTAATGTTAGCCACAGACGCAGCTGTGTGGGGCTCTGTAGAGCTGGATCACGGCACCGGGAGCAGACGGCAGCGCGGCAGAAGACGTGAAGAGCACGATGTACTTGTGTGTGGCGCTGAGAAATACACCCCTTTTCCTGGTTATTTTGAGCTCGGCTTTCCATCCCTGAATCGGGCCTTTTGTATTCCGTTACCTAACCTAACCAGTCAACATGCTCCGGCCTTATTTGGGATTGCTCCTGCGTCTCCCATGATGCCATTCTCTGCATTATGTGATTGGTTATGGTTTTAGTGGCTTGGCTCAATGCCAAGTCTTATTTAACGTTTCAGATCTTGCAACAGTGGGAAACCTTCCGGCAGACTTTATTCACACGGGCATTACAGATACTTTTTTAGTGTCTCAGAAAAATACTTGACAGTCTATTTACTTGTTTGTTTGTTTACCAATCGGGGACAGTGTACATTAATCAGAAGTCATTGTCAGGCGTAGTGCAAAAGACAATTTACACCAAATTAGTGCTGTGACAATCCAATTGTATGTTTAGGTGAGGCATATTTTACTCTTTTATTCACTCTGTAAAGGACAAGTTTGAAGTGTGTTAAAAACACTTTAAAATGCAGTCATTTAGTGAAGAACAGCACATTTTGTGGACATTGTTGTTGTATGTTAAAGACCTCTGATCTCACTGGCTCTCTCAGTGGAGGGAAGGGTGGGGGCTATATAGAGAGACCACACATGTTTGACTTTTGAGGCTCGTTTATGCTAAATACCATCTCAAAGGTGTGAACGTGTCCCAGTCACGCCTGTCATTACACTGCAGTGTTTCTCTGACAGTGGATTTCTCTTGGGTATGTCGATGTGAAACAGAATGAAGCGGCAAATCTGAGCAGCCTGTAGAATCACAAGCCTTTCAAAAAATTGGAAATATGTCAAAACAGCAGGCACATGAAATTTTCATCACTAGTTCTCTTTTAAAGTATTTGTTCATTAAATAAATATGACCACATACACATTCACGAGAATGTACTGAAATACTTTATAAAAACAAATGTATAGTTATGTTATCTGTCAGATATCCCGTAATTTCGTCGCACAACTTTTCTTTATTGCCTTGTTTTATTCAGTTGCTTGTTTGTTGTCTCAACCCTGAGCAAGCGCCATTATCAATGTCAATAGAAGAAATCCGTCAAAACTATGCTTTTTTCACAGTTTACAGGTTTGTATTTAAAAGTTGACTTAAAAATTTCTTAACATTAAACTTAAGTCAGTAGTGAAAAACCTATCAGTACAGATTATAAAATAGATTTGAAATACCTAGTTACTATGGCTTTCAAAATGAACATGTTAATGAGTCGTGCTATTTTTTTATTTCATTAACAGATTTCCCCATGAGCTTCTTAACTCACCATAGCAACTGTAGCTCACTGTATGTTGCTCTGATTGAATCTCTTTCAAATACAGCCTTTAATTGACTCCTGGTCCTCTGAGCACTACACAGAACAAGAGATAAATCAGTGAGCAGCAAACTAATTTTAGCAACAAAGGAAAAAGTGGAAAACTCCATTTCTTCATGACTAAGGGACGATACATTTTAATAAGGCACACTTTGCTAAGATTTTAAAAAAATCAGTGCAGTGCAGCCTAATACAGTTCCTAACATTTCTTTAATGTAGACATTTTCCACTGTAAAGTGAATATAAGCTAATAATAAGCCAATTCTAACAAAGTTATATTGCTTGACCACAAATAGAGATATTTCATCAAAAATCCAAAGGTTTTTCTGGTATGGGAACATATTTTATATTTTTTATTTTTGCAATTTTCCTTTTCCTGGATCTGGGGACAAACTGTGCTGTTGTCTTTATCTCCATGATCCACGTCTCTCTGAACTGGATCTTTCTGCATTGGACCTTTTTGACCTCTGCCTCCTAGTAATAATCAGTGTATAAAACAGCTACGATTAACAATAAGACTGAAAACTTTGATTAACTAGGAAAAAAATGGACCGTATGATTAAATTCAGTCTATACAGTCAGTAAACAAAGACTGGAAATAATGTACAGTACCAGCAGTTACAGAAAACAGATCACAATACATGTCAGACTGCACTTTAATGTTTTATTTTGTGCTGAGTGGATGAAAGAGTGGTGTTGGGGGCGTGGGGTGTTTAACTTGTTATGCAGGGCTGCAGCTTCAGCCGATACACTTGTGAAAATCCTCTCAGTGTCATAGTCACTCAGGAATGACAGTGTTTATGAAACGGAAGGTTAAAGCCGATGCACTTCATAGGAGGTCATGGAGGTGCGTGCACCTCTTCTCAAAATCTCAGAAACGAGTGCTATCTTCATCAAAGTGATTTTGAAGTTTTACCTCATCGCAAAGCTGCTAAGCTGCTCATCCTCACACATGGTAGTGGCCTCAACTTTGACAGGTGCTGTCAGCTTGACTGTGTCCTCAGCTTTGCAAATGTCATTCTCATTAAGAGTCTTCACCTCCTGCCATCATCTGACAGTAATGTGGCAAAACAGCGGGTTGCTGGTCCAATAAGTGCGTCACTGAAGCAGTTCCATCAGGTGGACACATCTTACTCGAGCTCGTGGGAGGGCAAAGCCGGCTGCTGCTGTTTCCTCTGTAGAATTTCATCTTCCATTATGGTGCAATGCAAAAACCCAACGTACATTGATCACACTCCCCAGCAAAGGCTTCCTGTGTGAGCAAAGCACACAAGATACAGTCACATTTCTGGCACCATCAGTTATTAGGGCTGATTCATGATTAACGATGTTCCAGTTAACTCTCATCTGTAAGATATGACTGTTTAACTCCCAGCCTGGGGAGATGTAGAGCACTGAGGTCGTCTCATAGCACATGACGTCCAGGCATCAGTGATGACTGCCACCCACTCTGCATTCAATAATACTGTTTAACTTCATTCTCTACTTTAAATAAAACTCTGGCTTGCGCTGGTGGTATTTTGTACATATTTGTATGTATTTACTACGTATTTACTATGTCACATAAGCCATCACACTCCAACTGCACTTTCAATTCTTGGCAATAAAGCGAAGATATAGAAGATATAGATATAGTCTGGGCTGTCTTATTCCTCTCTGACTGGAAAAAGTGTTTCATATCCGCGTCTCAGTACTGCTTGTCCTTGCTTGTGCCGGCTGTATTATCATCCACAGATCCCTTATCGCACACAGAGGCTTCATCGTACTCTCACCTGGTCCGTGCTCAGATTGGTGTATGTATTTATCCATATCTATCTGTAGACATAATCTCATACTGATGACTGTCTGACCTTGTATCTACACTTATTGTGCATTTTTATCAGCTACATTCACCATAACCAGCTCCGGAAAGAAATAAGAGATCACTGCAGAAATGTTCCGTTTCTCAGGTTTCATCTTTAATAGGTGCAAGTGTTGAACTGAACAGCTTTGCTGTAGTTTTTAAGAACTGCTGACAATATTTCTCCTAATGTCCAAATTAAAATATTGTTCTTTAAAGTATAATATTTAAGGAAATGACAAAACATCAAAATAAGAGAAATGTGTTTACAGAACTTGAATAATTCAAAGAAAACAAATCTCTTGTTCACTTTTAAACAAAATGGCAATAATTACCTTTGATGTAGTGTTTTACCATCCAGCTGGTCTCATTGTAAGAGGAGAGTGTTGATTACAGCAGTGTTTTGATACTTTTCCTCATTAAATAAGATGTGATTCAGGTGATCACTAATAAAGCAGAAAGTCCCTCATAAAGCAGAATGAGGTGCTTGTGTAGGAATTTAACAGACATGGAATGGTTGTCACTCATAGAGATTTAAAAATAAACTGCAACGGTCTCTTATTTTTTCCCGGAGCTGTAGGTGCACTTTGTAGTTGACAGAGTGCAGTTTGTCTGTTTCTCTACATCATTTGTTAGACCACCTCACCCGGTTAGATGTTAGTGAACAGAATGATAGAAATGGTCCAGAATGAATAAGAATAAAGTCTTGTTACACTAACTTGGGTTGAAAGTGAAGTCAAATTTGAGCAAATAAGACAAATGTGGTTAATCATGATTAGTACAGCAGGAGTACAGCAGTAGTCTTGTGCAGGTTAAGGGTTGTTTGTGCAGCGGTGCAAAAGGGAGCTGCACGTGTTTCAGGGTCAAGACGTTATCCCCTGTGTTGAGAATACACAGAATGTCTGTAATCTCACTCAGACAATCTATCGTCCTCCTAGACCCACCGGGCTATAAACTAACACCAGCTCAATGATACACACGCACGCACATGCACACACACACACTTGTCTCTTTTAAAAAGTAAACTGAAAGACAAAATTGTATTGGTCTACTATAGTTTATTTGTGCTTATGTACACTGCTTAAATACACACAAACACAGACGGTAAACACATGCGCATGCTCCAGCTTCCTATACTAACACACACTTCTCTTTTATCAGCGGCACCAATTACGAATCTTGCATGTGCAGTAGATAAAGAGCTCCATGTTATCAGTGCTCACATTTCCTTATGCATGCTTGTATAACAATCTACTCACACTGGAGCCCCACCCAAACTGTCCTAGTGCTTCACAGAAGCAGTTTTCTGTGAAGCCCCCCTAGCCCACAGCATTGTAAGCCTGCTGATAATAATACACTGCTGATCTTTATTTATATATTTACATCCATATATACATATACTTCTGTTTATTACATGTAAATGCAGCTTTGTAAGGAAAAAAATAAAGCATTTAAAATAACGAAATAAATAAACATAAGTAAACTAAAATAAATAATGCTCCATTGGTACACTGCATGGGAAGTGTGACAATACCACATGGTAAAGCCTTGTGCAGTGGTAAAAATGACTTAATGGGGTAAAACTGAAAGAAACTGAAAGAAATATTTTAGGTGAAGCAGTTCTGAGTAAATTCTTGGTGTACAAAATGATGACAGAGCACTATTTTACCAACCAAAATGATCAACTAATCATTTTTCAGTTTGAAAACCGTTGCTGCTCTGTTCTATCTTTCACAGTGTAAGGGTCACAGATATGATTTCTTTTGAACTTAGTGTCAGGGCTCAGACTTTCCTTCGCAGCCAAGTAACCCCACACACCGAACCTTCCCGGAATGAACTGGGAGACCACGCATAGATTCTGGGGCACGGCCGGCTTATAAACCTATTCACACACCCACACAACCAATCATACCACATGTTTCATTAACACAAATACATGGGACATATTCAACACAGGTGGACTTGTCGTTGGCTACCTAGCAACCCAGCTAAAGAGCTCCTGGAGCCCTATTACTCACACCTGGGTTGCCTAGGCATCCAACGACCACACACACCACATTCATGACGTACCTCTAGTCCAGAGCCGTAAACCCCCTAATATTCAGGCGAAAGGCTTCGTTTGGGGTGTGACCAAGCGGGCACAGACATGACAGAGCTCTAAAGTACCACCACGATTGATTTGGCTTGAAAAAAAAAATCAGCCGAATTGAAACAACACAAAACTGCCACAAATTTGTTTTTAACATCTTTGAACTAAAATATTAACAACAACGGAGCTGCGATCAATTGAATCTGTTGAAACATTTCGATCTAAGCTCAAGGCACATTTGTTCAAAATGGCTTTTAGGAAACTTTTACTGTCATCTCTGTCTTGTTCTTGTTTATTTTTAATTATTCTGCTTTATTGTGTCCTATTCTGCTTCATCTCCTTTTTGTGTGCAGCGTGGTACATAAATAAACTTTATTGACGTATTTACTTATTCCTGAGTTAAGGCAAAACAAATGGACCACAGTTTAGTGAATCTAAATGTTCAGTATGACTCGTGGGGATACTGAGCGCACTTTTTGTATAACTTGGGTTGTAACTGCGTCATATGAGATTTGTACTGTAATCATTTATGAAAACATTGACCTCATTAAGATCCTGAATCAAACGTAGCGCTTGGCTCATAATGTATAACTGAGCGTCTCTGAAAACTGACGCAGAATCTGAATGGAGCTCTAAGAGGAAGAGTGGTTTAAAGCGTAGCCGCTCGCTGCCTCCAGTGTGTTGCCAGTGGGGACGTAATCCCTCTCACGAGGTCTTTCTCTGTTTGATATTGGGTCCAATTCAATTTCCTACAGTTCTCCTGAATGCTGGTCATGAGACTCAAAGTATGTGTCTGTTCAGACCCTCGCCAGTGGCAGGGTCTGTTTATGTCTGAATGTGAGCTGTAGTGCTCTGTTTTTTTTTTTTTTTATTAAATTAAGATGCATCTTTATTGTTTTGCTACAGGTCCTTTTTTATTTAATATTAATACTTTATTATTAATGTATTGTTATGTGCATTAATAATCAGTTAGCTTAATTTATTAGTAGCCTAAAAGCACAATTAAATAGAACTAAAATAACAAATTATAAGCCTTCACCCTGGAGCTGTATATGTTAAGCTGTGTTCTTGATGCATTTCATCATATATTGACGACAGAAATCACAGAAGGAGATACAGAGATCTTTCATCTTTCCTCTGCTTCTTAATTTGGAGCATTACAGCAGATTTTACAGCCTTTTTACACTTCAGAAGCATCAGTCATGCTTGCTGAACAACATGGCACAACCTGTTGAGAAAATGAGTGCACTAGAATTAGTCCTTCATGGCAGCATGCTAGAAACCAATACTCCTCTAATAAGGGTTATAGATTCTGTGTACATATATACATACCAGTCAAAAGTTTGGAAACACATCTTCTCATTCACTGTTTTTTCTTTGTGTTTATTATTTTCTACATTGTACATTAATATTTAAAAGAAACAAAATGATGAAGGAACACATGGAATTATGCAGAGTTAAAGAAATCAGAATATGTTTTGTAATAAGGTAATGATGGACTGTTGTTATTTTACTTACTTAAATGGTTCTTGCCATAATGTGGAGTAGAGCCGTAGTGGAATAGGATTACTAACTGTGTTACTAACCAGCCCCACCATCACTACTGATGATCCCAAACACATTAAGAAGTTCCACTAATGAACTCTTGACGAAGAACACCTGTTAATTAAATACCATTCCAGGTCGATTCCTCATGAACCTGTTTAAAAAAAGGCCAAGAGTGTGCAAAGCTGTCACCAGAGCAATAGGTGATGTTTTCCATATGAATCTACAATGTAGCCAATAATAAAAACAAAGGAAATAATTGAATGAGAAGGTGTGTCCAAGCTTTTGACTGGTACTGTGTATACATAATACATTCTCTGGACCACATAAGTGGACTATGACTTCTTATATGAGGGCTATGACTTCTTATATGAGGGCTACATTTGTTGTCATCTCTTGTGTGAGAAGTCAGAAGCCTCATCAAGTAGTATGTTGGTGGAAATAGAAGAGTTGAACTGCTCCTTTACAGCAGGGTAGGTAAATGATTGTTTGTATTTAAAGGATAACATTTAGACAGCACGCCACATTATGTCTCCTTAAACACTTTCAGTGTTAGCTATGCTGTCTAGCAAACAGTGGTTAGACAATCACTGTTCTTTACCTCTTTGCTTTAAAACTTTCCAGGATTTTGTGCTCACCCTGTGGGTTATGTCCACTTCCTAAGTACAACATGCGAATAACAAACAGACTTCGTTAACTAGCCAGACTAGCCCTTGTATTTGACACATTGTTGTCATCTTTATACTAATGATGCTGATTTGAAGACACGTTGATTGGAACAAATGTATTTTTTCAATACAGCAGTGATTTCGATGATATGCTTGGCCTAAAAGAACATTAAAAATGTGTATGTTAACAGATAAAATTCAATCTTGATCTGATAGCGCCAAGGTGACATAGTATTTAACAACTGAAGAGGAAATTTGCATTTTCTTTTTCGGAAATTGCGTTTACTTGTTTTACCTATTGGAAAGCAATTTTTACAGGAAATAATTTTTCAATTGAAATTTTACAGTTACTTGTCATTTTTCAGTGTCTATTTCTAAAGTGCAACTCCTGCACATTTTAGAATGGACAAATTTGTTTAAAAAATATAATGAAAACAATTTTGAAGTAAATCGATTTTCAATGTCACAAAATGATGTACAAGTTTAATATTTCTATCCTACTACATGACATTTATATCCTACTACATCTACCGCCTGAGAGACCTGGGTAAGTAAGTACCCCTCGCGACTGTGCGAGTGGACTGAGTGAGTTTTGGAAATTTGTACACACCCGTGTCATCTGGATCCCAATTCCCCATTTGTCTGTGACATATGACGGGCTCTGCACTAATTCTAACACATTTTGTAAAAATGCTGTGCACAGGGCAGCCTGGTGGTGCAGGGATAACATTGTCGTCTCATAGTGAGAATGTCCTGCGTTTAAATCCTGGCCATGATGACCTGGTTCCTATCTGTGTGTTATCTCCTTGTATTGTTTCCCAGTTTCCTCCCACAGTACAAAACTTCCACATCAGGTGAACTGGAAATGCTCCCTAGGTGTGACTGTATGTGTTTGTCTGTGTGTCTGCTATGAGATGGACAGGATACCTGTTTTTCTGCCTGGGATAGACTCCAGCACTCCCTGCAACCCTGGTTCAAATAAAAAGCACAGAAAATGCTTGAAAAAATTAAAGACAGAATGAGACAAAATCACTAAGATAAAACTTCACGGCAGAAATGATGTTTTATGTTTATGTATGAATTTGTACAGAAAGAAAAAGTTGATCCTAAAAATCCTCAACATTGACCATCATTGGTCTCAGTGAGTCATCATGGAGAAAAAATCTTCTTCACACGGTTGTCCACTAATCCTAATCAGCCAAGATATGTTTGATGTCAGAAGTTTGCTTCAGTAGTTTTGTCCTGGAGCTGCGAAGTTAATGTAGCAAAACAAGTAAATGTGAGTTTAGAGCCACAGACTTAGCATTGTGCAAATAATTACATCCATGTCTTAAACACACTGAGCTGATTAGTAGTCTCAAATAGATTTGATTATGCTGGCCACTCGTGTTTCCCTGTAACAGCCACTGTCAGCCGTGATTTACCAACGTGAAATGTGACATGTAAATGTAATCTGAAATGTAACTACATCAGCTTTCACGTACACATTCTGTACATGGAGATTCTATAATGAATTCTGCAAAATTACAGAGATTCAGGACTGCTCAGATCTTTAGTTAGTGTTGACCTGGATCATAGTTACGATAAGGAGATACGTTCAGTCTTTGTTTAGTGATGTGTTTTCACGGTTAATTTGTCTGGTTGGCTAAGTTCATCTTTCATCACTACTACAAGTTCCATGAATAATATTCATGTTCATGTTCAAAAACTAATATCTGTGAGTTGTTGAATGACATGAACATTTGTTTAACTGAAACCCATGACTTTTGTACCCGTGACTCTAGTAAAGATTAGGCGGTTACAGAATGAAATACTTTCAATAGCTTTACTTCCCAGCTTAAATGAATTTTATAAATGTAAACTGTTAGAATATGATCGTCACGTCTGGGGTGTCCGGGGTGGTGAGCGAGGCGCAGACGCAGGTTTCCTTTGTTGGGTTTTTATTAACAAAACAAAAACTCAGAACATACAAAACACAAAGAGGCGCGAGGGCCCAAAACACAAGGTATACTTAAAACAGAAGACACACGAGGGACGGGTTGAGTGAGGGTAAGTGTGAGGGTTGACTGGCACAAGGGAATGAACAAAGGCATCTTAAATATACACAGGACTTAAAACTAAACCAATCACCACAGACAATTACTTAACACAAAACACAAGACTGCTGACCAAGAGCGTGAAGCTCACCATTAACTTTTTTAAATAAAAGTCCCAAATATAAAACTAAACCAATAGCGGCCTCTCGCAGTTGCTGCCCAGGACATTACAATGATGCCTTCAACACATTCAAAAAAAGATGAGGCAGAAGCATGTTCACCATTATGTTTTATCATCTTTCCTTTTATTAACACTTTTTAAATGTTTGGAACCTGAGGACATTCTCGCTTAATACAAGACTTCACTTCCTCAATATGTGCAACATGTGTTTCTCTAATATCCCAATGTACGCCTCCATGTCAGTGGTACCTCCACACACACACACACACACACACACACAACACACACTCAAACACACACACACACACTGGCCCATGCCGTAGGAACTGATACACCCACATACCATCCGAGATGCTGGCCTTTCACTGATAACAATCCGGATGATCATATTCACCACTGGCACAGAATATTCAATGTCAGTTTTTTCCGAAAACAAGCTGAAATGTGGACACATTTGACCACTGCACACATTTCCACTGTCTTTAAGCTCATCTGAGATGATCTCAGGCCCAGAGAACTCAGTGGCGTTTCTGAATAAATTGATGAATGGCTTCCTCCTCGCTTAACACAGTTTCAGGTTGCATTTCTGTACTCCTGAGCCAATTTGTCACATTAGCATGACGTTTTCTCAGGCAGTGCCACCTGAGGGCTTGAAGGTCACACACACCTCACCCTTTATGCACTGAGATGTGCCCAAATTTCCAGAACCTCTTTCACAATATTATGCACTGTACACTTTGAAGGACATAATTGCATGCAGTTTAGGAGAAATATTTCTTTTGAGCCGACTAACAATTCTCTCACAAATGTTCATGCTTCCCTCTCCTGCTACCAGTTCACCTGCTTATTGTGGAACATCCCTATATAGAGTTACATGAAAATCCTGTGAACTCAGTCTTATTTTTCCTCTGTCACAAGCGTTGTTTAGCTTTGTACAAAATGCATTTAAGTAAATTTCTTTGTTCTGTTATAATTTAAATAAATGTTCACATGAATTGATTTTTTGTTTTTATTGCCTTTTAGAAAATACCCCAACTCACCTAGAAATGGGCTGCATTGATTGATATTGATTAATAAAGATCACTTTTCTTATTGTACATGAACCCGATAAACCTATTAGCTTTGTAGCTGGAAAGACTTGTTCAGCCTTTAGATAAATGTGTGTGTTAATTATTGGTTACTATGTTTTTATTAGTGCAGCTCAGTTTTAAATGATATGAAGTGACCTCCTTATGTGGAGTCTGTATTGTTCATGATGTTAAGTGTTTGGTTTGTAGTATTTTGTACATTTACATTTTCTTTAAAACATTTTTAAATTACTGTTTTCATTTGGCTGGATTGTTTTTATAGGGCTTTACTCACTCACCTAAAATGGGCACTCAAATTTACTTTTAAATGTAAAATCTTATAAATAAACAATCCAAAACCAAACATATGACGTTCAAAATTCTGTTTTGGTATTGGCCAGAATTCCAGTTGAACTTTAGCTCGTAACCTGAGCTGTGGAGGAATTATTTAGGACAAAAGAGGGGAAAAACTCTGACCAAGGCCATTGTACAGGCTGTACACCTGCTCATAGTGCTTCTGTGGTTGTGAATCTTTAATATTATGGTGTAAGTGCCACAATAATGATACGAAAAATCTTTTGTTACTATTTTAGTATGTATGTCAGTTATATTTATTGCTATTTTGAGGCAAATATGGTATTAAGAAATTGTCAAGGAAATGTTATCATGGTGAAATGGACCTGATATAATACTTTCCTAGATGGTGTTTGCTGTTAAGTTAATGTGCCGTGTGGTTTGTTTGGACTGCACATGGCTACACAATGAGGTTAAAACTCTTTGTGGATTGTTCCTTCTCTTCTTCTTGGAATTCATAGACTCCAGAACAGATTAACATTGTTCCTAGCATTAGCCCACATGCCAAGAGCAGCAGATTGTGAACCGAGGCACCAAAGAAACCAACCTAATGTGCTTACTAGTGTATCTGACCATCTTCAGAACCTTCCCTTTGAACGACACTGTCTGATTTCAGAACAGGAAAGACTTGGTATTATCACTTCATCTGCCGTGCCTCTCGGACTGTACTGTTAATTGTCAAACTCCAGATCTGAAGCAGAAGCACGTTTCAACAGATCATGATCAGATTCTCAGCACTTTCTTTGTCATAACCTGTCCGTTTCTTTTTTTCTGTTTTTTGAGCAATTTGGAATGGAGAGGGTACACTCCAAACATGAAATGGAAAACAGAATTGCTAGAAAATGTTTCAAACTGCCTGTTCAGTACGCTCATAATTTCCTTCATTATTATTGCAGATGCCACTAAGCCGTACATCCATTACTGCCGCTCTCCGAGCATGGAGACCTTTACCTGCTGGTGGCATCCCCTTGACGATTCCCAGGGCGATGACAACATCACCTACAGCCTCATGTACACCATTGGGTAAGATATGGCATGACATGTAGTACAAGGTCACTGATCAAGTTAATGTGATTAGTGCAGCAGGACAGGGTGCTTTGCAGCTGATTGAGAAATAAGTATATAAGTACCCTTATCTTGCAATTGAACCCGTTAAACCTCACAACGCTTCGGTTATTTCATTACATTTTTCACATTTTCACAATGGCTAGTGTACATTTTTATTACTACATTTTTCTTTTTTTAACTCAGTGGACCCATTCTTTTCCTGGAGATCCGCTTGTTGTTTAGTTCCAACCTGCTCCTAACATATCTAATGCTAATGCATCTAATCCAGCCATGCAAGAGCTTCTGACATGGTTAATTACCTGGAGCAGGTGTGGCAGACTGTGACTGGAACTAGGTCCGGCAGAAACGAAGACCTCCAGGACCACAGTATAGATTAGTTCTGATCTAGATAAAACCATAATTCCTACCCTACTATTGGTATCGAGCTCAGATGGGTCTTGATTTAATTACACATATGGCACATATACATTTTATGTGCTGAAATGTTACATACTTTTTATTTCTATTCCTATTACAGTTTATATACATTTTATAATGCATTAAATTATATTTACACTGTACCCTGTATCTATATCCACATATACAAAGTTTATATATATCCCTGTAATGCCTGGCGTATCATATTTGATACATACATTTCTGAGACCCACTGCTTACCCTGAGATATAAACTTTGCACTACAACAATTCTCACATGTGGTATGCTGGATTTCAAAATGGCCGAATCTGATTAGCTCCCTGCTGATTAT
>JBBPCY010000082.1:18493864-18507046 GCA_037974405.1 Brachyalestes nurse | reverse complement strand
CGATTACAATTGGCTGTTACTTAGCAGGGGGCGGGACTGCGTGCTGTGATATTCCCTCACCAACATGGAGGATTTGCTTTAAATGATCTTAAATCTAAATGTTAAACATGATAAATATATCTCACTCTAAATGTGAAACTTCACAGTGAGATAGGGCTTGTTGTTTATTTATCTTTTACATTCAACCTTAAAATACGCTTCAAAACGATATTAATTAGTTATCTTCATCATTTCCACCATTTTGTTTTCATCCTTTTAGAGAAGACATCCTGCCTGTCAACTAAATACAGTTCCGTTAACCTTCCACAGATCTGTAGCCGTCAACAAAGCTCGTTTGAAGCGTCTTGGCATCACTCACATCTTGAATGCAGGCCACGGCACTGGGGTCTACACAGGCGAGAGCTTCTACCAGGGCATGAACATCACTTACATGGGAATCGAAGTTGACGACTTCCCTGACGCAGACATCTCACCACACTTCAGAACATGTGCTGAGTTTCTCGACGAGGCTTTGCTGACTCACAGGGGTGAGTTAGAGTGAAGGGGACCCATTAGAATGGGGCATGAATCAGATATGGCTCCAATGCCATTATCACATGACAAAAAAAGCAAAAGCTCAAATGAAGCTCTGGGCTCAAACGTCTTGTGATGTGGACACATAGTAAAGAGCTAGACAGTAACTGAATTCACAGATAATGACTGGCTGATCTATATTAGATAGCCCTTCCAGCACAAAAGATTTGTAGTGTGTCTCATGGAGTCTTTCAGAGAGTGAGGTAAACATGGGCTGGAAAAAGGACCTCTTATAATCGTGCATAGTTATTACAAAATATCTGTTTTTATTTGGGGGTTAAAATTGACCAAAGGAAAGAATGGTTTGTAAGCTATGAGAAACGATAAAAATACTTACTACAGTACTGAACAGTGGTGCCCAAACTCTTTGCTGTGGGGGTAAAAAGTTTAATGTTTGTGTTGGTTCAATGGCCAAAAGGTAGCTAGGTATGTTGATCACATGGTGGAGTTCCCCTTTAAGATAAGGTTGCAGTATTACTATAAATACATTACTATAAATAAAAGAAGTTGTTTCTCAGTTGGGCAAGGTTTAAAAAAAATCAATGGACAAACAAGATGTTGGTGGGCAGGTATAGAATGACAGATTTCTAGCTATGAGTCTAGCTGTAAACTTGTAATGTTTTTATTTCATGACAGGGAAAGTACTGGTGGACTCTATGATGGGAGTAAGCCGCTCAGCAGTGTTAGTCGCTGCTTACTTAATGATCTTTCACAACATGACAATAATGGAGGCACTGACGGAAATCAGAAAGAAACGTGCAATCAGTCCCAACGAAGGCTTCCTCAAGCAGTTGCGGCAGTTCAACGAAACCCTAATGGAGGAACGAGATGATGATGACGATACTCTCAGTCAGTGCTCTGTGATTGACACTCGGGGTCGCCTCGATGAGGAGGAAAGCATGTTTGGAGTCAAAGCTAATTCCATCATGGTGGAAGAGGAGGAGGACAGTGCAAGTGTTATGAGTAGCGTTGCATCATCCGCAGCTGCTGCTGCCTTGAAAGCAGGAATTCTTGGAGGCCCGAATGGACCCGACCAGAGGGCAACTGCGAAAGACCCTTCCCTTCCTGGGCAAGATGGCAAGGACGAAGATGACGACGTGGACAAAATGATCCAGGAGTGGCAGAAGCGGAACGAGATGTATCAAAATGAAGAGTGGTGGGAGGCCCAGCTTCTGTGTGACGAAGACGACAACGAGTCTCTTGCAGAAGCGGGAAAGCGTCCGGCTCCACGCCCAGAGGATTGTGAGAGTGTCACCAGTGAGGATGTGCAGATGCTGAAGGAACGGGTTAAGCGCCGGCCTCGAAGACCCCCTTCAGATTCAGTGTCTACCACAAGCTGCAGCAGTTACGCTGACCTATGGAAGCAGCGTCTCAGGGAGATCGAGGAGCAGGCAGCTGCCAGGTATCGTCTCAAAGAAAACAACGAGGACACAAGTAGCGAGGCAAGCCAAAAAAAGATAGACGATGATCTACAGAGTGTAATCTCTGACTCAAGCTCCATGTACTATTTCTGCCAGAAAAACAAAGACAAACTGACGCCCCTAGAGCGCTGGAAAATCAAGAGACTACAGTTTGGGTGGAACAAGAAGGAGGCGGAGGCAGCGAACAAGAATGGAGAACAAAAAGAAGGTGAGACGGAGACCCCTGCTCCTTCTTTGGAGGACGTCAACCTAACAGCCTATCAGACATGGAAGCTGAAGCAGCAGAAGAAATACGGGGGCGAGGAGAACAAGGACGAGATTCTGGAGATGAGTCGCGGAGAGGATTCAGCCACAGTCAAGAGGAGACAGAGGAGAGAAGAAATCCTGGAGAGGTCTAGGAAAACGTTAGAGGAGAGCCAGTCTGTGTGTGGCTGGGAAACTGAAAGCTCACTCAGTGGGAGTTGCATCCCACTATCTGCTTTCTGTGCTGGGGCTTTTCCCTCTGCAAGTGTTGCAGGAGATGATAACATGTCCATGCTGAGTGGCAGGTCATCTGTCCTCTCAGGGCGTAGCACACGCTCCCAACCCTCTATTCCAATGGCCCCACCTACCCCACCTGAGCCTCCTGTCCCCGTGCTGGGACCTAATGGAGAACCTATGGTGAACATAGCGAGCATTCAGAACTGGATTGCAAACGTAGTCAATGAAACACTCATGCAAAAGCAAACCGAAATGTCGATGGCAGGAAGTCTCCCACCTTCTCGAGCAGGGTCCGTTTTCAGCCTGGGCGCCGGCTCAGCTGTGGGACCCGGACGTGGAGTGGATGATGATAAGTCCTCCATTCTCAGTGGCTCATCCTATTCCAGCACGATACCCCGCAACAGGGCTGCATCTGTACTTTCTGCAGGTGAACGAGCAGAGTCTGTTTTATCCGCTGGAGGGGCATCTGGTCTCTCCTCAGTTTCTGGGTTAGGCTCCCGTAGGAGCAAAATTACCACCACCAGTGTCCCTCTCTACAGCTTGTTTCAAGACCAGGTCAACCTGCACAAGCTTGACACGATGGAAAAGGAAATTAAGTCTGATATGAGACAAAAGATGGCCTCGTACGAGATCAAGAAGATTGCAGAAGACAACAAGCGCAGCACATTGTTCAAGAAGAAAAAGCAAAAGGACGAAGATGAAGACCAGGAGGACAAAAGTGCGCTTGGAAAGTCAGGAGCTAAATTGGGTGGATCTGACACTGATGATTTAGCAACCAGCACCTCTGAGAAACCAAAACCCAAAAAGGACTATGGCCGTTCAGGCATACTCAACCTTCCTGCTTCAGCAAGCTCCGACAGCAGTATTGATGAATGGCTCAAAAACGTAAGACCCCCCTCAAGCAACCCGAGAGCGCATGGCGAAGCCGAGCCACGTATGACCAGGCCGCCGTATGAAGAACGGTCAGAGCTTCCAGAGTTTGATTATTCAAGTCGTAGAAGCTCAGTTGTAGCACAGGGAGGTGAGGATGAGGACTATGGCTTTGCATCAAATAGTACCTCCCGATACGAAGTCGAAAGCGATTTAAGTAGAGATCCCAGTCCAGAATTCAGTTATCGATCTAGGAAGATGCCTCTTGGAGCAGAGGCCTGCTGGAATGGAACATCAGAGACAAGCCATTACAGAACTGGGAGGTTCTGTGCTAGACATGAAACTGAGGAAGAGGAGGACAGTTACCAGGAGTACTCGGCAAAGCGGAAATTTACTCATTCCTCACAATCTGACCGCGAGACAACAGGAAGGACGAGGACAAGACAGGAAGATGAAGACGACGAGGAGGTATCTGCTTTTATCAATCAGATAAGACAGAGGGCAAGAGCACGTGTAGCAGAGGAGTTGGAAGATGACGAAGTCCTGTCTGCATGGAAGAAACAAGTGGAGGCGAAATCTTACAATAAAAGCAATGACTCGTAACAACACATTGTTATTTAGTAGTGGAGGAACTGAGATCAGAAATGAGTTGAATTCCTCAAAAAGCCTTAAAAAGCACAGTTACTAAAAGCACTGCGGACTACGCCTTATGTTTTTAGTGCTGCTTTTAAGAACCAACGGCCCTCCACTGTCATCACTCCATCAATTTCTATTGCAAACCGATAGACTTTATGATGTACTATAACACCACATACATACTTAACAGTGAAAAAAAACTCATCCTTCTTGTATTTTTGCTACATTTCTCCCTGAAACAAATGCTTTAAAAAGAACTCCATGTTTCTGTAGTTTTTGATTCCATGTTGATAAAAATAATACAGTAAACTTGCCTTCTTCAAGTCACTGATTAGACTCTTGGTCTTGGACATGGAGGTCCATCTAAGAGAACACCACGACAGCAGCTCAGTTACACTGTTACACAAACAGGACTCGCAAAGAGGATAAAAAAACAGATCTGTTCACTCTGAGCAACACCAGTATAGTAATGGTTTCATTCCTGTGTTTCAAACCCAACATGACAAATAATGGCTTAAATCATTAAATCATTTTGCTTCTTGTACACAGACTGTGTGATAGGCCTCATAAAATTGAGTAGCATGTTATTACTTTCAGCAGGAGATTGTACTGAGGATATGTTAACACACACACACACACACACACACACACAGTATGGAATTTTAATGTGTATAAATTAGCAAGCTGCTCCAAAATTTAACTCTCAAAGACCCTGTAAGTATTTACCAAAGCCCAACGATTGCTGCATGATAACAAACAAATAACAAAAGGCAAACTCCCTTAGCTCAGCTTACCTTGTTTCCTGGAACCAGTGACAGTGGTTAAAAAATGCTGGAGATGCCATAACATTGCTACAGTGCCCTCTTTCACTCGCTGACGCTCTTGAGATGCTAGAGCACAGCATTTGCTACCATCTGAAAGAAACCAATTCCAGCTGCTGTACCTCATTACTTACAATTAATGAGCCAATAAGATTTACTCCTTGTTCTTTGTAGCTCATGGCCCTGACATCGCCTTCACTAACAAGAGCATATCAATGTGTGTTAATGTGATCACAAAATAAAACATTTAGACCTGACATATTTATTGAATACACAGCAAGTTTGATATTTCGACTGGATGTCTGTGAAGAAAATGTGGGTGCAACACTGCAACCATCAACCACATTCAAGCTGAGAGATGAACCTTAAGACCACGTTCCCTATTACTCGTCACTGATAGAGAATCGTGGACATTGTAGACTTTAGACGGCCTATGGTGCAAACCAAGCAACACCTTACTGTCCTAAAGTCACCATTGAAGGCCTACGCAGAATGCTGCCATGTATGGTAGAACACTTTGAATGCTTCTCAAATATAAGCCAGCTTTTCCATTTCATTTCATTTTAATCTCCTTTGTATGGAGACTGCAAGAAGTAGATAAGAGCTTAGTCTGTGAGTGCCTAGTAGTAAGTAGGCAAAATGCAGAGCTCTAATGAATATGATGATTCATATTTAAGAGGAAACTTTTCCCTGCCTGACAATTTCCCTTCATCGCTTCAAAGAAATGACTGAAGACTACATTATCCCTTATGGAAAAAGCTCATAATACTTTTTACAGTCATTTCTACAGGACACCTCTGAGAATCTTACTCAGATGATTATTGCAGCATACTGCAAGTAATACAGATTACTACTGGACATTACAATGAGTATTAACTAATATAATACTATGGATTATTGTTTTAAAAAATCAATTAGCACTGTAGACATCTTACAGTTTCTTAAAGTATTAATTGGGGATGTATACAAGTATTAATGGTTATTGGTACTGGGTGGCTATGAGCAGAAAATGCTGTACTGGAGTCACTGTGTGTTGTAATTGTTACTGTATACTCAAGAAGACACTGCATGTTTGTTAAATGGGACCGTCGCATTCAAGCTACATGCTCAGGCACAGTGGAGCACACTGGATGCATAATGTGTTCGAGTCCAGTTCTGCCGTGTCCTGGTACTGCACGATCACACTAGCTGAACAAAATGATCTTTGGGAGGATGACCTAGTGTGAGCTCACAGTACAGCATGTGAATCACTGGGAGCCCTGCTCATTTAAGTGATGTACAAAAAAATCTGAAACATTTTTAAAGACCAGAATATCCGTTCTGTATAAGCCAATGCTAGCGGAGACTCTTGGGATCACCCTGGGTGGCAAAAAAAACAAAAAAAACAAAGACCAAACTGATATTTTGCAAGTACCCTATAAGTATTGGCATATCTGACCATTACACCAAAAGGGACTTCATTCAAATACACAGACTTTTATATATAGTAGGTCCCTTCTTGGCAGCTATAACTGGTTTCACTCTTCTAGGAAGGCTTTCCACAAGATTTTGGAGTTTCTGTGGGAATGTGTGCCCAATTATGCTGTAGAGTATTTATGAGGTCAGACACTGATGTTGGATGAGAAATCCTGGCTCGCCATCTCTGTTCCAGTTTATCCCAAAGGTGTTGGATGGGGTTGAGGTCAGGGCTCTGTGAGGGCCAGTCAAGTTCTTCCACACTGAACTCATTCGTCCATGTCTTTATGGACCTTGCTTTGTGTACTGGGACACATAGAAAGGTTCTTCCTCAAACTCTGTCCACAAAAGTGAAAGCATGGCATTGGCCAGAATGTCTTGGTACGCTGAAGCATTAAGATTGTCCTTCACTGGACGTAAGGGGCCTAGCCCAAACCTTGAAAGACAGATGTGTCCCAATACTTTTGTCCATATTGTGTATTGCAATAACTGTTTTGTTTGGAGCAGCAGATGATAAAAGAGGAATGGTGAACAATGAACAAACCGTCAAAGGGTCAAACAGACGGAACATTTTGGAGAAACCAGGAGCTGGAATTGACACTTAATATAAAAAGAATAATCAGAATCGGTGGTATCGTGTCAGCTAGTTTTGACCCAGATCTTTTTTAATACACCAAACTTCAGCGAGGACTAACACTGAAAACAAACGTCTTCAAAGTACCAGCGGCCGAGGAAACGGAGAGAGAGAGGCGAATAGCCCGCAGGGGGAGTCCGGAGGTGTCTGGGAGAGTCCTGCTCGGACGGGGGTGTAGTTTGTGTAGTTTATTCATGTTCTGTTGTCGGGATGGGTTGTGACTTGCACTAAATATTCAAAATGGCGGGCCGAGGATCAGCGAGTCAAGATGAGCGCCTGAGAGCAGGTAATCATCACATTTTACATATTCATATTCCTTTCCTCTTAGGTTCCTCTCCTCTTACGGTGTCGGAGAGCCAAGGACGGCTCGCCGACGGTCAGTCGGGGTCCTTCAGACGGAGAGACCAGACAGGAGCGAAATTACCAGACTTTATGAGATCCGGCCCGGAGTTACTGCGGGTTTAGACTGAACTCTGCTCATCAAACCTACACACCCTGGCTGTTCACACCAGGGGGTCTTTTAGATGAGTCGTGACTATGATCTTAATAACTATGCGTCGATAAAAGTTTTTACACCACAAATTCAAGTCATAAAGGTTATAAGCAGTGCATGCTAACCGATGCTAGTCAGGCGGGGTGGCTGCTCTCAGCTGGCCGGCTAACCTCATTCCTGCCCCTGCTACACCCGCCACAGAGCCCGGGGTACGATAACAAGAGGCTGGAGCTGAGTTTGTTACATTAACGAACTAGTGGTTAGACAGACACTTCGTGCACTAATGTGGCCAGGCTGTGCGGAATATCACTTTTAAGTTACTTTTCACTTATAAAAGTAGTTAGTGAAGCGTCTGGGGTCGTTGGCTCTTGTTTTGCTCCTCTCTCGAGAAACTGAACAGACTTTTAGTCCTACAGTTACAAAAAGCCAGGTCTTCAGTCTTTGCTGACCTGTGAACTGCTTTAACTCTGGTTTTATGGTCTAAACTCATACTAACTTTTATTACCAAACTCATCTGAAGTCTCTCGTTGCTCATGTTTGTTAAAACAGTAACGTTAGTTTAAAGCTCTGTTTACAGAGTCCAGAGATAAAATACTTGTTTTAAAATTGCTTTTACGTGGTGCTGTTTAATTCCAGAAAGCTCATGTGTGCACGGATGCAGTGTGGAGGGAGCTCCGTATGAATATTCATGTGCACAAACAGTCTGCTCATGAATGATTCATTTCTTTAAGTCGGCGCCATTTGCGTGTGGAGGCCTAGACCAAGCTTTAGTAGAGTGTGACCACAGACACACTCAGGCTCCACAGCTTAGGCTGTGTCATTTAGGATGATTTATGCTCATGGTAAAAACAATTAAAAATACTAGCCAACAGAAATGAAGAGGAATGTTGACTTCTGTTGTCTTTGTAAACAGCAGAGTAGTTCAGGTACCTTCAAGTGAAAATACACTATACGGACAAAAGTATTGGGACGCTTGGCCATGACACCAAGGACTTGAATAACACTGCATTCAAATACATAGATTTTAAAATGGATTTGGTCCCCTTTGCAGCTAACTTCCACTCTTCTTGGAAGGCTTTGATTCTGTGGGAGTTTGTGCCTGTGGGAGTTTGTTCACACTGTGTGCTGTGCTGTGGGGTGTTCATATGTGACTATAAGGATTAATACATTACATTAAAAAGAATGTACCATACCATGTAGACAATTGAACCAGATTGCTTGTTTGCTCCATTCTTTCTACACATGCTCTCCATCTTTATGTAAGTATGTGGTGATGTACATTTCTCAAAGTAGCAGCTTCTAAGATAAACCTGATCTCTGTGAGAGTTTGGTTTTTAATTCAGATTCTGAAACAACCTGGGTGGAGGTAGTTCAGTGGGTAGGATACTTGCCTCTGGACCAAGAGCTCATGGGTTCGAATCCTACTTTCAGCGTACCACCACTGGGTCCCTGAGCAAGACCCTTAACCCCAAGTTGCTCCAGGGAGACTGTCCCCTGTAGTTAGAGAATGGAAGTCAGCGTCTGATAAATGCCATAGATGTAAATATAACTGAACATTATGGCACAATATAATTCATGTACCTGTTGGTAAAGTTAAACAATGAAGCCAAGATAGGCTGAACCTTTTGTATTTTCCTTTTAACTGCTTTCAGAAGGTGTATCAAGCTGTTGCTTGACTAAGGCCTCACCCACGTGGACGTTTGAATCTTGAATAAATGAATGTGCTCTGAACGCCATACGGGTTTTTGTTGCATTTTGTAGCTTCGCCTGAATGACTTCAGTGAGGCGTTACATTGGCACTCATTTGACACTGTCGAACGCCAGCCTGCAGCCCAATGTGTCGTTTCGTGTATTCGCCTGTGGGGGCAGTAATTAATCGGTCCATAGTGTTTACACGTGGGTCGTCTTTGTGGATAGTTCTGCAATAAAAATCATGGATTTAAGAGTTGTCATTCTTGTTTTATTAAAAATCCTCCTGATACAGTGTTGTAAACAGGAAAAAAACAAACATCGCAGCCGATACTGGGTTTACCCTCTTACTGCACAATGTCTGGTCAAATTGACGGTTTTTGTGATTTTTGAAGACATGCGAAGTTTATAATTGATAATAATAATAATAATAATAAAATACTGTTAATAATATAATTATTGTATTGTTATCAATAATACAATTATATATATATTAATTATAAAAATATTAATATAGAATTTATTATAATAAAACATTTAAAGCTCTATATGTATATTATAATAATTACATATCACCTATTTTTATAGTGTCAACCCTAAATATGCTCCCAAAACACTTTAATTTTATTTTAAACTCAGCTTAAAACATTACCTCTTAAAAAATGTAAAGGTAAACCTGTATCCGTACTGTACAGTTTACACTGAACTCTTGCAGTGCTAGATTGTAAAATACTGATATTTCCCGTGTATAGACTCTACTGTAATTCATGCAGGTGCGTTTTCTTTGGTATGTACTGTTGCTGTTGTCTCGTGCCTGTAGACCCCGGGATAGGCTCCGGGTACCTGTGACTCTAGTAAGCAGTAGCGGCATTTTCTTTATGGGATTTTGGCCGAAACTGACACCAAGAAGACGTTGCATGCAACGGTTTTTTTAAACCACCCGAATGCGCAGCTGCCCGAGCGCAGGTGCTTAACGCCCTTGTGGATGCTTTGATTTGCTCCAATTAGCAGAAAAACGCTCGGCGCTCCGTCCGCGCTCACCTGACGCCATGAACGCCCGAAAAATGTCTGATTCAGACGTACATGTGGACGAGGCCTAAGACAAACACAGTAAAACGAACTGCAGTGCTGAACAGACAACAGCTGTCCATCTTTAGCTGATACAGTAAAACAAGCATCAAACAAGGTCCTTGTCACAAAGCTGTTATGACTAAATGCGTCGGCACATGTAAACACCAGACCGTATCCTAAACTGGGGTTTGTGGGCTTGTGTCCCATCTGGAGTGAGGGGTTAGCAGAGTGACCCAGCGGAAACGTTCTGGGCCCATAACCTGGAGGTCGATGGATGGAAACCTATACACCACCTTTATTTGGGCAGCTGGTGGTTGTGGAGTTGCATCTCCAATCAGTAGGTCATGGTTTTGAATCCCATGTCTACCAGTGGTACAACTGAGATACTCTTGAGCAAAGTACTGTCTCCACACACTGAGAGCTGCATCTCTGACTCCAGATGACTCAAGCAGTTTCCTATTTAGATCAAGTCCAATGTAAACAGTATTGAGCACAATGCACAGGGCGACTAAATCTGGCGGTGATCAAAGCGCTGTTGAGTGTACCTTATGGCCGTAGGATTAATGTTTACTGAAGTAATTTACTATGATTATTTATCTTTTACCACAGATACCTTTTACATTTCCAAAAATGGAAGTCAAGATTCAGAATCTACTCCTCGTTAATGGATTTGTAGTAAAGTACCGAAGTAGCAATCAGAAGTTTACTCATTTTTGGATGTTGTTCACAACAACAATGACTGATAAACTTGTTGGATGGGTCTAATCTTGTAGTCCTATCTGTGCTGGAAAAAAAAAACACTGGTCAATTGTAATAGGTTTAGTCACAAGCAAATGACCTGTGTGTTACGCAAATAGATTGAATAGATTTATCTGTTCAGAGGAATCAGCGAAGGTTTTTGTCCTAATAAATGTATGAATGTGAGTGAAATTGACTTGCTGTGCTGTGAGAAATGTTTATTTTTACGTTAGTTATTAAGCTGGTGGTTAAAAGATCTGAGCCCATTTTTATATTTCTACATAAATATACATCATGCATCAACAAAAGAGAGATAAAGTGAAACCATTGTATTTATTGAGGGAAAAGTATCCATTATTACTTATCTGTGAGTGGAAGCTAAAATGTTATTTGTGAAATATGATGGTGGCGGTATCATGGTTTGGGCCTGTTTTCCTGCATCTGGACTGTAATGGCTTTCAATCATTGAGTTCTGAATTATACCAGTAAACTGTAAAGAAAAATGTCAGCACATGTCATTTGTCTGTAAACTGAATCTCAAGAGAAAATGGGTCCTGCAGAAAGTCCCTAAGCGCGCTAGTCAATCAAGGTCAAAACCCTGACCTTGACCGAATAGAAATGTTGTGGGAAGACCTGAACCAAGCAGCTCATGTAAGAAATCACAGAGTTAAAGCTGCTGTTTTGGGCCAAAATTCCTTCAAGCCGATGTGCAGGTCTGATTAAAAGTTACCGGAAACATTTAAGTGCAGTTATTGTTGCACAAGAGGGTCACACAACTCCTACCGAAAACAAAGGTCTTCTTTCTTTTGTCACTCACAGTTATGTAATCTTTATATCAACAAAAAAAAGTAAAACATTTGTGTCTCATTTGTTGGATTTTCTTTGTCTACTTTTAGGACATCTAGGAAAATTGTTTTTGGTAATAATAAATATAGATATATAAAGATATAAAGAATATATAAAGATATAAAGAAAAGTTAAACTAATATAGAGTTTGCAAACTTCTAAGCACCACTGTAAACTCATAATAGCAAATCACTCTGGAAAAATAGGCTAGTAACCTGCAGTTTCACCATATTAACATGTCCTTTCACACTGTCTGTAGCAGGCTGAGGAATATAAGGGTTCAATTTAGCTACCACTGCTATTATCATTTGTTTAAGTGTGTGTGTGTTTGTGTTGGTCCTGAAAAAACTTGGCCAAAGCTTGTAAATTAGAGTATACAGGATCAAGGTCTGCACACTTTTTTGTGCGGTGGTACAGACAGTGCTGGCTTGTCTCCAAACAAAATAAAAGGTTGCTTTTTGGCACAGCGCAGCAGGGCTGGATTAGCTACACTTATCCTAAACATAAATTACAATAACATGAACATGTCTCCAGTAAAATGTCCTACATTCCTTAGGGAAAAAATGATTTTTTTTCAAGATTTAAAATGTTTATATTGCCACATCTTTTGTTGGGACGCTGTCCTCAATATTGGATATTTTCTCTGCCTACATCCCATAAATTCTATCGTATTAAATTTTAGATCCCAGAATGTCAGTAAAAAAGGGTTTCAATACTCCACTGTGCTATTCTTTTTTATAGCTTATGTATTCTTCTGATGGCTACAGAAAATGTTGTGTTTTTCATTACCACCAGCTTTATAAATGTTTCTAACAACAATAACAGTAAAGATTTGTTTTGTTATTGCTTCATATCTGGCCTGGTCTGTGTTGAAACCTGAAAATATGTTCAGGTTATTCAGTATAGGTGTTTCCCACAGTGTCCCAGTTTCCTTTTTGTCTGTCAGAGAAAGAGCTTTAGAATTTGTTTGCGTTTGTGCCAGTGTTTGTTGTGGTGTGAGGGTATCAGGCGCAGCAATGCTTTTTAAAAATGTAAGTGTTGTATCAAATTGTGCCTAATGATTAAAATGGCCCGCCCTTAGTACACTCCCTCTATAATCTTCTTTTCTGTGCTCTCTTAACGTGTTGATGACTCAGACAAAACTAGTTAACTAGCTAGCGATATGTTACTGATAGCCAATATCGATAGGCTCATTCTTTAAAATGGAAGTGAGTTGAGGTGTGATGTAGAGAAGAGATGTGTTTGAAGAAGTACTTCTGATATCTTCTAAAGCTAAAGAATACTCAGATTTTTAGGGGACTGTTTTGTCTTGTAAGATGTTTATTTTTTACAGCATGTTATGTATTCTCTGTGTGACACACCTACATTTGGGGTGTAGCGGTACAGAAATGTCACGGTTCGGTTCACACTATAGTTCTGACATCACGGTTCGGTACGGTTCACGATACAGCGAAG
>JBBPCY010000082.1:18482813-18493764 GCA_037974405.1 Brachyalestes nurse | reverse complement strand
TAAGAGACGCAGCATGTTGGTGCTATAAGCTGTACGTTTTACGTCCAATGTACACATGATCTGATTAGTCGACTAATTGCAAAAATAATCGGTGACTAGTCGACTATCAAAATAATCGTTTGTGGCAGCCCTAGTACAAATACATGTACTGTTACAGCCCTAGTTGATAACACAAACAAAACAAGCTAACTAGCGACATGTTACTGATAGCCAATATCGATAGTCTCATCCTTTAAAATGCAAGTGTGTTCATTTTTGTAAGAGATGTGTTTGATGCACAAAGTTGATATGTTTGAAGAAATAATTCTGGTATCTTCTAAAGCTGAAGTATACTCTGATTTTTAGGAAACTGTTTTGTCTTGTAAGATGTTTATTTTTTACAGCATGTTATGTATTCTCTGTGTGACACACCTTGTATTTTGTGATGGGGAACATTTCAGACATGCTGTCCAGAACAAGCTTATTATGTTGACGAGTGCACCATTGCCCCCTAGTTTGAGCTCCGTCTTCATGAGTCTTTGAATCTTGTAGTTGTCCACAGATGTTCTCATTTTGACTTTTTGTGCCATGAGACTAGGGGCTTTTAAACACAGTGTTCACTTACAGACCCTCCTCTCTTTTACACTTTAGGTGCCAGACTCATAAACAGTAGATTTGACGTTAGGGCCGAGTAACACTGCAGGGGATTTGCGTTCTTATTCGTAAATGAGCCCGTTTGACCATTTCTGGCATATGTGACTCTACCATTCCTTTATTCATTTGCATGTGCCGTTAGTAGTTCATATCACACCACCCCACCCCATAAAAAGTGGCTGGCATCTGAAGTTTCATCAGGAAGATGCAGAAGTGCATTGGATTAGCGTTTCTAGAAAGTTTTCAGACACGTCTTATCACACATGCAAGTCATCAGCAAATTATGCGTGTACACCCACTCAAGCTGATTAACCAGTTTATTTAAAAGGCCAATTTTCATCTGTTTGGACTGAACATCATTGCAAATGTTGCAAGTTATAAAAGTATGTGAGGAACGTGGTGACGTCAAGATTTCTGATCCTCTCAGACTTTTGCTGTAAGAAGTTATAATGGAGGTGTTACACAATATTCGGAAGATTTGTCTTTTTTCAACTTTTTAGACAGATTTTCAGCGCGCCTGTATATCCTTATATAGGCTTATATATCCTTTTTAAACATATCATTTGATCAAAAACCAGTAGAAATTGAAAGTTACCCACAGTCATGATCTACAGTACAATAGAATAAAGAATATAGAATAAAAAGAAATTGTTAAATCCAAGTAATGTTAGTTAAATGTCCCCCTATAATTTTACAGGTCATTTCTTTCCTTTGAAAGACTGTAGTGAAGTAGTGAAGGATATTGAAATGGTGAAAAATATGTTTAATCGCAGAGAAATGAGCAAATATGCATTCGTTTGTTTGACTCTTGTTTTACAGGACAACAAAACAGAGCTTACTTACATATTAGTCACAATGACATACATCTGTGTGTTTAATTCTAAGGGGTGAAGATGTTGGAAAATGATCATATAAAACGATGATGTGAACATATTATAAAAACATTAAAACGATGATTAAATTTATTCAGCAGCTCTTTATGTTTTCAAAGCCACATTCACTCCCCTACCAGCCTTCGCTACATGCTAATAACGTGGGGCTCCTATCTTGTCAGTCTTAACATGATCCCTACACCTGATTAGAATTTGTATAGTAGATCAAACAGAACAGCAGAGCACTTTCTCGCTAATGTATAATAGTAAGAAACTTTGTATTTGTTCCCTAGAGCAGCGGCCCCCAACCTTTTTTGCGATTTCATGTAAAACAATATTTTCACGGACCAGTATAGATACAACTCAAAAAACAGTGCGTTTGTTGTTTACTCATTTTGCTAGCTTGTGGGCAAAATGTTGCTGTACCGTATCACGTGACCGAGACAAGCATTTTTTTAAAAATAAAAGATCTTTCAGACTCTGATAGTCAATAAAATATTTTTATTCTGTCTTTCTGTGCGGCCCGGTGGTTGGGGACCTCTGCCCTAGAGCAAATCGTTTTTAATGCAATTTAATCAGATTCATTTCTTGTGCTAAACTGAAAGTTGCCAACTGCAAATTGTGCATTGGCTCATCTTACAGGAAATCAAACGAAAAGCGCCCTGCACCTGCTGAAAACAGCGGTCCGGAGAGGATTTACCAGCTTCACAAACATGTACATGTTCACACTTGTTTACACAATATTTAACATACGTACACACTAAATAGACATGTAAGGAATGTGGCTGGTGTCATTCTAGTCTGTCGTGCATGCAGATATGAAATCAGTATTGGTCGGATCAGTCTAAGGCATTTGGTATTGGTGACTTCCTCTTTAACACCAATTCAGATCGTTCAAACTGTTTACGTTTTCCGAATGATAATGAAGAAGAAAGAATTGTAAATATAATGCAGAAAGACAAGTGTTATGTAAAAACACTTAACAGAAAAAGGTCAGTGACAAACTCATGCCTATTCATGTTCACTTATTTGACAAACATTTTCATTTGCAGTTTGCTTTTTACATGCATCAGACCAGGGTTTTTTTTCAGCTTGGTGGCAAATTGTTTGTCAAAGTTATTCCAATAAGATCAAAAGGGAAGATAAGAACATGGCAAAAAAGCTGAGAGTTCAGTGTCTTCTCTCTGGACCCATTTTCACCTGAAATTCACCTGAAATTCACATGAAATTCACCTGATATTAGTGATCAGATCACAAGTGTTCAGGGATGAGTACGAGTGTATGGAGAGTCTTGAGCCTCTCATAGAGAGAGACTGATCTAGTCATTCCAGCCATATTCTGAGTTGGTCAGGGACACATTTGCATCATAAATGCTAATCCGTCTTTATGCATCCTTGACTTCTAGACACCACTTCTCACTATCATAACAGCTGAAGACAACTCGGCTGCTTTCCTCAACTTCCTTTTCTTTTGTTTGGTCAAAAGTTTCATTCGTTGCCTTTGTCCATTCAAAAAAGAATTTATGGGATGGCGGTGTCTGCTTGTTCTTTGGTTGCTTGTGTGTCTTTCTGATTAGTTTCACCACCAGCAGCCTTTGAACTTTTGACTTGGCCGGCTAGATTTGTTTACTGCCTCTTTTACTAGGAGTTTTACTTGAGGACAATGTTGTTTGTAGACTCGGCAGCTGCCTTGGGCTTCCTGTTCTGTCCATCCTCATACACACTTTACCCCACCTAGAGTCTTTTATTGTGTGTAGTTTGACTTCATTAAATAATGTACTACTGCAAATTTGTGATGCGGTAAATAAAAAATGCCCAAAAATGCCTATTTTTGTAGTGTAAACCCTTAATATGCCCCCAATTATGCTCCCAAAACACTCCAATTTCATTTTAAACTCAGCTTAATACATCACCCTTAAAAAATATAAAAGTAAACCCGTATTTGTACTGTACAGTTTACACTGAACTGCTGTCTCTTACAGTGCTAGAATGTAAAATACCAATGTTGCCCCTGTATAGACTGTACTGTAATTGATGCGAGTGCATTTTGTTTGGTATGCGCTGTCGTTTTCTTTGCTATAAGCAGGTAAATACAGTAATAATTTAATTATAATGATTATTAGGTTCTACAAAATCCGCAAACGACTGAGGATCTTGCTTACTGTGCCTCAGAATAGATGAGATCGTGGCATGTTTTCATGATGACGGTGATCATGACGGTCCCACCCTACTTTAACAAAGTGCTGTGGTTGCCAAGCTACAAAGTTTTAAATGACTGTGCGTTAATACGCAGTTTAATAATGTGTGCAGTTGTGTGTTTATATTGGACATTTTACTACAGTTCTGAGCACAGCTCAGGCAGATTTTATCTGTTTTATAATGGAGACAAATAACACGTAACAATATTTAGACTGTTGTAACGCCGGTTCCAGCTGTTCGTTCCAAAGTAATGCCAGGAATGTTTTGCGTAGCTTCACTTAAAAATAGCTGTTATTTGACTGCTTAATATCTCTGGTTCTGCGCCTCATTTGTAATCTGCACATCCTTCACTTATCGGTTTTGAATTATGCTTCCGATAGAATGAAAGGCCAATTAATTGCTCGTTTTAAATGCATTCATTAAAACATTTGCATAATGCATTGTATGTCAATTAAGGGTTCTGAAGCTCTCGCCACAGCACTATGTAAATTGCATTTCCCCTCACCTCTGTTTTCTTGGCTTTTCAACTACAAAGCGCTCCCAGCTCAGTCATTTTGCCCCCCAAACCGCCCCCCCAACCACCCCCCAGCTGAACTATTGTCATAGCAACACTGTCTGAGCAGAAAGCCACACACTGGACATTGATTCATTCCACTGTACAGTTAAGCCTCCAGTGCTATTGTTCAACTCTACAAATTCTGGACAGACTTTCCACCCCCCTGGGCTTTAGTTACTTAAGCATGTTCCTCTTTTCTGTCACTACAGCGGACCTGTTAGGAAGCATTTTGTAAATTAACACATATTAAAAAAAACACCTAGATTATATAGTTTGCCTTATTACAATATTTGTTCAAGAATTTCAGAGTTCCCTTTAAGAGCACAGTTTATTTTTAGACCGTGAGTAAATAAACGGGTACCACGCTTTCATAACAAGTCTGGCCAATGTCTAACTACTTCGCTGTACGAGTACAATAAAATCGCTAATTCTCCATGTTTTTTTTTTCTCAGTGTGTAACACTGGATCTGAGCTGTACCCCCAGAATACGCCTATTTGATTTATAAAAACAAGGGGACACTTTTTTGTGCTATATAAACCCATTTTTAAAAAAGTTACTTAAAGAGCCATTTACAGCAGGTTTTCATCATAAACTGGAAGCATTAATGAGTGTTTGGGCTTCTATATAGAATGGTTTCCTTCACAAAAGAACTCTTGAAACGCCATTCTTTTAAGCTTTGTACTGTAAGTGAGAAGAGTTTTTTTCAAGAAATATGCCAGTAACTAAAGCCATTTAGCATATTAGTATTTTTTTTAATCTGCTTTGATTTCATTACATCAAATCTTCTTTCAGTTTTACAAGAACTGCATAAATGTTTTAATTGATTACTTAAATTCTACTAGAAATTAGTTATCTTGCTAAATCATTAGTTATATTTACATTGCTAGTAGTAAAATTTCACTTGCTTCAAAATCCCATCCTTGATGGAGGACCCCGACAGCTTGGTCTCTGCTTTTAAATGACTGAGGATCACTTGGAAAATTCGTAACTTTTTTGCACTTTTTGGCAGTTAAGTTTTGGGTGGGAGTTAAGTGACAGTGACCTGTCCGCTACCAAGACCACTTGTGGATTAGTGGATTAGGTGTGTGCATGTCAAGTGTTTTAATCCTAAAACTAATCCTGTTAGGGTGTTATTTGTGTATGTTATGTCTCTGCTGTGTATATTCCCTCGTTGTGGGGCATTTACATGTATCTCAGTGCATCTCAGTGTATCTAAATGAAGAAACTTTGGCTTGTTTTTAGCTGCTGTGGTCGTTAGCAAATGAATTCCTGCATTGTTGCCGGGGCTAAGCGTGCATGCTGGGAAGGTTTTCTCCTTCTCTGCTTAATTAGAACAGTCACACTCGGGCGGTAATTGGGCTTGGTTTACTTCTCCCTGCCTGTTGTGGCTGCCCTGCCCCCCCACCCTAAAAGCTATCCAATTAATATGCTAATGAGCAGATAAATATTTATGAAAGTTTTGAATTATGCAGAAAGCTTTCAGAGGTCTCTCCGAAATGAATTGCTCGCCGAACTTCAAAGCCTCACTCCGCTAACGAGCAACGGGGTGTAAGATTTGCATACGGCTTTAATCAGCTGAATACTGATTAACGTTCATTATGGATGCTGCAGTTCCAGCTGCAGTCTTTGTCTCCGCTTCGTTCTGGTGAGTGGGGAAAATAACTTTTCCATATGCCAAACGTAACTGGCACCATTACAGCTGGACGGAGCGAGGGAGCAGGTGGGAGACCCGCACGAAGGTTTCTTTCCTTTCCTATGATTTTCAGTGCTGTGGATCGTTCTCCGTTAGCTTGTGTTAGCTGAAAGAGTCACTCAGTAGCAAATTTGCTGAGATGGAGGTCGTGTGCTCGGCTGTTTCTGGTGAGTGTCTGTTGTGGTATGTGATTTGAGTTTTGTGCTACAAGACAGTAGTTTCTTATTTGGGATAACGTTACGGTGTTGACATTTTTCCTCATGATTTGTTTGGTTACCAGCCTTAATGGTGGTTTATGAAAATTATATTCTCAGGTTTCTTGAGGTGTTTTTCCATCTTTAGGTGGGTATTAATCTTTAGGTATGTGGGGGAAAGCATGGAAATAGGTTGTGTTTTGAGCAGATCTTGCTGTGATTACAGCCATTTGTTTGCTTTGCAGTTAGCATAGTTTAGCCGGGTAATTAGCTATTAGCTACCACCCCCAATTCATCCTAAAACTTTAAGACTGTTTATTACACTTTGTGTGTCAGTTCTCCACAACGTCACTGCTATTGCTTAATGCGTGCCTTCTGTTGTTTCACTGCTATAGTTGTAAGCTTAATTAATCTAAGGCCACTTGAATTTAAATGAGAATTCTTTGATTTCCTACCTGAAATGTCTTTATAATTAAATTAAGACATACGCTTGATATGAAATGTTTTGTTCTAGACAAACATAGTCAGATTCCTTCGCTGTGGTGGCGAACAGACGTGATTACATGAAATGGCTGTCTGATGCCCGAGATGTTGTTTTATGATGGTTTTGAGAGAAGGTTTTCTAAAGCATGTTTTAAGTGCATTTATGATAGAGAGGCAAATGAAGCAAAACAATCATCAAGAAAACCTTTTAGATTCGTCACTATTTTTCCTTTATCAAGACTACATATAACATTTCAGAAGACACAAGTAGCTTTAAGAAGCTATTTTTATCTTAAATTTGTATTGTAGATATCTTTACTCTTTGTTTCGGTCACCAGCACTGTAAAGAAATCCAAATCAGTCAGTTTCTCTTCAGTGAATCATTTCACATCAAACCACTCTGAATGATTTTGTTTCCTTTAACTGTTGAATTATGCAGAAATTGTGATCGATCAGTGGAATTCCTCTGTAAGGCTGAAAGGAAAAAAAAAAAAAAGCTGCAGACCAAATTCGCCAAGGCTGTTGGGTGGCTTTAGATTTAAGCATGTTATTTACAAAACAAGGCCCTTATATTATAAAAGTAATGTAGTATTTATTAATTTATGTATGTATTTTTTTATTGGGGTTTTTTTTCCAGAAAGCAGTTCCACAGAATCAAGTAAAACTGCCATGGAGAATGAAATTCTTGGAGTCCAAGGTAAATCCTCAGACGCATTTGTTTGAGTGATGTCTATTTGTTGTTTATGCTGAATGAGGTGTTTAACTCTCCTTTCCCCTTTTTTTCTAGCTCCAAAGATTGAGCTGGACTCACAGGAGAAACCAAATGGACAAACAGCAAGTGCAATCAGCAACGCACAGGCACAAGCCTTGCTCCAACAGGTAATTTCTATTCATATCTATTGAACGTTAACTCAGTACAAGGGCTCTGCTCCTCAAGTTACGACAGAGATCCGTTCCTACGACAGTGATGTGACCCGAATTTTGATGCAAGTCGAAACACACCGACTTAATAACCTATTCTAACACAGTTGTAAAAACTATAAACACAACTAAGAAAAAAATTCACTAAGAAGCCATGATAAAGGCCAAAAAGTCGCCAAACAAAGCAACACAAACTTGCACTTAGATAAGCGTTCTCACTCATACGCTGCGTTACTGCGTATTCTTCTGCCGCACGCCACTAAACTAGTTCGCCCGTGTGAGCGCCGTAAACTCGAGACATCGTATGTTGAGACCCTCGTAACTTGAGGACCCCCTGTATAGACTTTTATAGACAAATATAGACAAATCGACTTTTTCATCTTACACCCCCAGAAAGTAGAATGGTTATTTGGATGATATGGGTGATTGTTAGTATTTTTTAAAAGAGAAATCCATCATTTTTTCAGTCCAGTTGTAGCACTGCAGACCTCACAACCTCCATTCTAAAGAAATGTAATGAATCATTTCACATCAAACTTTTCCAAATGACCTCTCAGTGATTGAATTGAAACATTTGATAAAAAATGAAAAAAAGGTGGAATTCCCCTTTAAACTTGAAAACTGTGAAGTCAAGCCAGTTTCAGATATTTGTGGTGAACCTTTGAGCTTATCATGGAAGACACGACCTGACAGAGGCTGATCTGTTTCCTACCCGTATTGTTTGGCTGCACTCATGTTTTATGGTACGTGCTTTATGTATTGTGGACTGGATGTTGTACATGAGCACAGTAGGAACTGCTTCTTTAGTTTCCATGGCAAAGGTTCCTTCACCCTGGGAACAAGTTAGAAGTAATTTACTGAGAAAGTGCCTTGGCACTTGTTATCTCTTAGAAACAAGTGTGAGCGATCAGAGCGGTATGTTAATTAAACACTGCTGCAGTTGCTCCGAAACAGGTGGGGGAGAATATGCAAATCTATGCAGAATTTATATGCGCTGCATAACGTCCTCATTTGTGAAACATGAGCTGAAAGAATACAGGCTCTCTTCCCCCCCTGCATGTATTTTTGCATTCATGAAAGTTTCAGAGGCGTTTTCTGCTCACAGATCCCGACAGATCAGTCCTTGATCTACATATTGTTTTCATAGACATTAGTGGCTGCACTATCAAATGATTTCTATTGCAGGAACTGACAGTGGTGTCTGCTGACAAAGCTTCATGCCTTTAATGTTTTGTGAAATCCTGGCTTACTTTTACTTTTTAAGTTAGTCGGTAAAAGATTTGTGTTAAATTGATTGACTTTGAATAACATTGACTTAATAACATTAACATTGGGTTATTAAAGAGTGTTTTACACATTTGTGCTGTCTATAAATAGTCTAAGTAATGGAACCTTCCTGATGATAGGATGGTGAATTGCCAAAAGTAGCTACCAAGCATAGATTAAACAGACTGTCATCTTGCTGACTGAGGAAATAAAGACATAAACTGTTTGTGCTAAGTCTAGAACATAATGGGACCACCAACTTGCAAAGCACCACTTTTGGCTTTGTATTTCTCTTCAGTTTGAGGATATTTACATTCATTCAAATGACACATTTTAATGCAGGTGATGTGCAGCGATTGCCCCTGTAACTAATCTTCATAAGTGGAGCCTTAACAGCCTCGTCCTTTGCATATTAAGCTGACTATTATCAAAACAACAAGAGTGTAGGGAGGTTAGGGAGACAAGTCACCACATTTCCAACATGGCACATACAGGTTTAATACTTTAAGGTTCTGCCTAAAACAGTGATATTGCTTGAATGAATAGTTGCACAAATGCACAATTTTCCTTTGACCTCATATGTAGTTGACCTATTTAGAGGGTAAGGGATTTATTTGGAGTCCAGATATTTCCTTTTTTTGGCATTGGTTAAACAAGGCTAACAAAAGTCAGATAAGGCCAAACAAAGAGATCAATAGTCACTCAAATAATTTTGGTAAATACATTCTTCAAAACCTCTTTCAACCAATCCGAACTGCATCCGGGGTTGTAAAAATGGTCAAATTATCGTCATGTGACAAAACGCTGCTGCCAGCCACTTTAGATAACAAGCTCTATATTCACGTGCAGAATATAGTGCTGATGTAGAATCTGTTCTTGTGACATCAACCATCCTACATATAGATTTCTGATCCAAGATCAGTATTGGTGATGCTTTGTGAAGATTAGTGTTTTCTGAAATGGCTACCTGTAGAAATTAAGTTTTGTTTGTCTTTATAGCTCACAGTAAGTCATAATGTGTCCTAAACCACAGTGACTAGTCTGTAACACTTTAATGACCAGTTGAGTGTGGTTTCAGCAACTTGAAGTTTTGGTGATGTGTAATTTAGAAGCAATGTAATTACTGACTTATAGCATTTGTTTTGTAGCTCCAGACACTCAACTGGGTAGACACAGCATGGGAGCTCCTCAATATTCTTCATGCTTGTAGAATTAATCAAGTTGCTTGAAATGAAACAGCTGAAATTAATTAAATGAAAGTTCTGCTTTCAATCATCTACCTGTTGGATAAGATCATTGCAACTGATGTACTTTCAGAGGTTTTCTAAATGCTAATTACTACTCTGTGAATCACGTTGTAAATCTGTGTTTGATGTCTTGTTTGATCATGGATGAATGAACAAACTCATTAACGTCTTGTACACAAGAAGTGGTCGATAAAGCGCTTCCTCCATGATCAGTGTAAAAATGCACTGAGGAGCATCAATTTTTAAATATCGCAATCAAAACTGTATGGATGTTGGTTATGATTAATTGCTTTGAACCTGTCTAATTTACAAGTCCAAGATAAAAGACAATAATGGGTTCTGTCCTTAACTGTCGCCTACTTTTTGTTATTATGTCTCCCTGCAGCTGAACCTGAACTCAGCCCTGCAGGCTCAGCTCCTGGCAGCAGCCGTGCAACAATCCGCCGGCCAGCAAAGCAGCACCACTGGAGCCAACATCTCTGCTTCTGCAGCCACGCCTATCACCCAAATCCCTATCTCGCAGCCAATCCAGCTCGCATCGGTACGAAACTGATTTCCATTCCATTATCTTATAGGGCTGTAATGGTATATGTATTGGTACTGAACCGTCACGGTACATGATGTCGTATGGAGAATACACTGTACGACGGAGAAGACGCGATTGAAGTAATGCGGATCCTACAGAATCACAGAGGGACCAAAAAGCGGCAGTAGTGTGGTGCGATAGTGCCACCTACTGGCGTAACACTTCTGCTGCCTTACACATACATGAAAATATAAGCTAAAGTGTGTGTTTACTGAATAATACACTGCTGTTTACTTACAAAGTAAACAAACAAAGCCTCATTCTTTTTGTTGCTTAACTTCGCTGTATTGTGAACCGTACG
>JBBPCY010000082.1:18466678-18482477 GCA_037974405.1 Brachyalestes nurse | reverse complement strand
TGAGTGTGAGTGTGAGTGTGAGTGTGAGTGTGAGTGTGAGTGTGAGTGTGAGTGTGAGTGTGAGTGTGAGTGTGAGTACCAACCAAACTGTACTGGACATCAGCCACCCCGGACACTCTCTTATTCTCATTTTTGTATTTGTGGTTACCTTTTAGCAGCTGCAGCCTTCGGCTCTGAACCTGCAGCAGTTTGTGTTGCTGCAGCCTGGCCAGCTTCAGCCTGCTCAGTTCATCCTCTCCCCTTCAGCTCAAGGCCAGACTAGTAAGGAGCACACACTCGCACACCAACATACAATACACTGTTCTGTTTCATTTCAACATGGAACAGCAGAAACTCACTGGAGTTGTGTTTGACATGTTGCTTAGGTGCAAAAGACTACTGTATTTTCCACTTTGCTGCTGAGAAGCTACCCTGCTGCAAAATGTAGTGTTTTCTGTCTAGTTAACTGTAGCCGATGCATTCTTGACTGTAAGATCCTAGCAATTTGGCAAAGAGGCAGTGACACATCTAGGCATTAAGAGCAATATTTGGAGAAACTTTGCTGATGACACTTTTTTGCCTTCTCTGATTGTTTGTTTTACTTGTTATACTTTTTTTTTCTTTCAGGCCTCCTTCAAGCCCATAATCTTTTCACACAGCTACCTCAAAGCCAAGCTCACCTCTTGCAGTCTCAAGTCACACAGATGGCCTCCATACAGGTAAGGAACTCCTAAGTGTTTTGACCCATACTAGACAGTTAAACCTAGTCAGCAGGTTCATCTACCTTCATAACACTTTCTCATTATCTTGTCTTTCAAAGTTTTGTAGCTGGTTAGTGCACCATGTTTAGTCCAAAACCTAAGAAACATCTCTGTTATTTATGTGATTAAGGATGAGCTTCTAATCTTGTGTGGTTGACTTCTATTCCATATTCTATTATTCTGGAATAACCTTCGGTAGTTTACTAGATCCGGAGCATATTCAGTAATAGTAAAAACTTTTGAATCAGCCTAATGCATAATAATGCATAAACTAGTAATAAATGTTTTCTGTCTGGTGTCTCTCTTGACGTGAACATACAGACTGTTATGTCTCCATCTGGGCTATCTGTAGTAATTTATGAATAGAAACTTTGTATTATCTAAGCTAGGAGTCTATGTCAACAAACTTTCGTCATCATTTGATTTCCACAGGCTGCGACCCCTACCCGGAAAATAGCAGCCATGCCAGCCCCTGCACTTCCCACCCCAAAGTGCGTAGATGTTTCGCTGGTGGAGGAGGCCAGTGACTTGGAGGAACTGGAGCAGTTTGCCAAGAATTTTAAACAGAGGAGAACTAAACTGGGCTTTACTCAGGTACTTGGAACACACTTGTCTCAAACTCTGGTGCTGTTTTTTATAATGCCATGATGCTATTTATGGTTTTATTCCATTGAACTTTTAGGGAGATGTGGGCTTGGCCATGGGCAAGCTCTATGGCAACGACTTCAGCCAGACCACCATCTCCCGCTTCGAGGCTTTGAACCTGAGCTTCAAGAACATGTGCAAGCTCAAACCTTTGCTGGAGAAGTGGCTAAATGATGCTGGTCTGTCTCACTTTTTTTTTTTCCTCTGGTTAGATTTATACTATAGTCTCTTACTGCACAGATTCATTCACCTCAAAGCTTCTAAATATACTAACGCAGTCTCTCTTTTTCTGTTCGTCTCTGTAGAGAACATGACGGCAGACGCTGAAGTTTCTAGTCCCAGCGATCTGTCCCCAGGCCTCTGCGAAGGCTTGAACCGTCGCCGCAAGAAAAGGACCAGCATTGAAACGAACATTCGCATTGCCTTGGAGAAAAGCTTTCTGGAGGTCAGATTACCTCTCTACCACCAGGGGGCAAACTGAGCACAGGCTCTATATTAACTGTCACTTTCAAGTATGGACAGTTTCTTCCAGATGTATTTATGCTGTACACACACACACACACACACACACACACACAGTTTTCTATCAATTTTCCAACAGTGTATATATATACATATCTTCAGTGTATATATAAAAATACTTCTAATTGTATATATTGTGTATATCCATACCGATACAATGAGCATAGTTTAGTTCATAATTCTTCTATGGTTAACAGTGGGGCACTGCTGCAAATCTACTGCTGATTATCATGCATCGTTTACTAATATAAGAAAACTTGGCTAATATCTGTCCTACAGCAGAGTCAAAAGCCTACCTCAGAAGAAATCACAATGATCGCAGATCAGCTGAACATGGCGAAAGAAGTAGTGCGAGTGTGGTTCTGCAACCGTCGGCAGAAGGAGAAGAGGATCAACCCACCGAGCAGCAGCACATCCAGCACACCCATCAAAACCATCTTCACCAACCCTGCATCGGTACACCCTGAAAACACTGTTCACATTTGAATATGTTTTGAAGCAAAGTTAGATTTTAGATGGAAGTGTCCAGTGACACCTGTATGACGGCTGCATCCTTGAATGTTCACAGGTGTCCAATCCCTCAGCATTGACGATAAGTCCTGCGATCCCTCTCAACACTGCCTCTGTTCCTGGCCTCACGCTCACTGGTATGTGTGTATATAACTTCGTATAAGTGATGTGACTACCCATGGGTCAGGTACAGGTCAGCTTATTAGAAGATTCTGTGGGTGCATGGGGGGGAGGGGACAAAAAGCGAGAGAGCAGCGTTTTGACCAAGTCATAAATAACTTTAAAAAAAAAACGTTTTGTGTTGCTGCTTAATTTATTTGCTTTTCAGACGGGTGGGTTGGTTTTTTTGGGGGGTCAGGTTTTAATCCCATTTTACAATATTTTTTGTAATTCTCCATGTTTTAAATTCTCATGCCCTTTTGATGCTTTCATGGAAGACTAAGCCAAGCTATCAGGTGTCAATTTGTGAAAAGTACTGTCTAATGAGATGGACATTGTTGATTTCTGACCATTAATGGATCTAGGACCAAGATTAGGAATCCCTGGCCTATACGTATTGTGCTTGGTATTTGTTCTGTAACATCAAATCGGTTTAAATTATGTTTTAGTAGATGCTCTTTCCCAGAGTGTTTCAAACAGCTATTACACCAACAGTGACGCAGCAGTATACAACAAAACGGAACCCACTTTATGAAAATAATCAGTAGTCCCTTGTTAAAAAGTTGATTTAAAGTACTGGGGGAGGGGGGGGTTTCTGGTGTTCTTTTTCAGGCCCTTGTCGTGTACACAGCAGATTAGACATCCTTACAGAATGCAGCCGTATGAGTTGTTCTGTTGATTTCAGGTACAACTTTAGGACCTATAACCTCAAACACGGCTTCAGTCATCTCTTTGGCCCCCGCTATCGCCACCCCAGCCCTGACTGTCACGTCACCTTCGCTCACTACCTCTGCCACTGCAGCAGCTCTGGCCAGTTCAAAGCATGATGCGGTTTCTACAACTGAGCCTAGTTCCACTGTAGCAACAGCAGCAGCGCAGGGGGCGAGTCAGCTCCTGATGACTTCTGCAGGGTTGGGCGGAGCTAACCTGGCGGCGGTGGCAGCGGCAGCAGGACTCAACCCAGGAATTATTACACCCTCCCAGCTAACTCAGGGGTGAGCACTAAGCTTTTAAGTGAATGTGTGTCTTTGTGTCTGGTTTTATGCTTTCTCAAAACATACTGGCTCCCCAGGCTTCATACATTCATGTAACACCTGCACTTTTTTCATCCAGTACCGACACTACTATGTCAGTACTGTGTCAGTCAGTCTTGTTGATAATACACCTGCACTTTTTCCTTAAGGTTGGGCAAAAAGCATTTCACTGCATGTCATACCATTTGTGATGGTGTATGTGACAAAGAGAGAAACGCTGTGGGTTTCAAATATGTGACTTTTTTTTTTTTTTTTTTTTTACACTACAATAGTCACTATGGTGTATATGGTGACACTACCAAGTGACGTGCAATGAAATGTAGTGGCCTGTGTATAAAATGAGAAGTGTGTGACAAGTGACCATGTAGAAGCAAAGCTATGTTTCACATACAAGCATTTCATACTGCGGCCTCCCTTACAAAATAAGACCACGTTTGTATTTGCATCAGTCCATTTGTCAGTAATCTTTATTTTGCGTAAAGAAATATTGTGGGGAAAAATATCAGAATACAAAAAACGAGGTGAGTTAGTCCCTGAAAGGTTTCTTGCATAATTAGTACAAGGTGTGATTTTCTGCTATTTCCGGATTACATTTTTTTTCAATAGTTTCAACACACCTGGCTCTCATATTCGGAAGCTTCTGAAGTCTTTGACTAACAGGTTAATGAGAGTTGAAGACAAACTCTTCAACACTCATCTAGAATAACATCTTTGATGATCAGGGATTTAATTTTTCACAACAGTTAATGGATCTGATTTACACTTGAAGGATTGGAATCATTTGTAGAAGCTTGTTTTCAATTTTAGGCTTTTTAGTTTTATAGTTCCTGTCTTTCAAGAATGCAATCTTATTTATGTGTTTCTTATTTGTGTGTTAACACACCAGCTGTTTTGTGTTTATTTTCTTCCGTTACCAGTGTTTATTCCAACCAAGCAGGAGCTAATTTCACTGATGTCATTTTTCATTTCAATATTTAGTTTTTTTTCCCCTGTGTGTAAATTCAGAAAACACAGTGATTGTACATTAGTGTGTAGAAATGTGTTCTCTGTAGAGGATTTGTACTTATTTTCACTTGGTTTTAATGGTTTTCTTAATTTACCTTACTGTACTCTGAGTTGTGAATAGAATGGGGCAAATATTTGCTAATGTCAAGCTTATTCCTCACAAACAAGCTCTCCAGTTCCACTGTTTGTCCTGCCTCAGGTGGTCTGTGTTTGAGTTTAGCCACTGTGCTCACTACAGCTGTTTAACTGTACAAGACAAATAATGGTCAGCTAAGAAGATGAGCACACACTCTTGAGCACACACTCTTCATGTCTTTACATTCCTGGATACCATTTGCAAAATTGCACCTGTACAAAACATTGCACTCATCTTGGCTCTTGCTAAGGGTGGTGGTGGCCTAGTGGGTAGGATACATGCCTCTGGACCCAAGAGGTCATGGGTTTGAATCCTACCTTCAGCACCCCACCACTGGGTTACTGGGCAAGACCCTTAACCCCAAGTTACTCCAGGGAGACTGTTCCCTGTAGTTAGGGAACGGAAGTCGCTTTGGATAAAAGCGTGTACTAAAAAAAATGCCATAAATGTTGTTGCACAGTGTCTCAGGACAATATGGTCTGTCTCCTGTTAATTATTCAATTACGTGGTCTCTGCCAGGGGAGCATTGCTGAGTTTGGCTCCAGCGGCTCTTGGCAACGCTCTGAATTCAGCTGCTCTGATGAACAACGCCACACTGGCCACCATTCAGAGTATGTGACCTTCTTTTGTATTCATTTGTGCACTCTTTAAACTGCATTAACCAGCTTTTATAGTATGCATCCTGTGTCCCATTTCAGCTGAATTTATAGTTTGCTTTTATTTTCCAGCTCTTGCATCTAGTGGAGCATTACCCATAACTTCCATAGACGGAAATGGCAACCTGTTGTTCGCCAACACCAGTGTGGGAGGTGCCGCCCCCAGCCTGATGACCACTCCTCTTCTCCTGAACCCCTCCAGTCTGTCCATTCTCCCCACCAGCATGCTGTCAGCAGGCGGAGCGGCCGGTGGGGCTCTAAACCTACAGGTGACCAATGACATGCACCAGAGCGCTGTCACTGCGGCAGCACTGCCAGTCAGAAGCATCACTGTGGCCTCCAAGGCTCAATGAACTTCTGGCTTGTTCCCTCGCTTTCCGTAGACTTTATTTAATCCCTGTGCTATTACCAAATATGGAGACGTTTTATTATTACTACTTTATCCTCCTTGTGCCAGCAAACTCTCTTTTTCTGGACAGTACTGACTGACTTTCTTAGCAATTCCTTCGTTTCTTAGGACCTTCATGGGAACCGTTTGCTTTTTTTGACTGTACAGTTTTACCTGCTGTAGCTTTTATGGCACATGATGATGAAGCGGTTGGAATTCAACTATCTTTACCTTATATTTTGCATGGGTTGGTGGGTCTGTTTCCTGTAATTACTAAAAAAAAATCTATTTGTCAAGCGCAACCAAAATTTTGAGACTTTTTTGATAACAAGTTGATGAATCATCTTTAAAAGAGATTACTCGGCACCACAGAGTTTATATTTCACTTTGTATAAGGCTCCTTTTATTTCCAGGCCTGTTGTGCAGGTCCACTGTAGAATATTTCAGATTTATAACCAAGATCATTTCATATATTTTATGGTTTATTTTAGAGATGTTAGTGATCATTGTCTTGGTGGATGTTTTCTGGGAGGCTTTTTAAAGATGTTATTGTTCTGAATATTGCATCACTTTATAAACTCGGTTAGAAGGCTTTAAAACTAGTAATAAATCACAGAGGCGCTGGTTCAAAGCAGCGCCTCTTCAAGAGCAATGCAAGTGGTCTTTGTTCTGTACAACTCACGTCTGCAAACACTGATTTAACTTGTAGTTCCTGTTCAGTAACTCGAGGGTGGATGATGTCTTCAAGCCGCACTGATTTTGATGTTCTTAAAACACAATTACCTTCAGTTACTATCAGATTAGGTTCACGATTCCTCTGTTGACTCTGAAATAGCGAGAGCAAACTTTTTGCTGTTTTGTGAGATGCCAGAGTCACCATCCTCTTTGTATGTTGCTGTAGCTTCAAACAGTCAAAGCAAAAACGTTCATCGGCGCTGATACAGAATGGGGTCAATAATGCAGCTTTGTGCAGTTATGCACCTACAAACACGTTATTTTTTAGACTAGATAAGCTTTGCTGAACGTGATCAAAAATCTCATTCAACCCAATGAGAAATTAGTACACAACTCAGTGTTTGTAAAAATACGTAAACTTGTGAAATGTCCCACTGCTGAGCAGATCAGTCTCACAAAGCGTGTTCAGCTCAGACAGGCTTTCTGACTTACATTTGCGAAAACATAACAAATGCAGCCAACATTAAGTTGTATTACCAAAAAAAAAAAAACTTTCCCTGTTAACCCAGGCTTCGATACTCAGGCTGGGGCTAATCATGCTAATCATCCCACCTGTGTGCATGAATGAGTGGCATTCATGACAAAAGCCAAACATGAAGCCTGAGGAGTCAAGCACCTTATTTTATGAAAAGGAGAACAACACTTTCAGTTCCTACTGGAGTATCATCTGCTATATATCTTTGTACATTCCTGTTTCTTTAGTGTTTGCTTGTTCTGCTTAAAAAATAATGTGACTGATCTTACTATAAAGTAACTGTCAGTCCCTGAAAACTTTTATCATCTGAAAATCCAAACGTAACTGGTCTTGGAGCCTTGGTGACACATATGTGAATGAATCATCATGGTTCTTGTAAACTCGCCTAGCTAGCAAGACCTGAGGCAGGCTAGCTTTCTGCTTAGCTTTATCAGAAGCTCATCCCTGTAAGCACTGATTTCACAACAAAATGAATATACCCAACCTATTCTGACATTGCGGAAATGCTCAGCCAATTTTGTATACAAAATACATTTAAATTGAAATGAATTACTACAATTGCAACAGAAGGTGTTTTGAATATAACTGAGTTGTGTGCTACCGTTTCTTTTTTAGTTGAAAACTAAAAAATTTCACAACAGTAATGACAAAATATGACAGAGCGTGGATGGGTTCACTGGCCGAGTGAGATGCTACAATAAACCTGACTTTTTACTTCCTTATAATCTTCCTTATAACATTTCAGCATTAGAGTTGACACAAAGAGATACGATAAAAGAACCAAAGTGAACTAGCTGCTAATCTGAATTGTAGTAGAAAAATACACATTAACTAGTCACTGAATAGCAGAGTCACTAAATCTATTCCTTGTGTTTTCCGTCTTCATCATCATCATCATACCTGTTAAGCCTCCACATCAGGCCATTTATCATGTGTACTCAGACATCAAACATATGTTGGACAAGTACCCTTTTGTAGAAATACCTCAGCAGCATTTAATACTAAAATGTAATACTGATATTAAAAGCATAACCTGACATAGCTGTGCTTACTCTCATGTAAGTAGTTTCTCTGGAAAAATAGTACTTTATACCACTGGTTAATAGCGCTGACATTTATAACGTGCCTGTCTTGTTCAACCTCCTGTATATCGCTGTTTGGTACAACCAGTGGAAAAATGACAAAGGTGGTCTAGACTTGCCTTGCTGATTAAAAAGACACCAAAGTCATAATTAATGCTATGCAAAAGATCTAAACGACCAATTAAAACCTGCAGAAAAGTCGAGAGTCAGGTCTTCATGTTAGCTGTAGTGCGTAAGCAGTTCTTTCACAGTGCTGATCGCCATCATGAACACAACAAATACCAAATACTACTGCGTTGCTAATACTACTATTTCATGTTTGTGGGTGGGGGGTTTTTTGTTTTTTTTTGTTTTTTTTTTTTGGTTGTGTGTGTGTGTGGGTTTTTTAGACGCCATCTGCACCGCTGCTTTCTATTAGTGAGGTCTACACTTTTATATAAGTAGTTAATATATTGTATTCAACTTCAACTTTTGTCTTTCGTCATTTTGTAGTTGTTACATGCACATTAAAAAAAAGCACTGTAGACTTAGTTTTAAAAACAGAAGTCCTATTTGTCTGTCCAGGGCTTCTGTATTTCTTGTTAAAGAGAAAGCATTGACAGAGGAGTTCGATAAATATTTCCACCGACCTCAGATAAGACACATTTCTCCTTTACATTCTACCAAACATTGCAAGCAACCACTAGAAGGCTTTTCCCCCTAAAACGTCTTTCAACCCACTCAAAGTTTTCATTAAAATGTTCTTCAGACTTGTGGATGTGGTTTAGGACACAATATGACTCAGTATGAGCTCTAAAAATGAACTGAACTCACTAATTATTGTGTGTGTGTGTGTGTGTGTGTGTGTGTGTGTGTGTGTGTGTGTGTGTGTGTGTGTGTGTGTGGTATTTCAACTCTTGGTGTTCAAGCGCATTACAAAGGCATATGTGTGTATATTCTGTATTATAATTAGAAATAGCTGTTCATCTTTATTTTTTTACTTGATGGTATATTTTTACAAATGGAAACAATGGAAATCAGCAGCATAAACTAGAGTCCATATGCCAGCTGATGTGTATGCAGGAAAAGGCGAGAGGATACCTGTTGTCTAAAGAGCCCGCACATGGCGTTTGGCTACACTGTGAAGTTTTGTTCATTTCTGTTCCTCACAGTAAGTCATATAGTGTCCTAGACCACATCCACAGATCTTCACTACATTAACAAATCGTGGTTTGTGCTCCAGTTCTAAACTAAAGAAGCAAATGTTGAACTCAAAACATTTGATTAATCCTTGTATAAATGACCGGTTTGACTATTCTTTTAAAATGGATTTTTATGAAAATTGTGTTTCAGGACCACCTGTCCAATTTAATTTTTATGTCTCAATATACATTTTCTACATCCCCATACTGTGCAAAAGTCTTAGGCACCTGTACAAATTGTTTGAAGTCATTTATAGGCCAGCAAAAACACAGCTGAATATTAGAATAAATACAAAGAAACAAGAAAGCAGTAAAAAGTATCATTTTTTCTAAAAAGTAGTCAGTATTTTTGGAGCTGGTTAGAAGAACACAGGTTTGGTTCCAGGTTTCTGCTCAGTGCCTCCAGTCAATGGGTGAATTACTAAAATAGTAACACACCTACTGAGGTAAAAAGAACCAAACCAGGTAGCTGCAACTAAAACTGGGCTTCCATGAGGAAAGAGGTCTAGAAATAGTTAAGAGAACACTTTGCCATACATAAAACCACCATTTACTGTGTTCATGTTGTTTGTACTTGTAATGTTAGTGTTTTAACACTAACTTAACACAACTGCCCAGCAGTAAACAGCTTTTTAACACAATTTTCTCAAGACTTTTGCACAGTACTGTATTTATGGAATGAAACCTCTGAGCATGCATAGCCTAAACCTATTCAAAAATCTTCTTTGGTTTGCTTTCAGTGTGTGGCCTTCAAACGTCTGAAAGGCTGTGCTTGATATAAGATAAATGACCTTGAAACCTTGAACCTCTTGAGTGACTGCATTTCCAGCCCAGTCCCACCACAGTCCAGGCTAATGTACTTGTTTATGAGTCACGTGGCTGCTGCATTCTCTCATTTAATCAGAGATGAAAGAACAAAAATTGCACTTCACCAGAGTGCTTTTATCATCCAGAAGCTGAAAAGGTTCAAATCCATCAGGTAGCGGAAAGTACGAGGTCGTCTATCATCAGTGCTAGTAGAACAATGCAGCCTACTTCATATTATACACAGCAACATGTTTTCAATGCTGCAACTCACCTGCTTTGCCAAGGCAATAAACAAGAACCATGGCAGGATCATAATCATCAGCCATCGACTGCCCCAAAAGATAATGCTGTGGTCACGATGAGGATAATGGAGTGCCTTCATTCTTCCTGTTGAAACTGTGGTGTCTTAAAGTGTTTTTCATTTGTTTTTGTTTTTATTTTGGTATTTTGCTCAGACTGTTGGGATGATCTCCAGCACCCCGCATGACCCTATTTAAGCCCAGATAATGGATGGATGGATTGATGGATGGTTTCTCAGACATTGAAACTTCTTGTTTCTTGGGCTAAACAATAATACAAACAGTATTCTTTTTAGTCTAGGCTTAATCTTAATCCAGAGCTTAGAACCTGGCCCTAAAAGTTCGGTGCCAGCTGTGTTTCACACTCATACACACGCACACACACACACACACACTCATACACACGCACACACACACACACACACATATATATATATATATATACAGTGCAGAAAATGTGTCTATACCACTGAAAACAACTGGAACCAGTGTGGCAGAATATAGAAGGTCCTGCAGCCTTCCAGATACAAAAGACAGTACGTGTGGAGTGTGGAAGTGCAGGTGAGGTGGATATAGTGAGTTCCACACACATGACAAAGCTCCATCTGTCAAAGGTCATATTGTTTTTCTGTGCGTTCCCTCTCCCCCAGAGAGCTGGAGAAGAAAGAATGAGACCGATGCTGCCTCTTGGCCCTTTGAATGCCACGAAGCATGAATGGAAAGAGACAGTCTGGATTGGTTTAATGTCTCTAGACTTCTTAAAAATAACAGTAGTTTCTAATGGTGGCTGGAACATGGCAGTCAAAGAAGCGAGGGAAAAATACTAAATTGCTCTAAAGATCTACTTATCCAGCAGAGTTAAATGACAGTGTCCTTTTTGACCTCAAATGGGCTTTCCCAGTCTTACACAAGAGCAGTGCAACTGGCTGGCCAAGAACACTCCTAGTAAAGTTAAAAACTGCATTTTGGAGAAAAAAAAAAACAGTTTAGTGCTTTCAGCCGAGTTCTTTAAAGAATAGGTTCTCTCCCAACCATGCTTCTGACACATCTGATCTATTCGTTTACTGCTTAACAAGACTTTCCTGAAACTGACTTTATATTTCATATTGCTCTCGTCTCTATGTCTCTGTTTCCTCCAGGATCAAAAATGTTTTCTGATTCTGATTCAGAAATAAAGAATCTTGAATCTTCTAACCAACAGCTGGTAATTAACAGACTGTTCCTTATCACTTTATTAAGCAGGGTGAATTACATTTCTATTTATGCATTACACATTTTAATCCTTTGCACATTATTTTAGGTGTCCATTAAGCTAATGAATAGCTTTTGCTTGAGTTGATGCAGCAAATAGTGTTGCAGTACTCGGATCCAGTCTTGGTTTCAAGATCGGTCTAGTTAATGGTCTCAGCCTGGAGTTGAAGAGGACTAGTTGAGTGAAAGGCTTCCTTTATTTTTGTTGTGTTTCTTTTGGTGTTTGAAGAGCGTCTTAAACCAGAAACAGTACCATATGTAGTGCACTCATTATAATCAGGAGCAGAATGACATACAAATCAACAACAGACACACACATGCATTTTGTGCCACTAGAAAAGTGTACAGACTACATTCCCACACTGTTTAACCCATCCCACTTTACCATGAGGACACATTCCTTATTACCACATCATTATTGATATAAAACAAGCTGCATTTGTCCCCTTATCTCCACCCCTTCCTCATTATATCTTGCAGAAATGATATAATGTCAATAAAAGTGCTGGAAAATGAGTTCAGACTAGTTACTGCTTGATACATTACTCAGTAGCAGATGGTTAACAACCAGCTGGCTTGATGAGACTTAATAAGCATTACAGTGCATTATATTATCCCCCTATACTGAAGAGTCACTGAAAGTGGGTTCAGGAGCATTAAGGAGTGGGAACAGGCCTGACTAGACCAGATCAAGCTCCTTTGGTGTCACCCTGATAGAAGAAAAAATAATCTGTGTCTACGAGTATCTGTTTTTCTGAAAAATAAACTGTCCGGCAAATAAACTGGCAACCCAGCAAAACCACGGCATCTGATTCATTTTAAAGCTTGGATTAAGCCAAAGAAGAGTGTATCAGTAAAATTTGAATTGAACAAATAAAAACAGTGTAAAACACTCTCTTTTTGAGCAAACTGAGTTTGCACTCACTGTTTGCAGCTCTTTCACTCTCCGGAACCCCTCCCTCTGCAGGTTTACTCCACCCACAAGTGGGCGGAGACTACCCTGAAAGTTCCCCCGCATTCAAAGTTCTTGTGCTTGTTTCAGTTTGTTTCTAAGACTTAAAATAAAAGAAATGTGGGCATTTTTGTTTTTATTGGGCATTTGTGTGTGACCCTAGTAGCGGTCATAATTATTACTACATGTTTTTTCAGTGACAGTAACTCTGGTTCTGCGTAACATAGGTACACCAAACAAAGCTCATCATGGCGTCTGACACCTCAGGCATCAACTCAAACCAGGGGGAACTTCCGTGCAAGGAGCTGTTTTGTCGTAAAATGTGAATTTACCATTTGTTGTGCTCATGCTACTTGTGTTCTAAGGGTTAAGAAGTGGGAACAGGCCTGGCTGGACTGGTTCACTGATGGTTGGATAAGAATCTGTATTCTGACAGATATGTACATCAAATAAAACTGCAACCCAGTGTATGCAAGATCACAGCATCTGATTAATTATGAGCCATGGATTTTGCTTCTATTACCAAAGACAAGGACATCCGAGAGCTCAGTGACCTTACTACAAAACAAGGCTGCATTTTGGCATATCTCCTGGAAGCCCATGAGATCCTTCTAGGTCTTCTCCTTCATGTTCTGCATGTTCTTCAGACATCTTCAGAAGGTCAGCTCACAGTCTCTGAGGGATCATTAGAACAGCGTCCTCCTGATCTGCCGCGCAGAACAACAATGGCAGATGTGGAGCTGATGTTGCTGCACCAGCCACATGGAGGTGAGATGGAAGACACACCCTGAGACTTCACATTTTCACCTTTTCTCTGCACCGCAGCAGTATCCAAATCCCAGGATCCCCTGCTGATGCAGTAAATCAGTGGCGCGTGGAATTCTTCCCATCATGCCTTTCGCTTCATCGGTGCAGAGAACTGGAGCTTGAAGGAAAAGACTAAAGGAGAAGAGCAAGCAGCCACCTTGATGTTGATGAAACTCCCCTTTGAAGTTAACAGTTATGTTTCTTTGCTATATGTAATAACATTTATTATACAGTAAGCTGCATAATTAACTATAATTACATTCAATTGCAATTTTGGTGTTTTGATATTAAGAAATGACAGCATCGAGGATGTTCTCATCAGGTGGTTGTGAGTTCAGGTCCCAGTGATAACACAGTCATCTGTGGCCAGAAATCCAGGAACACAATTGCCCTCCTGCTCCCCCCCATGCTAGCCAGCATGGGTGTCTGTTAGCTGACCTTACAGTATCTTTTTAATCCAAGCAGGCGGAGCTGTCCAATGATGTTGCATTAGAGGCAAAAAGCATATACAGTACTCCCCTGCTTTTCATGGGTTACATTCTAAGAGCACCCGCGTATAGTGAAAAAACGCATTGTTGTGTTTTGGTTAAAAAAATGCCTAAAATGCCTATTTTTATAGTGTAAAACCTTAATATGCCCCCAGACATGCTCCTTAATTTCATTTTAAATTCAGTTTAATGCATTATCCTTAAAGAAAATGTAAAGGCAAGCCCATATTCGCTCCTTTTAATTTAATTTACAGTAATAAAAATGCTCGGCCCAATAAACGCGATTCTGATTCTGATTCTGATTCTGACTGGCGCTGTAGTACGGGCTCTGGGTCCAAAGTCCACTGGACGCTTGCTGTGTCTGCCGGCAGGCTGCAGGACTTAACATTCGAATATACTGCAGCGTCCCATTACTTTTGTCCATATTAAATAGCTCAATGCTCATATTTGGTGAAAATAAAAAAAACTTTCACAATAAAGAATTTTTAAAAACCTGCGTTAACGCGCGATAAAATAATTGTCGGCGTTAAGTAAATAATGCGTTAACGCGATAATAACGTGTTAACTTTCCCAGCCCTAATTCCTACCAACACTGGAAAGGCTATTAAGTGAGGTGCCACCACGTTTTTTTTACAATTGTCTCTAATGCAATTTTGCACAGATTAATATGCTTAAAGGAGACCATTAACTGTCAGTTCTGTTAAGTAAGCAAACAGATGCCCACACTAGCTAGCATCACTGAGTGATGAGCGAGAGAAAGGGCCATTCTACCCACCATTGGAGCAAAAAGGGCAGAACTGTGAAAGACATATGCTCCCAAGGATGGCTGTAGCATCACTGCAGCTCACAACATCCTTTCTATAGGGTCAGTACTTTGGTGGTTGACGCTAAGGAGTGTTATTGGCTATTTTGGTCACAAAACTATGTACAGCAGTGCCACTATGGAACCCAGCGTAAGCCACCCTTTGTTTATCTACATGATACATATACAGGCTGAATTGGTAAATCTAATCATGCCACACCATCATGGTTTGAACAACAAAAACATATTAAATGTATGCAAACTATTTATTTGGTGCTTACTTTACTCTTTGTACAGTTCTGTGCAAAAGCCTTGAGCTACCCTTCATTTCCTCATATCTTGCTTCCAAAGGGCCAGACATTCTTGTATTTTTTATGTAATCCTGAGGAAAGGCTTTCTGTAGGACTGTCAATGGTTTAGTTCTCCTTTTCAGCCGAGTCCCTGTATCTGACCAGTTACCTGTTCTTTTGTTTGTTAAGCCACACAGTGACCTACATATGTATAATTCAAACACAACAATTCAAGCACAAAGGGTTGTGACTTAAAGTCTGAACCAGTGAAGAAACAGGTGCAGATGGTTCCAGATGATCAGGCGGTGATCAGTATCCTGGTGGTGCTGAATGCTGAGTGGTTGGAACTCCTTTATCTAGGCACCTTGTGACTTTAGGCATTTTTCAAAGATGAGACAGCCTGACATGCATGAAACACTATTATGGCACAAGCAAGGTGATTCCAAACTAAATATAAAGAAATGAGAGATGGCACAAGGCTTTTGCACAGTACTGTATTAGTATAAAAAATAATGGGTGTGGGTGTAGCAGGTACCGGGTTGATGACGACCAGGTTGCCATCATAGGTCCATGTGCCGAGCTTCATGCTACAGTTCTGCAGGTCAAAGGGGAAGTGGAGAACCACAATCTCACAGTAGCTCTTAAAGATGGCAGGAGGATTCCATGTGATCATACCGGTATGCTCCAGTAATACCTTAGTCTCATGCACAATGGCAAAGTCTCCATCAGCACTAAACACACAAATATATGCATTAGAACTATGTTTGCAACTAAGTTCACATACTTTTCCAGTATATTAAACCATATATATACACACACACATACACACACATAT
>JBBPCY010000082.1:18451193-18466578 GCA_037974405.1 Brachyalestes nurse | reverse complement strand
ATCTTATTTAATGAGGAAAAGTATAAAAACACTGCTGTAATCAACACTCTCCTCTCACAATGAGACCAGTTGGACGGCAAAACACTACTAAAAGTACAAAGGTAATTATTGCCATTTTGTTAAGAGTGAACAAGAGATTTTTCTTTGAATTATTCAAGGTCTGTAAACGCTGCATCATTTCTCTTATTCTGATGTTTTGTCATTTCCTTAAAAATGATGCTTTAAAGAACAATTAGGAGAAATATTGTCAGTAGTTCTTAAAAAATAAGGCAAAGCTGTTCAGTTCAATACTTGGACCTATAAAAGATAAAACCTGAGAAACTGAACATTTTTGCAGTGGTGTCTATACAAACATACATACCTACATATATACACACACACATACACACAGATACACACACACACACACACACACACACACACACACACACACGTCTTGCCCCTTGCCTAAAGATCTACGTTCTTCAGTGAATATCATGACCGAAAATTTGTAGCCATATTTACCAATATTTACTTTTTTGTAGCAAGTAGCAAAACACATTAGTTCGAGCAAACCTAGCTTGCTTGAGCGCCAAAATGTGGTGCAAAATACATATAAATATAAAAAAATATCGTAAGCGAAAGTTTAAACCCACCTGGTCAAATTGTAAGTATCTTTAGCTGCAAATAGTCCCACCTACTCATAACGAGACCCAACTGCTCATAACGAGACTAATTAGTGATATGTATGCATAACAAGTTTTTTTTTCATAAACTTTGTTTATAGGAAATATAAAGCCTTTAATAAGCCTCATCCACTCCCTAGACAGTGTAGTCTCTGCGGCTTCCTTTTTACTGCGTTTTCTGTGAAAGGCTGATTCTCTCTCAGATAAGAATGGCAATGTTCCACTGAACTGATAAGCTCGTTCACACGATAGAAAAAAAAAAATCACTTGCACCTCACACTCTGATAGTCTTTTGATCATTACATGCAATTTCCCCCCTGCCCACCCCCCCACCCAGCCTCCAGGATTAAACTTAGCATCAGCTCTGGCTTTGACTGGTGCAGGGCGCTTCCTTTAGCTTTGCAGGTGATGGCTCAACCCTGCGTAGGCTGTGGTCAAGTCTAAACCTCCCTTTCAACCCACCACAGAGGTGCTGGTGTGGTTAAGATCCACCTCTTGTAGGCACACTTAAGACAACAGCTCCAAAATAAAGAACACAGAAGAGGTCTAAACCAGAGTGTGATCACACCAAGAGGGCCAGCCTTACCGAATACTCCACAAGAGAGTTTTTTATCATCCTACTGAATACATCAATGTTTTATGGGCTGTTGGTAAAACCGTTATGGCTGATTTGGTGGATTGTGAGAGTTAAAACAATATACTGATTCATGGTTGAAAATCACCTTTACTCTTGTGTCAGTTTAACCTTTGGAAAACAGACAACTACTGTTAATTTTTTTAAAAAATCTTTAAAATAGAATAATAGAATTTCTCGCATAAAAGTCGCACCACTGTCAGAGGAGACACGGCTTGGTGTGGTGGACTTGTTTTTTATTTATTTACTTTTTTATTGTAGTAGCCCTGGTACAAGTACATAGCAACTAAACAGGGGTGTCGTGAGGCCTGGACATCCAGGGCTTTAGCCTCGAATTTTTCATGAATAGTCAACAGCCCTGGATTTTAAAATAATATAACCAATAAGAGTCAATTATAGGCAATTATAGGATTATTATATGATTATTAGAGTCAAATATAGGATCTTTCATGGCGGCAAATATGAAGTCTGTCCAAAACATAGTGCAAACCTTCTGTTTTCACTAAGCTCAGAATGCGCTTGGCTATGTTGTTGATTCCTTTAGTGCACTAATAAGGCCCTGCTTATATAGACCCTGTTTTTTCACTTATTTAATGTACTATTTTTCAACCTGACGGCCTTCTGCGTTGCTCGCCTTCGGTCACACAGTTTGAGTTGAAATTTTCTGTTCCACCTTAACTGGGACACCGGTTCCAGTGTTGGCACCAGAACGTGGAACTGAAAACTTCAGCCTCCCCCAAACACCTTAAAAACAAGACACTACAGAGAAATGATCAATAGTGGGATCGTAGAAGGAGCGTTAAATGTTGGAGCTCGCTGTAGCTGGACATCATGTGAGAGACACAGAAACACTCCAAAGAGACACTCCAAAACTATTAACTTCACAGAAGAAAAAATACTCTAAATATAGTATAGAAGTTAATGTAATGTAACATCTCCCTCCCACAAAGTAATTCTGAACCATTTCTACGGCACTATTCCTTCATACTGCAGGGAAAGCCTTTTCAAATGATGTAAAAAATTGAAAAATGGAAAAAAAAAATAGGAAACATTAGTACTGACAGTGACAATGTGCTACATTACAATAAAAATTTTTGGCTGATTTTAATCATTTTGTAATGCCAACATTATAAGCAGCAAATATGATGCTGCTGACTACAATAGGAAACCTGAGCTCTCGCAACTTAAACAGGTAAAACATTTGATCTATGAAAACACTGTTAAGGTACTGCATGCAACTCCATTTCCTTAGTAAATATCAATAATCTGTTAAATGTGCTAAATGTGTTACATGAGTGGGTTCTGGCGATCAGGCAGCAGCTCCCTAAACCAACACACCAGACAAAAGTAACTGTCCTTTATTTCAATGAACGAGAGCCATCATAAAGAATTCCTTTTTTTTTTTACGCAGCAAAACTAGTAGCAATAGTTTTGGCAAGCCTAGCTTACTCAAGTACCAAAAATGTCCCATTTTAATTTATGAGGTTAATGTTCCATATTTAATTGAGGTTTTTTTTGTGATTTTGATTCCTCAGAACAGGTATCCCATGGATTTGGATTCTAACGTTTGAAAGAAAGGCCTTTGTGATTCATGAAGTTTCACTCATTTAAAGAAGTAGGAACACATTTCTGGTCTTCATGTCAAACTAATGCCTATCGAGAAGACTCTTTATTCTTATTAACTCTCATCTTGTAACACTTGTTTCATTCGGTTCCAGCGCCTTGGCTGCACACTAGCGAAGGGCATAGAGCCCAAGAAATCCATAGAAATACATGAAAAGACTTTTACTTTGAATAAAAGATGAAAGGTGGCACATTTAGTTCTACACAACTGAAAATCTAACACATGATCATGGAAAAAAAAAAGTTTTTAGGTGGCCTGAGTGACTCAGTGAGGCGTCCTCGCTGTACATTCAGATGAGCTTCGCTGTCAGAGTCTGGCTGAGACACTGAGGTGCTGGTGCGGAGAAATGAGGGTGAGCTTTGAGGAAACCACCACCGTTTCGGCGCGGCTACTTCGGATAGTTCATATCTCAGCCTCAGGAAATGGAGCCATTCTCACACTGGTGAAGTAACTAGCCAAACCACACGGCTAGACACCTTCATGCTCAATTAATCACGGTGTAGTCAAACACAGTGGAAAAGTCAGTCAAAACTGTAACGTTTGTATTTACACTAATATTCCCCTACTGGACCGAAGCTCAATTCATGGCCTTGGATTTCTGCCATCAGTGTGAATGTAGCGATTGCATGTCTTTTTGATTTTTACACCCAACGTCTCGATCATTTCACTTTGAAAGTCGTGTTTGTGAATATCAACAGAGAAGATAAAAAAAGAGAGAAGATTGGCTCAATCTTCAGTGTGTTATAGTGATATTTTTTTCCTTGTAGCTGTCTGATTCAGAGATACTGTTTATCTTTCTGCTGAGTTTCAACACACTCTGAGGGGGTTTTATTGAAAAAGAAAAGTCTGAAAATTCAGTGATGTCACTGACTGTAAACTGAAAATGAGACGCCTCCAGACAAAATGGCTTTTTCCTAAACATCAGCAGCCTTGACAGAAAAATGTGTGTGTTTTCTTTTTGTTTTTGATGAGTTAACACTTCATATGCTGGGCACGAAGACAAGTCTGCATTAGTTTCCATGGCACATGACTGGTGACTGAAACAATACACTGCTGTGTGTTAATCATAAATGGTTAATGTGAATGATTTGTGACAATAAAAAGCACAACATACTAGAAAACACAAGGACGTAAAATAATTAGGCTCTCTACTTGAGCCTTACATCTTCTGGGACGTTTTTTAAAAATGGATCTGCTCATTATGCCCTGCAGCTAAAGGCATTCGAAGAGGGGGAAAAATGCCCGGTCACCTAGAAAAGTCAAATGAATTCTTTTATAATTGGATTTGGCTGAACATGGATCACACCAATTAGGTCGATAAAAGGTCATGACAGTTTGAATTAGATCACATTTTTTTAGGCCGTCAGTTTCACACATTACCATACCGCAATATTTTCACTAATACACCTCTGCCCACATATGGCCCACCTGAAAAAGACCCTCTTTATTTCATTTCATATTGCAAACATGGTTTTAAAGGAATAGTTTTTTTTAAAAAAAATGTAAACTCCCAAAGAGAAGTTACGTTGCTAACTCACTAGAGCCCAAATGTTCTGAAAAAAAAATCTCCCAAGCCCCATTCAGAACTTCACGAAGGTGGTACAGACTTGTGGACGTGCACTAACAATAAGCAAAACTTGCGGCAGGCAGCCATTTCAGCCGGTGTTAAATTTGAAAGCCGCGTCATAAACCACACCAGCAAGTTTGCCCCTCATAATAAACATCTGCATATGCTTTGTGCAGGTTGAGGGTGTATTTGGTCGTTTATTTTTATGGAAATTATTCAGACTATTTAGGTGACTACTGAGTTCTAGTGTTCCGCAACACTGGCCTCGTGGGTCCAGTTCTAAAATCAAGAAGCAAAATTTGGGCGCCAAACGCGACTAGGCTACCCGACTATAGCAGGAGTGCGAATTTCTTTTTCCACCAATTAGTTTGTTCCATTAAAAGCAGGAGCAGTTTACTGTTGGAGCTCTATACGTCCCTCTGTAGTGCAGTACAGAACACAACTCCTTCTTCATCTAATATTTCCGTCACTTTTCAAGTGAAAACAAACCAAATCTTCTGTGAGCTTCCCGTGGCTGTGTACTGAGGTGGAAAAAAAGAGAAGATGAATACTGTGTGGAAACAGGCCTTATCTTTACGAGCGTTCTCCAAATCTCAGGTGAGAGAGGGAGGGGTGCACACCTTTTTGAAACCTCTGTAAACGTGTTCACCATATGTGAGATAAAGTGTCCTTTTAAGTCGAACAGTAGCATCATTTCAAAAGCCGTATTATTCGTGGCAGCAGATGGAAAGTGCCCTCCCACACAGAGTTCCTCTGAGTAATGACAGCTAAGGCTGCGCGTTCGCTCGCCTTCAAGACTGATCCAGGACCAGACCCATTTCCCCGAGTCCTGCCCTCCCCCACTCAGAAGACACCGTAAAGACTGATCTCGGAAGAGCGAAAGAGAAACCTCATCCAGCACCACGGAGTTGGCCCGCTCAGTGTATTTTCTGCTGTGCTTGCCAGATCACTGGACACAACAACACGGAGTCCCAGCAATGACGTGCTCATGAATAAAGAGAACAAATGACTGTCACAAGACACTCAATCTTTCATTTCACCTTTTTACTGAGAAGCGAGTTTGAACGGCAAGCCTCTGAAAAAAAGCACTGCACTGTTTGGCTCCCAACTTAAACACTCCCATATCGCTCCTGAGGCTACAGTGCCTTTTCATGCATTTGTTTTTAAAAAATCCTGATTTTAATTCCGTTCACATCAACTCAAAGCACGACACGTAATACACAAAACCTGCAACATCGATAATAAACATCTACAAAGATTTTGATATTTACCGAGTAGCCTATGTGATCGCTATTCAGCACTTTTCAGCACATTTAGAGAAGCGTTATAAAACAAAGTTTCTATTTAGCACCAAACAGGGCTCCTCGAGAAACAATAACAATAGTGGAACCCCTACTGGCTCAATACAGTGCCATAAACATCCATATGAAACAGTTTTTCAAGAGTTACAGAGTTGTCTGTATAAGTGGTCTATATATGACTAGTCTTATGAAGAATCCTTTTCTTCCGGAGTGTGATGTGGTAAGTCCGTAAAAAATCTGTAAAAAAAAGATTTTTTTTATGTGTGAAAATTTAGTTCTTTTTTTATTAGAATTGGTTTCCGAGGTTTGCTTTGGGTTCTTCGGAAGCTGCCGTCAACACCTTCAGTGCTTGTAAATTCCTCAGCGTACATTCTAGAGGAAGGGTTCTCTGTGTGGTGGCATAGAAGAACCAGGTTGGATTGAAGAACCTTTTATTGGATGATTCTTTAAAGAATTATTTTTGTAAAAGAGATGAGTGAGTGTGAGGAACCGCCGCATAACAAAGGTTCTTAAAAGAACCCTTAAATTGGTAAAGAATCTTTATATTGTGTTTTTATATTCCGTTATGCTCACATGGCTCATTTTCAAACCTGGCCTTTTAGGGAAGCAAAACTATAATTGATGGCAAGGCACAAGGAACCCATTGTGGTCTTTTTTTTGTAAACATCGCTAAAATGAACACCTCGAACAAATACGTTTCTAAGAGAATATGAGTTTTCATGGATTTTCAGCACTTATGAGTTAATGCACAGAAAGCTTCCATTTGTTAAACTGACTGATTTACAGGTAGAGTCCAGTACATTTGACAGCTTTTACACAATGATTTATATACTTCTGGGGGTGCGCTTTACACATAAACTAAATATCAGGGCTGTGCGGTAATTAGCTAATGCCACTTTTATTAAAAAATGTGTATATCTATCTATCTATATAAAATATACAAAATTGTTACACATGGATATGCAGTATTTTGGACTTTTCATATACTGTCAGAAGAAATTGTTAAACATAAACCAATAAAAAAAAATCAGCGCAGTGCAGTTTGTATAGACATTTAAGAAGAGTGTAACCATTTACATGAAAAGTTAACATAAATGTATTACTGAAAAACTCAACATCTATTCAAAATGCAATTTAAGTTCACCACATTTCATGGGGCAGGAAAGTATTTTACTGATACACAAACTGTGCATATTAACCTGTTTCGAAAACTAAAATCTAAGCACAAAAGATGGAGAGAAACTTTTTCAAAAAAGTAGTATTTAACCAATTGTTATTTTTTGACGCAATTGTTCTTTTGACTGCAAAATTCTAAACAATCTGTCACAGGAAAGAACACAATTTGCCAACGTTTCCTCACGAATACAAACGCAAAAGCACAAAAACCACATAAGACAACTCAACACCAGGTAGAGCGAAGGCCTTCGTGCATAACTTGCACACAAACAGTGTCTTCGCTTGCGTCGTCTATGTCCTGATGATCATAATCAAAAAGCACATTCATCCACTTTAAAAAAAAAACAGACTATATGTTCTCACAAAAAAACACTAAGCAGGACCTGACTGCTTTGTGATGAAAATGGCTGCCTTGAGCTCCGAGCGGATGCTCTTTGCATGCATCCAGGGTTCTAGACCCACAGAAACCGCTTCCCTTGCTCTTCCAGAGCCTCATTAAAATCTAAAGAACTTTCTCCAGAAAGTGGAAAATGTCATTGAAAAAACAAAAAAAAGGAGTTGGAAGAAGAGCAAAAAAGGTCCTTACCTGCAGGAGAGACCATCAAGATCAAGAAGGCCAGCGCGCCAGACTTCTGGAGCCCCATACTTGCGTCTGTTTCGTATCTCAAAGTTTTCTGTAGTCTTAGTTTGATGGTCACCCTGGATAGAAGATACGCCACGGACAATCCTACCACGCCAGGTCCCGGGTTACGCGTTTTAGGTGCTTCGGCAAGATCGCACGGTGCCGAAAGGCCTCTTGGTGCAGATGTGCTGTGGCATTCAGTGACGCTGCTGCTTCTTTGAAGCCTTGAGCTTTGACTGGTGACAGGAAGCGGCTTCTCTGAGCTCCACCTGGTGATGCAGACGGCCCACCTACTCTACCACATGGCTGCTGCTGAACACTGTCTTGCGAGCTGCTGTCTGCGAGCGCCTCGGCTGTTGGGGTGCTGTTGTTGTTGTTGTTAGAAAGGTGGTGGGGTCATGACTGACTCAAAAAAAGAACAAACAAGGGCTCTCCCTGCAGAACCTTCAAACCTTTGGTGTTTGCTTCTGTAGAGTTAAAGAAGCGGAACCCTTCGGCACACAAGCCAGAGGTGAGACTACATGAAACATGCAGCAGCAACTTTACATTTTACATCAGTGCATCAGGACCCTAAATGCCCTTTTTATAAAAATAAAAACAGCACAACAGTATGGATTATTTTAAACAAACTTTATTTCTATGAACATGCTTTGTTCAAGATTGTGGCACACGTTCACTCTTTTCTCTCGTTTATAACAAAAATACATCAACATCTGTAAGAAACCTAGCGTTATAGAACAAAATAACCTTTTCTCCCCTGGTTGCTGGATTATTAAGGCCTAAAGGAGGGAGAATTGCAAATGTAATGTAAAGATGTAACATCTAGAAGAAGAAGGAGAAGAAGAAGAAGAAGAGGAGGAGAAAGATGAAGAGGAATCATATGTGCAAAGTGCAAAAATGGATCATGGATCTTGTCCAAGAGAATAACTATCTGTGTCAGGACTAACTGAACAAAACAGGCCTGTTATAAAGTTTGAACTGCATTATTTAAAAATAGGCATATATTATATATAAAGCATTGATTAAAAATATTAGCACAGTCTTTCACACAATCAAACAACGCAAAAGCAGCATCTGGCCAATAACTCTGCCTTTGTGGAGCAAAGTCCAAAAAATTCCCTTGATCTTCTGGAACCTTCTTAATCGTGTTTATTGTACGACACCTCCTGTTAAAAAATAATAATAAATAAATCAAACAAAACTGTACATTTTGCAAAGGGTTTGCTCGTTGCTAGTATACAAGAAGCTCTCTCTGTTAAATATAATTTCTTAAAAACATTTCAGACTGTGGAAATTGTGAGCAGGAAGTGCTTTGATATCTTTTTCTAGTCTTCTCTTGCTTCATAGGCATCAATTGTCTTCATTCAGGCGGCTGTTTAGAGCAGCCCATGATGTTTAGTGTTAGAACAAAGTTTAAAGACTCTGCAGTTCTCATCAGCTCAAATTTCCTAATGACAGTCTTTCACTGAACCAGTCCTAACAAGTCAATTAGGGCTTAACAAGTAAATTAGGTTCTGAGACGTTAAATCTAGAAAAATGTCAAATGGCAAGCCACAATTACTCTTGTATGTTTCTTTATAAAATATAAAGTAACTAGGGATGCACCGAATATTGTGTTTCGGCTGAATATTTTTTTACGCAACAGTGATGACGCAACCGCAGCTTGCACGCGCCAGGTTGGTTTAGAGTCAGTATGTCTGCTGTGTGGGCGCATTTTGATATATATATATCTAAGAAAGACACACGGAAAGCTGTTTGTAAAGCGTGCAATGCCGAAATTCCTAGAGGGGGTGCATCCACAAAACTCTCAATGTCGGGATTCATTTATCATATAAAATCAAAACATTCCGATCGCCATGCAGAGCAGGGGTGGACTGGCAATCTGTGCGAAGAGAGAGAGAGAGAGACAAAGAGAGAGAGATTGAAATTCAGCGCAGCAGAACGGACAGATTGCCAGTCTGCCCCGATGCAGAGGCAAGACCCTTCTAGCACTCCCACTCCGTCTGTGGCAGACGTTTTTGAAAAGGCAAGAATGTTTTCCAGTGATTACAGTTATTATATGGGATTAGTTATTATATGGGCTATGCCAGTCTTTGTTTTGATGCACTATTTTGTTTTAGGCCTACAGAGAATGTTGTTTTTGTCTTTCAACAGTTTTTAAAGCACTTGTTCTGAATGCACTTTGTTCATGCACTTCCTTCACAATATTGAAATGCACTTGAATTCACTAGTTTTATTAGAAAAGATATTTAATTGTATAATATTTCAGCTACCTTGCTTTTAGGCTATGAATGAGTGGGGTCAAGTAAAATATTTTATTTCAAATTTTATTTTATATTGTGTAACATTGTTTGAATGCTAAATGAATATTTTCATAGTTTTGTAACAGATTTATTCTTTTAATAATTTAATAATAATAATAATAATAATAATAATAATAATTTCTTTCAGTTTACAGCCAAGTGTTTCCTCATTTTCAGTTTCAGTCCAAAAAAATAATTTTGGTGCATCCCTAAAAATAACTGCCCATTAACATTAGCAGAATATGAGTTTTAAGTGTAAGTGTAAAGTGATCATTCTGTCATATGTGAACACACCACAGTACAAAGTGTGAACAGCACGAAATTCTTCCTCTGCATTTAAACCCATTCACCAAGTGAAGCAGCCGGCAGCCCGGAACATGGCGCCCGTGTAGTGTGTGGGTTGGTATCTTGCTCAAGGGTACCTCAGTGGTGCCACTAGCAGTCTTGGGATTCAAACCCACAACCTTCTTATCGCAGGGCGAATGCCCCAACCACTAGCTGGCCCATGTAAGGAAGTTATGTAAGGAATTTGGCTAGGGGTACTAAACATTTGCCTACGACTGTATAATGACGTTTGTCTTCAAAACTAGAAACCACAACATCAAGAGGACTGTAGTGCAAATCACTCACACTGGCGCTCATAAGGTGTGGCCTTGTAGTAGTCCTCAGGAGAGACCATCTTCACTCCACCAAAGTAATCCAGCACCCAGACTTGGGTGATGTTCATCTTAGCAAAGAACCAGTTGTGATCTACTGGCCAGTCAATCATCTCCGGGTGCCTGCTAAACAGTGCCATCTTTGCTATTTCAGCTTCTGTGCCGTTAACCTGTAGGAGAGACACGTGACATTTATTCGATGGGGCACTAATCCTCAACTCCAACCAACAGTTCTAGCTGCTGCCTTTGCCATTTTGAAATATCTAACAACATGCTAGTGTGATAGTCATTTATTTTTTATCATTTAACATCAACTGTGTCAGTAACAGAGATTGAATTTACAGATAGAGGACATTGAGTACCTCCTGAACAGAGCCCGAGAGGATGATGTGGGCACACAGCGGACTCTGTGGGTCGTATCCCTGGTGTTTGCAGAAAGGGGTCTGAGCCAGAGACACAGACATAGAGGCCTGTGGGTTCACCTGTGGAACACATTCACTACTTAAAATGCCATCACAGACTTTCAACTCATTCACATTCTTCAGATCATTTACGCTCATACATTACAGTTGTTTGAAAGGATGCATTTAGTGTCAACCTACAGGTGAAAATCGGGCTAAAGACCATAATGTTCCATAACTGGAAGGTGCATTTACATATTAATATTTACTGCACTCAGCAGTAGGCTCTTAACCAGAGCCATTTCTAGATGGAAAATATCCCTGTAAGCTGGTGGAAACAGGCTACAGTGTTTTTTTCCCCAGAGTGCTGGAAAGTTTGTGAACCCATCAGAGAATATGACCTAAAACATCTTCAGAAGTCCTAAAAGTAGATAAAGAGAACCTACTTAAACAAAAGAGGCAAAAATATCATACATGGCCATTTATTTATAGAGGAAAATATGAAATATGACAGTGGCAAAAGTATCTGAACATTTGGTCCTTTTGAAAGAACCTGAAATGTGAAGTTCATGTGAAGAAACCCACCAACATCGAAGAGCTGAAGCTGCTCTGTAGAGTGGAATGGGCTAAAACTCATAAGCCGATAAACAGGACTGATCAGCAGTTACCAGAAACATTTAGTAGCAGCTATTGCAGCACCAGAGGATCACGGACACTGAAGATATATTTTTGCCACTCACAGAGTTGTAATATCAGATCAATGCACTCAGTCATAGAGTAAGCAACAGAATGATAGAGTAACAGTTATATTTCCAGTTATATTTCCATTACAGGACATTATAGAACATTTATTCTATAATGTAATATTAGAAAAACAGATTACACTAAATCACATTAACCACAAAAACAGTAGTGGTAGTAATATCAACTTCATTTATTTTATTTTGAAACACTAAGATGGTATATTTTACATTGACATTTACTTAAACTATTAACAGAGTGAGAGTGAGTGAGTGAGAGAGAGAGAGAGATTATATAAAGTAAAAGCTTGTCGGCGTGGTGCAGGTCAGATAAAGACTCAATCAGTAAAAACAGTATGTGAGAGAGGGCGCTGTAAAGTTGCTGAGTCACGGTAACTGTCTGATTCCGCTGAGTCACGAGAGCGCAACGCGTGCAGAGGTTTCTCCTAAAAAAAGTAGTTCTGCCACGTTGGAACTAGTTCTAACGGTCAAACACACTACCACAAAAGTTTAGTTTAATGACCTCAACCCCATCCAGCACCTTAGGGATGAACTGGAACGGAGATTTTGAGTCAGTCCTTCTCATCCAACATCAGACCCTGACCTCATAAATGTTCTACAGAAATGTAGCAAGTGACACAAATTCCAATGTATTTGAACGCAATGTCATTAAAGACTCTCTCGGCCAGGCGTCCCAATACTTTTGTCCATATACTATATGAACGACCCCGTTTTTCTCTTTATGCGTGTCCCCCTCCCCTTACCTGCAGGTCCTGGACGGAGATCTCCATGTGCGTAAGGTACAGGTATGGGGTCCCGGTGCCGTTGCCGGGGGCTCCATCACTGATGGAGAAGGCGTTGGAGAAGGGCTGTCCTCTCACCGGTTCGTGTGTGGAGATTGTGGCCATAGACGCCCAGTCACACCGGTTCACCACAAACCGCGCCATCCGAGCCACCTCCTCGTGCGGGGGGATTTTAAAAAGGCCGGCCTGGCCGGCCACCAAGCCCAAAGACAGCAGGAGCAGCAACTTCAGTGTCATGATCTCTCTCCTCTACACCATGTCAGAGCCCAGGCTGTTTACGTACGAGTGGTCATGTGACCGCAAGGAAAGTCATGTGACTTACAGCCAACATGCGCGTGCGTCCTAGAAATAGCGACATACAAACATCTCTCTTGAATTTAGTCTGCAAAAGTGATCTACATATCTGCATATTCGTGCAAATATGTAATCGGTTTGCCGTGCACTCGAATAACTACTTTTAGTATCTACCCCGTCTACACACACACACACGTCTGTCCTTAAAACTGTATGAAATTAACCCATAATACAGGGGCCTTTAAAATGTGTAATTACAAACTGTAGCCTACCTGTTGCTTCACACTTGATCACCTCAGTCCAGTTGAACGGTACCACAGAGCAAATAAACTGATTATGTTTTCCTTGTGATAAACTGGCTGACTGAATGCTGTGGAAGATCCACTCTTCTCTCCGTATTGGTTTAAAGTAACGCCCATCTCCACTTGTGAGGTTAATTGCACAGGTGCACTTCATTAAGCCCTTCTTTAAATCTTCACCTTCAGATGCCAGCTTTACGCACTGCTGTTTTGTTACAACTTTGCTGCTTTTCAACTACTCCTCAGAGGTGAGGTGCTCTCAGAATTGTGTGGGTCTAATGAAAGTGTTGTCAGGATTTCTTTAGATCGTATCTTTTTAAGCAAAAGTTAAGTGAAATACCTATCCACTTTAACATTAGTTTTCCTAATCCGGCATAATCTGTAGGATAGCACTTTAATCTAAAGTTTAAATGTCAGTCTTGTCTTTGTCTTGCTAGCACTCCTGCACATGTTGGCGTTTTCCATTTTCTAACATACTTCTCTGGGCTTGTTTGGTAACTAATTGACTTGACTTTGTAGGCAAGCACTTAACCCCCTAAACTTTACTCTCGCAGTGTGATACAACACTTTAGTCAATCCATTAAGCAAAACTATAGGCTATTGTTTAAAATGCAAAACATTTCCCATTAAATGTAGCTTGCATATTTTTGCAACAGTATAAGCTTTCATCTCAATAGCATCGAGGTAAGCTAACGTTCCATAAACTGTTTTACACTCAGACCTGCTGACATGTCTGGACGTGGAAAGAAAGTGGCTGCTGCCGCCAAGACCAAATCCTCTATGACCCGTTCGGCCAGAGCAGGTCTTCAGTTCCCAGTGGGTCGTGTTGCTCGCTTGCTGAGGAAGGGGAACTATTCCCAGAGGGTGGGCAGTGGTGCTGCTGTCTACCTAACTGCTGTGCTGGAGTATCTGTGTGCTGAGGTGCTGGAGCTGGCAGGCAACGCCAGCAGGGACAACAAGAGGCTCCGAATCATGCCGCGCCACATCCAGCTGGCTGTGAGGAACGATGATGAGCTGAACATGCTGCTGGGGGGAGTCACCATCTCTGAGGGAGGTGTGCTGCCAAACATCCAGGCCCAGCTGCTGCCCAAGAAGACCAAAGTACCCAGAGATGCTGACCACAGCAAAGACGTCCAGTCTCAAGAGTTTTAGATGTTTATCAATTTAATACTTTTATGTGATTTTTCTTAAATTATTAAAGTGTGTATACCGTTACTGACTTGTGTAACTTGGTTGCCTTTTCCCTGGTGTAGCTAGCGTTACTTTGCTCACTTTGTGAACTTGTCAGTAGAACTTCATCTATGGTGGCTTCAAGTCAAGTGATTTCGGGGCCTGCGTTAGCAGTTCCATTAGCAAGCTTGAGCTAGTTAGCATCAAGCCAACAGAGCTTCGGTGTTTTCAAACAGTGTACGACTGATTTCTGAAACATGTTCGGTGCAGAACAGGCTTAAATGCAAACCTTTTTAAGGCGGTTAACACCACCCATATTTCCAGAAAAGGACAAATACTTGGGTTCTGTTTGCAAATCAAGGTGTGTAAATGTATGACTGCCGTGGAACCATATTTGGCTGGACCTTGCCCACATGCAAAAAACTAACTTGTATTCTGTACCGGCGTAGTTAAGTGGAGATGTCTGTTGAATGGTAGGCAAAGGGATTATTTTTTTTAAATGTTTAAGTGTGCAAAAACATGCAGGACAGGGCTCTTCCACGATCCAAGAGATCTAAATGATTAGAGGACAGGATACAGTAGCATGTCTTCACTTAATCCTATTGATTGAATATGGTTTTCATTGACTTTTCACAATGCAGCAGAAATCTAATGACTCCAGACCTAAAAGTAATGGAGTCTTCACTAGCATGAGTACAAAAATGTGTCCATGACAAATTCATTTTTACATCTGAACAGAATATGCTAGTTTTCACATCTCAAACATTTATTGCAAAACACCTAGGGCTATCACAAGTGCTTGATTAAAACATTCCCTTTTTAAATTTGAGTCTCAGTGAATCAGGCAATTTGAAGGATTAAACAGGAACTCTGTGGGTCAATATAAAGTCTGAATATTTCCCACTAAACTGCATGTCACATTTGCTGTTACTAAATGTGCTTGTAACTCCCCTGCGGTTCTTCCACGGTCCTCAAGCTTGAAACTGTAAATTGCTTTTTATAAGTGTCTGCCACATAACGGTCATGTAAAATATGTTGTGGTGGGCATAGATTATTTTTTAAATCTAGATTAATCTCACTGTAATCTTGGAATTAATCTAGATTAAAATGGCTCATTTGAATTCTGCCGA
>JBBPCY010000082.1:18435078-18451093 GCA_037974405.1 Brachyalestes nurse | reverse complement strand
TTTGTGCATGGCTTTCTTTCCGAACCTTCCAAATCACAGTACAGTAAATGAACATCTTCACTGAGCAACTCACCTATAAGCTGGCCTCACCCCCCCGGAACCACGGCCGAGCTGGTACAGAAAGTCCAGAGCCGTTATAGTTCACGATCCATAGCCTCCCCATAGTCAGTTAGATGCCAGATCCGCTCTGACGCCGGCCTGTGCCGCACAGTAAAGTTCAGTTTTCTTCTCCTGTTATTTTGGGAGTTTGACTGTTCAGGCTGAATTAATGCGTTACATGAAAATATTGATTAGGAAACGTCTTAATTTCTGTTCCGTTTTTTCACAGTCCCTTAAGTGAGATATGGCTAAAACGGTATTCGAAACAACTATTCAATATTCGAACGTATATTGAATATTCGACGATTTGAAAATCATGTCTCATCCCTAGTAATGAAGTACATTTACTTGAGTACTGTACTTAAGTACAGATTTTGAATATCTGTACTTTACTTGAGTAACTTTCACGTCACTACATTTGAAAGACAAAACCGTACTTTTCACTTCACTACATTTCTATCAAGGTTCTCGTTACTCGTTACTTTCATTTCTGAAAGAGGGTATTATTGTCTCACTTCTACAATGTGATTGTTTTTTTAGCAGATGACAGCCTGTCAGAAATCACCGGTAGTGTTACGTCACATCTGTATTCTGTAACACTGCAACGCCAGCATTTCTTAAACACGGTCAATCAGTGGCAGGAGAATCAGAATCTAGAGTCCCCTCAAGTCTGAAACTTGGACTCGAGTCATGCTTAAGTCGCACAAACAAAGACTTTTATGACTTGACTTTAGACTTGCCCTCAACGACTTGAGACTTGACTCGGACTTGGGTGTTGTGACTCGTGAGTCATTACTTGTAAACAATGTTCATTTCTTGGAATTATTTATTTATATCTAAACCGTTCACCTCGCCCCGGTGTCCCATTACTTTTGTCCGAGGTAAGCGGTTTTCAGCTAATAACGGTTTTCGAGAGGTGGAAAGGTGTCACCGAGCCCTATCTAACTTTCACATTTAGAGTGCGAGATATATTTTTCATATTTAACATTTAGATTTAAGATCATTTAAGGCAAATCCTACATGTTGGTGAGGGAATATTACAGCATGCAGTCCAGCCCTCTGTTAATTAACAGCCAATTGTAATCATGGGGCGTGCCAATTAGCATATCTTCTTACATTTAGAATCACCGTTTGTAAAAGTGCAACATTTAGATTTAGAGTGCAATATTTAGTTTTTTAACATATTTAGCTCTAAATGTGTGAAAATTGTGACAATTGCACTAAATTATGAAAAAATGACTCTACTTTTGTTAAGCTGTTTTTACAAACGGCACCCCATAGACTTGGACTTGGGACTTAAGACTCAAGACTTGACATGACATTGCCACTGACTTCTCTGATGCCCCCATCCATGGCCATATTTAGAGTCAATGTTCAAGTTTACTGAAAAGATAACAAAATTATCGTTTCAAGTGTGTGCCATGTTTGCCTAAAAGAAACTACTACATTTACAGCAGTTCAGTTGTTAATTTCGTTCAAATATATAGTACATACACATACCTTTTGTGTAGATGTGTAGTGCACACCTAATGAAAAAAGACTGGTTTTCTTTATCGGTTCTGGTTGTGTTTCATTCTGTAACATTCTACCTTATTCCTTATGTTACATCTTCTACAAGCAAGTTAGATGCATTAGGTATTTTATGTGTGGCAATAAATCAACAATGCAGTGAAATATGTACTTTTAATACTTAAGTATTTTTGGAAACAATTACTTCAGTACTTTTACTTAAGTGAAATTTGACTGTATGACTTTCACTTGTATTGGAGTAACATTTGACTAGTGGTGTCTGTAATCTTACTTAAGTAATGAAGTTAGGTACTTTGTCCACCTCTTTAAGTTACACTGTACTTATTTGAATAGGTAGCCTTCGAGGATGGCAGTGGTGATGTGGTCTGTCATGGTGTGATCCTAGGAAAGAGGTCTGTACTTACCACAGCTGGGTGCCTTACAACTGACAAAGACCTTCACATGGTCTTTCGTGAGTATTATTATTTCCCAAGCCTATTCAGCTTCAGTTCTAGGAAAAGTATTGAATTGGTACAGAATCTTTCTACCTATGCAGAGGTTTTTTAAACTTCAAAAGGGTTCTGCACAGACTTATGTTCCATTAGCTAAAATGGCCCTTTGGAAGGTTATTTAAAATTTTTTTATATATTTATAGCTTTTGTCTTCAATTTTCACAGCGGGCCATCCAAATGAAAAAAGGAATGCTTCACAAGCCTCCAAGTGGACTCTTCATAAAAGATACACGTTAGGTCAGCCTGATGATGACTTGGCTTTCTTGGAACTAAAGGAACCAATCACCCTGGGTCTGAACACCATACCTCTCTGTCTCCCAGAGAAAGACTTCAGTGAGAACATCTTGATGAAGACTGGCAGAGAAGGTGTGGTGGTTGGTGGGGTCAGCTCTCCCTCATACCTTTCACTAGAAGCCTGCCAAGACAAACTCAACCTGACGTTCTCCTTAACCAATAAGATGTTTTGTATGGAGGAGCAAGAACCAGTGGTAATTGCCAGGTTAAGGTTACAACAGAGAAGGCACCAGTGTGATTTTAAGTCTGGAACTCCTGTCGCTACATTGGAAGAAAATACAGCTTTTCTAACTGGACTCTTCTTGTCTCAAAACGACTGTAGTCAGGGACTTGTGTTCACTAAAGTTTCTAGGTACCTACATTGGATCCGCTATCTCGTACTGAGGTCAGAGGCAGAACAGAGATAATATTGAAGCCAGAATCTTATCACTGACAATCTCACACTGTTATAAAAAATACTGTAATAAAACAGTGATAGCGATTATATAAATTGAAATAATGTCCTGTGCTTTCTTGCTTGCGAACATACTGATTTACAAGAGAAAATACATTTAAAATACTCACATTCGATATAAATACACACGCAATGAAACATCTTCAATATATAACCCCTGAAATATATTACACATAGCATAACAAAATGTACAAAGCCACACGTTTATTTACATAACCAGTAATAAAAAACAACAAATGGGTCTGCCACATAACTGATGTGCAGTAAAATGGAGAGAAAGGACATTTCATTTTGTCTACATTTTGAATTACTGAAACTTTTTGGGTGATGTTGAGTTAATGAAATGTATTAAAGTAGAACCAGTCATTAAAACTTTTTTTGTTCATTATGTTGCTGGCCAATATATATACCTTTTATGACTACATGTTGTACATTTGTCTTTGTACAACAACCCCAGGATTACTTGAGTGCTGCAGCAGTCAGCTTAGAGGATCGTTGAGGTTTCAGGTCCAGTCTCTGATGCAGCTTAAGACACAGAAGACAATGGAGGGAAAGGGTTCTGCTTACTGACCACCAGTTTCTGGTGCTGGTGTGAGATGTACCCTTTGATGTGACCCTGAGTGAGAAAGAACAATTGTAAATATGGTGAACTAAATATGTAGCATTTAATGTGGTGTGTATGTTAATGAGTAAAATACAAAAACCTAAAAAGCTAAAAGCCAGTATTATGTCATTAAGATTCCACAGCAATTATGGACCTAAAGCTGAGTGTATCTGCTATAATTCAACATTTTACCCATCGAGACTGAAATGATACCATAGGAATTTGTGTACTTTCCTGTGCACCACTGTTGGCATGACAGGTGTTCACCTTTTGTGTCAGTGAGTCTAAGTTGTGTGCACATCTCACCATGTATATGAGATTGGCCAGGATGCACTGAACTTCATCGATGTCGACTTCCTCCACCTGCATCATCTTTAGTGCCACCAGGAATGCATCTAGAGGGAGCTGGTGTGTCTTCAGCAGAAGATACCTAGCGAGAAAATTTGCAAGACAAGAATAATTTTATGAAAAATTGTTAATTAGTCCACATCCTTACATTGTTCTTCATACATGGACTCAGCCACATAACACTGTAATGTTCGATGATATGTCAAAGACAATCCTATAAAGTCTACTTACACTTTTTTGAAAAGGTTCCTGTAAGTGATGATTTTCAGCTTCTCCAAGATGAGGAAGATCCCACAACGAATGAAGAACGTCTCGTGCTTGGCAAGAGCCTCGTTCAATAACAAGAGGTTGCCTTCACTAGAAGATACAAAGAAAGCTGATGGTCTCCTGTGATACTGTGATTTCATCTAGGACAATTATTATTTTATTTATCAACTCCTAATTTCAAATGTAGAAAGAAATCAGACCTCACTGCCTTGGTCACATCAGAAAACTGCATTAGATCGTACTTCCTGAGCAGCTGGTTTGTTGGCATGTGGCCCTGGAAAAAAAAGTCAGGCCTACATTAAGCACCAGCAACTTGGTCATGAAGACAGTTTTACAGTAAACTTGTGCTTAATCGGGGTTCAGTAGTCGCGACTTCAGTCTCTCGTATTATTTCTGAGAATTTTCCCACCAAAATGGTACAGCAGGCCTACACAGGAAATCCACACCGGTAGCAACAAGGTTCTTCAGACCTTACACAATCTTGTGTTGTCATTCTGTGTGAATGATTAAGTTAAACACATGCATTTGTTAACCCTATGAAGTTGTCTGGCTTGTGATTGGGCAAAGATCTATACCTAGTGGTGTTAGTAGGCTAGTGGGTAAAGCAGTTGCCTGTGAACCTGATGACCACAAAGCTACAGGTTCAAACCCCCCCACTTTCTACCACTGTATCCTTGAGCAAGACACTTAACCCTCAGTGGCTCCAGGGGGACTGTCCCCGTAACTAATGATTGTAAGTCACTCTGGATAAGGGTGTCTGCCAAATGCCACTTTACCTTTACCTACAGGAAACTGTATAACTACAGTTTTTTTTTAAATCATGCCATTAATTACATTGCTCATGAAGTAAATTGTGAAGTATCTTATACTAATATTCAAGATACAAAATGAGCATCATAAGAATAAATCTAGTAGACGGATCCTAGTAGAGTGGCGAAGTGAGGAACGGACGTTCTACTTGCACACCCTTGTGTGTATGCAATGCATGCTAACAAAAAGCATTTGTCCCGTACTGGACATACAGACACATGAATCACTTATAGTGATTACGTAGGTATGAGAGCATGTATGTATGGCTTACTAGTAGCATCTTGACTGGCAGAAGGTAGATGAGGATGAGCCGCTTGTTCCTCTGGCAGGAGCGATGGCTGTGCTGGAAGGAGAAGGAGAGGTACTCCTCCGCTGAGAGAACACAGAGACACACACATAGTGAATATGTTTTACTACATAGAATATATGCAAGAGTGTCTGTGTGTGATATGACAAAAAGTGCAACTTTTGATAAAAAAGTGCAAATTCTAACCCAGTTTGAAGTTGCTGTCGAACATAGCTTTGCGGCCCACATAGTATTTGTAGGTCACTCTCTGAGCCATGCTGTAGTCATCCTTCAAGTTGGAGCTGTCAATGGCCCGGATAAGAGGCTTGCAGAGGTGTAGCTTATTGATCTGGTGAAGAAAACATTGGTTTCCTTTGTTAATGCCACAAAGCATTGTTTTATTTGGAAGTGGTGATTCAATTACATGGATTTTGGAATGTAAGAATTAGGCCTTCCCACTGAGATACACTGGTCTGTGAGTCCAATTCTGCATTAGTAAAATACTGAATCTGCCCCATGAGCCATTCAGGAGCTTTTAATAGTACTAATTAATAACAGAACTGTGAATTGCTTAAAAAGGGGACATATTATGCAAAACTCACTTTTTGTATCCTTTTGTATTTCCATTTGGGTCTTTACCGCGCCTATAAACACTCCAAGCATGAAAAAACCATCCATCTGTTTTCTGAGTCAATGGAAAGATTTTGGTGTCAGGAATCATATGCTCCTATGAGCTGTTTGGACGGCTCCCTTATCCTGACGTAAGAAGGAAATTTGCATAGAACCACCCTTCACCTGTTGAGCCCCAACCCACTAGATTAGTTGAAGATTCGCCATTTTTGTCTGCTGGTTTTATAAGCACACATAAGACGCCGAGCGCTGCGGCTACAGGCGAAGACAAGTCACATTAAGTGTGTGTTCATCTCGCTCTTGGTCCGACTCGGGGTTGAACACATAAGGCTAGATAGTGCCTCTGTTTTCTGCCATTTTCATGTGTGATATTGGTGGGGTGTGGCCAGCAACAGTTTATTTAAAAGTGACAGAGCCCTTAAACGCCTCATTTTGAAAAGGACTGAAACGGTCAAGAATAGAACTAGTGAGATCTCTTTATGTGAGTGTGATTTTGTGCAAAAAACTTTGTGAACATGTTTTGTAGCCCATAGACCGATTATAACTTGTTTAAAGAGATGTATAACATGTCACCTTTAAAGCAGAGGAAAAGTGAGATACTAGTGTGACTCAGAGTTTGGTGAAACGCTGATCAAATTTCATATTACCCCAGATCCATCTGATTAGCTAAGACTAAAGTTTGCTTCTCTAGATTTGCAGTGGAGCAACAAGACTAATGAAGATAAGCAATGGCAGCAATTAGTAATTATAGATTAAAATCATGTGGTTTCTACAAAAAAAAAAAAAAAAAAAAAAGAAAAAATGTATTTGTGCATGATTTTAGGCATATGTTTGATGACCTCGGCATGCAGATTACTAAAGTGGCGCAATAGTCCAAGGTTAAAAAAGAAAACATCAAATAGTTTAACACTGGGAAATTAAACTCCCTTTAAAAATGTTTGTGCGCGTTACAGTGGAATTAGAACATTTTTTTTATGATTTAGCTGCACATTCAGGTTAGTGTGATGGCACCAAACTTACATCACTACAAATATTTATTTCAATAATCAAATTTTCAAAAATCATTTTTTCCAATAATTCAATGAACAAAGTCAACGTATCAGTCAGACATCATCACGGACACTGACAAATATTTACAGCACTTGCATAACAATATGTAACAATATGTAACTCTTACCTTAAAATAGATCTTGAACAGCTGGTTTATGAGGAACAACATCCCCCACTTCTTGGAGTCATCGATACCAGCACGGCTGATGACAAAAATCAAAGAGATGGATAGGTACACCATTAACGTAATACATGCCTTACACATAAAAATACTTAGAATGTATCTTGACTAAAGACTTTATTCATATTATGTAAATGCATAAAAACACTAAAAGAACATTTAATGTGGAACATCTAAGATTCATCACAATGCTCACAGAAGATCATAGAAATATGACTTCTTAACCTTACTTAGACATTGTAGCCTCGCCAATATCAGTATTCCCAACAAACGAGCTCTGTTTTGATTTCCTGCCCTATATTGTTTCTCATTCAAAAACTACTCCAGACTGAAACATCAATGCGAATGGATGGCTCTAAAATACTACAGACTGAAAAACAGGGAAAGAGGGCTGTTTTTGTCGCTTAGTTATCTCATATGAAGGGAGTTCTGTATGGACTGGGACATAAACAGAATGTTACGAAACCCTAACACGGCTCAAAACACTTCTATTTAAAAGTTTTTTCCTGATATTGGCTCTGTAACAGATACACTGCATGTCTATGTGTGTTTGTGTACTAACTTGTCACTGGCACAAACACGAAAGCAGCTCATCAGTTGCTCTGCCGCTTTCTCCAGCATGTCTCCCAGCTTCCCCTTGCCCTTCTTCTGCAGCTGCTGCTCTGCCTGCCCACACAAACAAGAATGTCTCAGGCACCTCAAAAAGGCAGACGGTAGTGGTGGTGAAATATCATCTGATAAGTAAATAACTAAACCATAGCCTGAACCTCAGTAGCCGTTTCCTGTTTTCAATCACAGGAAAGTTTTCTCCAAGTCTCATATGTGGGTGCGTCATTCATTTTTTCATCCATGAACTGAACGATCATAATAAATAGGTGGAGGATTTAATAAAGGGCCTCATTTCTTCTGTTTCCCGGACAAAAGCCAAGACATAGAGCTCTGCCCACACCCCACCACCAACCCCAGGACAGCAGCCATGACGTAGAGTGATGCGCCCCCACATTAAAAATGCTTTAGAGTCTAAAGTTTAGACGATGGTTTAATGAATATCGCTTAAACTTAGCCTAGGACTAAACAGCAAATCCAGTAAAGATTCATTAAATGGATTTGAGGAAACAGCCCTAGTCGTGTTAAAGCGCAATTCGGACAAACATACTATATCTAACGCTCGACCAAGATCTGCGTTGCAGAACCACAGAGTCTGCAATCTTATGCGGAATCTAACACACACAACTAAACTCATATCCTGTCAGGTCATGATGTGGACACTGCTAGATAATTCCACCACTCAGCAACTTTTCTCTTTCCGCTAAAGCAAATCACTCAATGTGCACCCATGACTGCCCCCACACCGCAAACTGCGAAAAAGAATTGCTTTAAAAAAAGAATTCGTTTCCACTTTAGGGAGGAAAAGAGCTTGCTTTGAATAATCATACAGTTGTCAACATCACCATAATAAGCAATAACGGGTCGGATTCATTAAACAAACCAGTAACAGCGATAAGTCACATGTAACATGTATTACAGTCTCTCCACACAGATGGTATTTGTTCAAACAAGCAGAATTATCAGCAAATATAGATGCTTTAGATATATACTGCTCAAAAAAATTAAGGGAACATTTTGTAAACTCAACAAATGTCAGTGGCCTCCACCTGTTAAACCATTCCGTCTCATTGTTTCCCCTCTAGTGCACCAAAGCAGCTGAAACTGATTAACAACCCCCTTTGCTTCTGCATTGACCAGATCAGTATTTGAGTAGTTTAATTGACTTGATGCTATACTCTGATTACAAAGTGTCCCCTTAATTTTTTTTTGAGCAGTATATATAATAAAGAAACAATCTTCATAATTTCAGTTGCCAAGTTACTACTTTTTGCAGTGCGGCACATTCAGTAGACCGAAATGATGTTGCAGGATGCATCGTCAAGAATCTAAAAAAACTGAATGCATTAGTGTTGCCCCAAATGAGGCACCATGAACAGTAACAGCACTGGCCAGAAATGGAACAGGTCAAACCCCAACAACTCCACCCATGGCTTACACTGTTGGCGAATATTCGCAGGTCAAGGGTTACAGCAAACATAACAGACAAAGCCCTAAAACACAAAACAAGAGAAAATAACATTAACTTCATGAAAACACTGCTTGTTATCAATGCGATTTGATGCGAAAGCAAATGTGTATTAAAGCCAGAAGAATCTTACCAGTTCTCTTCTTTGTGAGCTTGAAAAGCTTTCAAAAATGATGTATGATGTTAAGGTGGAAAAAAGAAGTTTGGGTGCATCAATGATCATTAAAGTGACAAACTTTCATTTTTACTACAGAAAGTCAACAGAACTTCTAACAATTCTTTTAGGCTGAAATGCACGTCACTTTTCACTTATACTACAAGACCTAGTCTTGGTAGCTTAACACTAAATGGTCACATATAGGTCTGCAAGCAAAATTAAATTAGCCTAATAAAAAGGTGTTTAAAGTTTAACAGCTTTTCTCAAAACTGTATCAAAACAACAACATCACACAAACTACAGACATACATACACATAGATTTAACTGCAGCTTCTAGTTTAGTCACTGTTTCTATTGAAAGACTGAAGAGTTGAGCAGTCTTTGTGACTCAAGGTCCCGATATCCGTCCCCAAATATTGAACACTTTCAACGTGACTTGGGCCTTTTCCTCTTGGTATTCTAGTCCAAAATCTGGGGGAACTGAGCCTGCCCACCACTTTTATACACAGAGCATGACAGGACATTAGGTGTTTAACCGCATCATGAAGATCTACAGTTCATACAGTATTTACTATGTAGCTGACAGTCATGTGGCCATTAACAGGGACACTTTACAAAATATTTACAATATACTGCAAATATTTAGCCCTCATATGACTAGTAAGGACCAGCACCTACCCTTCCCTTATTTAACACTAAAGAATAGTATGCAGCCAATCAAATATCTGAATGCTGTAATTGGGCTTAGCAGGTGTAGCAGATTAGGGTTGAAAATAGGCTCTACAGAAAAGATGATCTCTATGAATTAAATATTTTGAGCCTTTTTTGCCCCAGTAGGTCTCATCATCAGTTTTCTATGCACTCCAACAGGTTAGAATCAAAGTGTTTTACGGCCCACAGCAGAACCCATAATCACTGGCCAAAGTAGCAAAAAATAAGATACAAATAATACTTAACACTTTATCTCAAACAACAGCTGTAATAATCAAAAAGTGCTTCTCTAATGTACAGTGTCTGCGGTAAAATTAATCCTGGATGAATCACTACTATAACTGTAAAAAGCAAATCCTTATCAAGACTGCTATTTGCATGTGGTAACGTAGTAATTTTATGCAGCTCTTGCTGTTTGCTCTCCCAATGTCTCCTTCACTTTTTTTAATAGGCCAAAACAATAGACTGGCATCTATATACCAGGATGCACCACCAAACTTGTATTACAAACAACGAATTATAAAATGAATGCAACAAAGCTTAGACTTATACTTTTTTGTAAACTAAATAAGAAGTGTTAAAATTAATTTTGCAATTAATTCATACTTACAATCCTCTCACAACAGGGCCACCCACTGATCACTCATTTTATGCACAGCAGACAATTAATCATTAATTAAAAAAGGATATTGTACCACCACTGTCTGGTATTTGTATGCTTCTACAAAGTCATGGTTGGCCACAGCATAAGTGCATCTGCAAAGACAGAAGAGAAAAAAACGGGATTGTGGGAGATTAATTCCTTCAAAAAGAAAGTGTCAGCCCATTGCCATTTTACCTACCTCAAGTGTGCAGCAACCATCTCATCATATGGAGGTTCTAGCACCTGCTGACATTTATCTTCTGGATTGGGAAGCTGCAAGCAAATGTAAGAGTGAATAACACATTCTTCTATTTTTTTTTAAATCAACGGTTGTATGAAAACATGCATGCATAAATATGACATCTGAAAAACAGACAAGTCCTGAGATTTTAAGTCTTCTGATAACTGAATCTTAAATAGATGGTTCAAAATTGTAATAACTGCTATTTCCCTCCCTTACCTCAAACATAGCCTAGACAGGTTTGGTACTCAAGTTTACTTGTGTGGTTCGAGTTGGTTGATACTACTGTTTTTAACTACATGATATATCTTTTGTCCATTTGTGTACACAAAGGTGACAAAACCCCTTAAGTCTGTCTATCTATGATTGACAAAGAGAAACTGGAGAAAAGTCCAGTGTGGCTGCAATTTTTCATTCCAACAAAGAGCATGTCAGCTGTCTAAATTCTGATACCAATTGATTAAACAAGTGAAAGTACTTGAGCTCCCCCTTGTTTCAAATGAAAACCTGAAGCCACACTGGCCATGTGTATAAGACTCTAGATGCTTGGTTTGGGCAAACAGTTTCAATGATCTGGTCTGAGCTTCCATTAAAATCAAACTGAATCAGATATTAAGTAAAATGGGTAAAAATATTTTGAGAAGAAACATTTCATCATCGCAATGTGATTGGGTGGTAAAAAACTGACATTCAATGACTACATATTTGTTGAAGGCTTGATTTTAATGTGCATGACTTAATGTAAATTGTACTTTTTTATTTAGGCAAGGCAAAGTACCAGTTACTAGGGTAGCCTTTTATTATGTAGTTGTAGCCCTTACCCCCTTCACCATTATGATTTGAGCACGAGAGGACAGGTAAGACATCATCTTACCTGTAAACGTGGATTGGCAACATGCGGGTGTTTGAATGAGAGCAGTTCTGCACAGAAGACGCCATCCCTTGTGTCTATGGCCTCCAGCACCTGCAGAAAGAGTGCTTCTACTAAGCCCAACATACAGCTTCTATGGCACAGAGACCAGTCATATTATCTGTAAAAGGTGGACCATCCACTGCTTGATAACAGCCACTGTAAAACTGGTATTTACTATCATAAACCTGAATAAAGTTTGGTAAGCTTCCTGACTAAAATGCAAATGTGTTAAGCAAAGGTCTGTGTGGAAGTTTCGATTAAAACAAAGTGTACACATGAAAAGAAGTAATTTTAGGTCAAAACAAATGCATTTAAAATTGTCACAATAGTTTCCTCCCTATTTGCTGATTTTTCAAAACTGTTTATTGCCCAGGGCTAGTTACAAAAACGCTGTCTGGTGTTTTATGATAGTTTTGAGATTCGGCTTCAAAACATATTGAATCCATTCACTAATGGACACACTACATTACATGTAAAAACTCAGCAGACACATGTCAGCTCATTTGGAACAGTAAATAAAATACTATGAACCAGGGTTATATATTTATCTCCAATGCACTATTCACATTAAGTCGCTTAAAATCAATATGTTTACATGTATACATGTTTACATGTCAATATGTTTACGTGTCTACAAATTTACATGGCTGAATTATGCCGAAGAAGAAGTGGAAGTAAAATCCACATTAAGGTGCACATATTGTTGACATAGGCACAGAGAGCTGGAACAACCTCTCCAGGACGGCTAGGGGAATGGGGTGCTTTGGCCACACCTGAGCGTCCAGAATCAGAGTCAAGCCACAGACAGAAAGACACAAAGTCTCTGAGATTAAATAAAGTGGCCTCTTATAGTCACATGTGAACACACCACAGCACACTGTGTGAACAATGTGAAATTCTTTCACTGCTTTTAACTTATTCACCAAGGGAAGCGGTGGCCTGCCACCAACGAGGGCCGCCCGGGGAGCAATGTGTTTGGACGATACCTTGCTCAAGGGTACCTCAGTGAAGCTACTAGCAGCCTGGGATTCGAACCCGCACCCTTCTGATCACTGGGGCAACTCCCTAACCACCAGGACACCAGCTGCCTAGTGGCATTTGTTATTTATTAACGTTTATCATCCAAACCTTGGTTTCAAACAAATCGACGTATGAGCACAAGACTAAGTCACACACTTTAGAAAATGCAGTGTACCCCCACATTAAAGCAGCTGGTTGTTTCTGTGAGACTGGTCTGTTCGGAAAGAACTCACCTGCTGGAGGTACTGGTTGATGGTGATGTGAGCCATGCTGAGCACTTAAACTGGATCTGAAACAAAACACAACAGCTGCTAGTTCATGTGTTTTTGGGACGTCCTTTCACAATAACTCGGCGTAGAGCTTTCATGTCACCATCCAGTCTTTAAAATGACCTTTATATCTTTCAATTATGACAGAACTAGTAAATATTAAAGCTTTTTTTCTATTTTTTTAATCTCACTGTGTTGAGGGCTAAAGTCAGTTAGCAGACCTGCTGCTAGCTCTCTTTCTGCTCTCCACCAATGAACGAAATAGCTTTACTTGGGTAGCTTAAAACGTCAAGCAAATATATAGTGAAGTTCTACAACAAGTAAAGACAATTACTTTTAAATATTTGTACCTTTAAAGGCTCATCCCAGTCTTTAGCGGGCAGAAAATTTAAACCAGTTTCAGAGAAGTGAGCTTTCATCAGCAACTGCATTCGGAAACGCACATTCGCTACTGTTCACGACAGTCGAATCTTAGGTTCAGAATCAAATGTCTTTTTAAGGACATCACAGAAGTTATCGCCTCAGTGTTAATAAAATAATAATAATAATAATAATAATAATAATAATAATAATAATAATAATAATAATAATAATAATAATAATAAACTAGTAATACTGTATACTGTATAATAATAAACTAATCATGCTGTATTTTGGTCCATTCATTATGAAAGGGCAGCTGTTTTAATGTTTTAAATAATGTAAAAAAAATGAAAACCAAGAAAAAAACATAAAATATTAACAAAATATAAACTGAAGCATGGTAGGGATAAGAAGAGAATAAAAATGCTGTTGTGAAACCCTTCTCTCATGAAGCATCAAATGCTGTTTGACTATTTGTTGATACGTCAGCTTCACAAAGTATCATAAGTCTGGTTGTGAGCAGCATGAACGCAAAACACTGAAAAACTTCTTAATATGTTGGACAAAACATTTAAAACCTAAATACACACAATTAACAGCCAAAACCTCTCTTTATTTCAGTGCAATTTATTACTTCAAACTTGAAATTGTCAGCTGGCATCACACAGTTCTCATAGTCTCTTTCTCTGATTAGCCCTGGAGTGATCTGTATTGTGACTGTAAATTAATAAAAAACTGAAAATTCTCCTTGGCCCAAGCCCCTGGTGAGCAAGCCTATGACACAGTGGCAAGGACAAACTCCCTCTGAGAATCTAAGGAAGACCTGAGGGAGAAACCTTGAGAGGAACCAAGACTCACCGGGGAGTCAGTCCCCCTCTGACTGGCCAAGTGATCCAGTTTTGATAAAATTATGCTTGTTAAAAAGTGATTATAGCTAAAAAGTGTTGGGACTCTCCAGGGCTCCAAGACTGAGTGTGTGTACAGGAGCTGAAGAGAGGAGAGCAGAGTGATCCACACACTGCTCAGTTTCTCTCCTAGAATAACAAATAAGCTGTTCTCCTCCTCTTCCTCAACACGCACTTTTCTCATCACTGCATGACAGCCAGCAAGAGTTCGACTGACTGTAGCAGTCGTATAGTATCCTGAGAGAGAGAGATATTTCAGTCCTTTAATGTATAGAACAATACTTAAACTTTATAAATCACAGTCCCCTATTAATTCTAACAGATTATCAGATTACATATTAAAGTGTGTGTGTGTGTGTGTGTGTGTGTGTGTGTGTGTGTGTGTGTGTGTGTATGTGTGAGAGAGATCTTAGCAGAATTAACGGTGGCTCCAATGTTCAGGTTCAGGACACTGATTAGTGAATAACTGAAGACACAGTCACCCTAAAAACAAGACACACTGAAGACCTCATCCAGAATGTATGTACCTTATCTTTCTTTTGCTTCCCTCCTTCTTTGTCTTCAGTTCATTATGTCTGTCTCATTCCCTACCCTCCTTCTACCATAATTTTCTGTTTTTTTCCCTTTCTCTTCTTCTTTCTCTCCCCATCTTTCTCTCTCATTCTTTCTCTCTATCTCTCTCTCTTTCTTTTTCCCTCACCAGTGATTTCTCTCTGTCCTTCTCTCCTCTGTGTTTTGTTGTCCTATGTAAACAGGAAAGGTCCAGAGATAGATTTGCTCTGAATGAGTGTGATGTTCTGCTGATGAGCTACTTAATAATAATAATAATAATAATAATAATAATGTGGAGTTTAATAGCACTGAGTGAAATGTGCTGGATGCTGCAGTTGTGTTGTACCGGTTGTAGGTGTGTCTGAGTAAACGGGCTGAGTGGGAGCGGCCTCCTGTTTCTGGAGGTCTTCTGTGGCCTCTTGAGGAAAACTGTAAGACACAAGAGAACTGAAACAATGTTCTGATTACACATAAATACTTACATATCCTGTATATATTACACATGGATTAGACACATGGATCACTCCACATTCTGACATTATATGTATTTGTGAGAGAAAGATAGAGAGAGAGAGCTCTCACCTCTGCTCTGGAAGGGTCAGTTGTAATTTGGCGTCTATATCGATCTCGCTGTGCTGCTTCTGAATGGAAGCTGCAGACACCTGAAACCTCTTCAGCTGCAGAACCAGAATCCTGAGAGAGAGAAGTTGTCTTAGCAAATTAATTTAAATTAATTAGTTTAGCAAAACTATAAAACAGCTCCACCTGGTGCTTTTCTCAGGGTTCCCGCGGGGTCTTAAAAAGACTAAAATTCACAAAGTTAAATTTAAGGCCTTAAAAAGTCTTAAAACCGGCCAGATTTTCATCCTAGGTCTTACATTTAGATTACTCAAGTCTTAAAATTCGTACCTCCGTTCATTCTCAAGAAGCGCTGTCCACAGAAAATAAAAATTTTAAACGCTGTAAAACTAAACCTTGAATTAGAGATCTATCGGCCAATCAGAAAATAGAATTTCTCTAAAAAAAAAAACAACTCATGGCTGAGGCTGAAGGGAATTCGCACCGGCCCAAATTTTCCTTCGGCCCACCGGGCACTGCCCGGTACGCCAGATGGCCAGTCCA
>JBBPCY010000082.1:18406709-18434978 GCA_037974405.1 Brachyalestes nurse | reverse complement strand
GTCTATGCAGTATCAAAGAATTTGAGTGAAAGGAGGTCCACCAAATCAGACATGCCTCCTGTTTCCATGCACTCTGCTCCATCTTCCGGGAAAACACAGAACCGTGTTTCTCAAGTCCTGCAGGTCCCACAGAGCATAGCCAAAGACCCTGTAGCCGCTCCCAGTAAGTGTATCCACATGGTTGTGCTGGCTAGATTGTAAAAGAGTGATCGCTGCTGTGGTTTGTAAAAAGTTGAGCACTTGGGGTCTAATCCTAGTTCTGGAGTCTCCCTTCCTTGCACGTTTTAATGTTTGCCCTGCTATGCATTGTTAAAAGTAATATATTATTTGTTTACCACAAAAAAATTCTCTGAGTACTGTAGTCGTTCTGCAAAAGAATGTTTTTCCATTTAATTTTCCGACCATAAGTTCCCAGGCAAACGATTTCTTTAAACTTTGCGTATTAACCATGAACAGAGTTTCCATTTAAAAGCGCAACAAGAACATTTATGATGTGTGTGCTTTCTAGAAACACTACATTTGCATCCAAAATCACGATGCACCCATTTTTGGTGGACAGCAAACTCAGTTTTGTTGTGGAATAAAATGTTTTACAATAAAATTGAAAGCAGAGTTTATAAGAAAGCAGTGTTTGTGTTACAGGTTACAATGAGAGTGTGTTGTGTAGCTATAGTATTGTTTTGGGAAAATGTGCTGCTTCCCAACTAGTTCTACAGACTCCAGCTCAGCACAGGTGGTGAAGAAGAAGTCGGTTTCAGCAGAGGAAGGCAGTGGAAACAGGGCTGAAGATGCCACATCCACTGTCTCTTCTCTTTACTCCAGTCCCCCAGTGTCTCCGCAGGCATCTCCACGCAAAGGTGAGACCAGGAATACATTCATGATGCCAGATGATGTACACTAATCTTTAAAGATGGGTGAAGAATAACATTGAATAGCTAATATAGTATGAGCAACTGCACAAGAGCCTACTTTGATGTTGGTATATTTGTATATTTATATAACATATATATATAAATAATTAAGTGTAATACTTTGTGTACGCATAAGGATCTGAGCAATTTTCACAAGAGCCAAATCGTGATGGCTGAGTGCCTGAGTCTGCAGGTCTTGTGGGGTCTTGGTATACAGTGAACTGACAAGTGAAGTCTTCTCTGAACCCACTGAAGAGCTTTTTGGCACAAAATGCTAAAAAGCGAATGCTGGCTATGATAGAGGTGTAAGAACACATAGTGCTTTGCAGCTTTCTGTGAATAGGGCTGCAAGACCATAGACTGGTCACAGTGTCAGTGCTGCCACCAGTGAAATCACCTACACTGGGCATTAAAACTGACCATGGGGCAATTGAAGCACGTGGCAGTACAAACAGGAGAAACTTTTTTTTCAACAAAATTTTCTGTTGTTGTTAATTATCTGGGGGATTTTTTAACAAAATTATCTGGTTTATTTTAATTAATTTTCTAATTTTTTTAAACAAAATAATTTCTTTTTGTTAAACAAAATTATCTGTTTTAAACAAAATTATCTGTTTTTTGTTTTATAAAATTATCTGTTTTTCTTAAACAAAATTCTGTTGTTTTTAATCAAAATTATCCGTTTTTCTTTCTTTTACAAAGTGATCTGTTTCAATAAAAATATTAGAAATATGTAGATTGCTGTGTGTGATGTAACCAATGAAGGGAGACAACTGAAGAATTATGACAGCAAAAGTGCTTTTAGGCAAGTAGGTCAAATGCCAAGATTCTATTAAACTCCTGATGCTTGTTGTTTAGCTGTTTGGGGTTTTTCGTGCGGCAGCTTAGCATGCAGAATGTGAGGCTGAATGCCATGATAAAAATTATAAACAGAAATAAAATATATAGGAATAGCCTGTTAAAATGTAAAGGTAAACTGCGTCCATTACATTGAATTGTAAATAGAAATGAATACAAAACAACATTCTGCAGTGGTTTGATATAAAAAAAATGTTTTTAACAGAAACTTGGCGCTGTCCATGGTGGAATATGGCCATATATCTCGCTATGAGGGCTGCCACTGGCTGTGCTACTCTCTCTCCATTCCTGGAGCAGGGTGTTGGGGAGAGTCGCCTCGGCTCCTGGCTGTTGGATTTCTCTAGCTGGTGTAAAAGTGACCATTCTATCATACGTGAACACGCCACAGCGCACAGTGTGGAAAAAACTTGTATTTAACTCATTCTTCAAGTGAAGCAGCGGGCAGCCAGAAACAGCACCCAGGGAGGAGGACTGTGTGGGGACAGCACCTTACTCAGGGGCACCTTGGTGCCACTAGAGGTCCTGAGATTCAAACCCACCACTTTCTGATCGCAGGGCGAACGCCCTAACCATTAGGCCACCAGCTGATTCGTTGTTGCCCTGTTAGCACCTCATAGCGTGATCACTGCAGCTAGGCAACAATCCAGTTTGTTTACTAGGCTACCTTTCCTGCTGAATTCGTGAAATGCATACAGTCTGTGGTGAAACGTCAGCAGATCGACAGGTTGCCAAGCAGAGCTATCAAGTCTCACGCATCGAGCGTGAAACTCACGCATTTCAGCAAGTTCACACGCCACACACGGCATTTCACACGCTGAGAAATGATGAATTTTGCCGCACAGAAATTACAAAAGCATAGTCAAAGACAGACTGCCCTGAGCTCGTATGGCTGTCTTGAATTAGCAACTTATCGGCCAATAAGAAAATAGTATTTCTCAAAAAATATATACTTTCACTTCAATATATACTTTTCACTTTTCATAGTTCCAAACACCTTCTACCTTCCTTGCACATCCTTCCATGCCTTTCACACTCCATAACACCTTCAAGGCTAGATTTTCCATGTGGGATGTGGATAAAGTTTTAAAGGCATTGCACGCTCTTTTCCCACAACGTTCCTGCAAGGAGGGAGAACTACGAACAAATCACAAACTCTACTGTTTCCCAAGCCATTGTGTGGCCACACGCGTAAAAAGAAAAACATGCTGAACTGAAAGTCCTTTAAACTGAATTCAGTGCTAAAGGGGATGAGCATATGCAGGGTTTGGTTGTATGTGCTAGGCTAGTCTTGTGTTGTATGTCAATTTCTGTCATCTGTTTTTACTACTGAATCAATACAAATAGAATGTTTTGATATTTTTGGTATGATTTGAATGTTTTTAGCAATGCATCCTGTTGGTCTTCAATTTTACTCACAACGGACTTAAAAGGTCTTAAAAAGGTCTTAAATGTAACTTACTGTAACCTGCAAGAACCCTGTCTATAATACAAGAACAACAGTGAACACAGCAGAGTGCTCCACTCAGTGTCCACTTCATTAGAAACACCCCCTCACCGTTCTAAACAGAACAGTTACAAACTAAAACCCATCTGTTACTGCACATTTTATCAGCCCCCCCACCCCAACACTGGCCAGTTTCTGACCTCAGGACCGCTGTTGTCCAGATATTATTGTTTCTTCCTTCAGGCCATCAGACACCTCAATGAGAACTAAGTCATAGCTGTACCCACACACACACACACACACACACACACACACACAAACACACCCACGAACACACCTCTGACCTGTACTTAATGCCTTCTGTTATCACAACACAGCTGCACACCGACCTGCTCTGGGATAAACAAAAACTTACTTCAACTTTTAATACCTATTATTTAATTATTTAATAATCAAATTTTAATTATGTGTTTTTTGGCCTCTGAGCTGAATCTGGAGAAGCGTTGTATCATGTCACTGTGTACTGTGTCTATGGCTAAAGAACTTGAGAATGAAAAATTGAGGCAGAGCTGTGAATGAGAGCTTTCGCTGGAGAGTGCAGAGGACGAAGAACGTGCCAGTACAGTCTGAGTCGCTGTGGTTTTGTTCCTGTTCTGAACTGTATATAAAGGACTGTTTGCACCAGCGTTACCCCGTGTTATATACAACATAGTAATTTTAAGCCTGTTTATCACTGTTTAAGTGCTAAAGAAGACCTGAATATAGAGCCATTTATGTCTTATGCCATGTAGGTATGTGAGTAATTTTACAGAAAACATGTCTGAGTCAGGGACAGAAAAGTAAGTGGATAACAAAAGGCGACTCTGAACTGATCAGGTCTTGGGATGGAGGCCAACAGATTGAACAAGTTGAATCCGCTTGACCAAGGTACTGTCCACACTTGTGGTTTGTTCATGCCTGCCTTCACTACTTATTGACAGTATCACTTATACTACTGATCTCTACTATGTGCAATAACATACACCAAACTACCATTTGTGTCGGTAGATTTCACTCAGTTGTGTTAGTCCTCTCTATAGTATTTACACACACCATTTCTGTATATAGCGTAGTGTATTTTCATATAAAGTTCTTTTCTGCAGATTGTATTCAGATTAAATGTAGACTTTATATTTTACTTTGTCTATGCATAAGCAATTTCCTCCGGGATCAATAAAGTTTTCTGATTCTAATTCAGGGGGCCACTTTGCTTTGCTTTCTCTCTCCATGGTGCTGAAATTATTGTTCCTGTCATGTGTTTTGCTTTGAGTGTTTTATTATTAGATTAGGTAACAGTGTAAAATAGATTAACGTACAATTTACCAAATGACTGCATAATTAATGCGTGATTTAAGACTGAAAATATCTGAAGAGTTAAAAATCGTCTGTGGTCTGGGTGAACTCCACACGGGGGGACTTTTATCATCGCGCCCTGGAGGGGGAGAAGCGGCACACGGGCCATTTTGTCACGGCTCTCGGCCAAAATTAGCCTTTAACTATGATCATTTTGCATTTTTTTATCAAGACAGTTTTATCTCGTACAAGAATGTCGGATCGATGTGCTACATGACGGCTGAAAGTGTCGGGAATGAGCCGTACGGGTGGCAGTGTGGAGGTTTTCGCCGTGTTTGGAGCTGTGTTTTGATGTAGCTAGCTGGTTAGCTAACTGAGCTAGCCGGCCAAGTTTGATCTGAGCCGAGGAGCTCCAGCCCAGCCGCAGTTTCCTCCCAACTTTCTGAGAGAGAGAGCAGTTATTCTGTGAGAGTTGTCCACAAGCATTGGGAGTCCCTGGCGCTCATGCCGAGTTTTGACTTGCCACTTTATTTTGGCTGGAACACTGAAGAATGAGACTTTAGGTCCGTCCGCTCGGGAGTGCTGAGAACAAAAACAGCCTGCAGGAAAATAAAAGAAATCTGTCGCTAGGCTTCAACCTGGGACATGATGGCAGAAGACACAAGACAGAACAAGAAAACAAACTTTTCCGCCTTGGCAGAGCACAGCAACGGGGTGACTAAGGGCCCCGCTTCTGCTGGGATGGCTTCAAAAACGGGAGCATCGAAGAAACTGGTGATTAAAAACTTTAAAGGTGAGTTAGCCCTGTAGCTAACGTTGGCTAGGCTAAGTTCTAACCCCGAGGACTCCTGCCAAAAAGCTTCTTGCAGCTCCAGTCAGGTGGAAACTGTTATGTAACCCTCAGCTAAATGTCAGGACACGCGAAACGGTAGCTGAATGTTATTTGGTTTTCAGCTGAGCTGAAATAAAACCTGAACACACAGAAATGCGAGCTAGCCGGCTAGCTGCTGTGTGTTTGTTTTGAAAGCAGAGGACCCGTGCTGCTGCCCAGCCAGGCAGAGGCCCCGAGCATTACCACTCTCCGATACAGGACTGTTTTAGAGTAGAATAAAACACAGAAACACAACTTTTAGCAATATTGCCCATGAATCATTTCAGGTAAAATCCAAGGGTGTCTCAGACCTGTACCGTTTTCATAAACCTTAACCAGGACCAGGTCAGGTTCCATAAGAAGTCATGATACAGGTGTCCGTGCAGGATTACACACCTTTATTCATGTATTTTGATTCATTCTCACCAAGCAGTCAGTGTTCTGGTAGTTAGGGAGTTGCCTCTGCGATCAGAAGGCCGTGGGTTCGAATCCCAGGACTGCCAGTGGCACCACTGATGTACCCTTGAGCAAGATACCGTCCCCACACAGTGCTCAATGAGTGCTTCACTTAGGTGAAGGGGTTAAATGTGTGTACATAAAATGTGTTTGTTCACATATTACAAACGGACACTTTACACTTAGCTTATTTTTGAAAGATGTCATGAATGTCATGTAAAATAGTGTGTTTAGATGTTACATTATGTCTTTCTGGTCGAGACTGTCTTGGCTGTTGTAATTTTCTACTTTTGCTGTTTAAAATGTCACTTCAGGTTATTTTTGACTTGATAATGAATTGTATTCTACTGATGGGGACGAAGCACCATAGTGGCTTTTTTCTGTATTGAAAGTACTTGCCTCATGTTTTACAGATCGACCAAAGCTGACAGAAACCTACACAGAAGACACATGGCTGAAGCTTCGAGATGCTGTCGGTGCTATTCAAAACAGCACCTCCATCAAATACAACTTGGAGGAGCTTTATCAGGTAGATTGATCAATGGACCATAGCTTTGCTGGCTCTGTGTTTTTAGAAATTCCCATGGTGGTCCAAAAAAAAGTCCCACATCATTCTTTTTCTGCCAGTTTGCAATAAATTCGTCATTCTGAAGTCGCGCTGACATACTTTTCACACTTCAAGGACCCTGCACTGTAATGACAGGATTCTCAAACCCTTAAATGAGAGCTGTTAGATTACCTGTTTAGCTGGTTAGTTGGTTGATTAGTTTCCCATATATCTATCTATATCTCTCTATATAAAGAATGCTTTATAATGGCTCTCGTTTATTGAAATAAATGAAGGACAGTCACTTTTGTCTGGTGTGTTGGTGATTGGTTTAGAGAGCTTTTAGCACATTTAACATGCGCTGCTGCCAACGTAGAACATAGGTAGAGGAGCTTTTGGTGTATAGGACATGTAAATAACAGATTATGGATGTTTACAAAGGAAACTTTTTTTTATTAGCCAAAAAAGACTAATAATCATGTCAGAATACAGGATAGTATTGAATAGTGTCACATTAAATAAAGATATTAAACAAGATTTGTCATGAAGCTCACAGTTTTCCTCTAGATCAGTATAGCGTGTCCTGTGAATAACCGGACAGCGTCCACTACATGGGCAGTGGATTTTGCTGAAACACATTTCTCAGTGTATTATGTGGGTTGTCCCATCTTCAAGTCTTTAACCAGAGAGGGTTTCCCACCGTCTCTGAGTTGGAGATATTGGGCAAGTTAATGACCCAGTGAAAACTGGCAAGCTTAACTGCGGGAGCAAGGTCCCTGCCTGCCATGCCGGCATTCCCTGGCTGCACATCCGGCAGTAATGTCAATAAGAACCTTTTCGTATAAAAGCTGGATGTTATGGACACATAGGGGAACGTCTCATCACAAGTCCTGCATATCATCACAGTCATGCCAAACCCTTAACTTTTAAAGGAGAAGGAAAACAAATCTTTCTTAACAAATATTCTCAACTTTCAGTAAAAGTTAAAATAACAATGGCTCACCATGTTAATATTTATTGTAATAATCAAGGTTAATTCATGGTTTTGGCATTAAACAAATCACCAGTGGTTCTATGCCAGTGTTGTCCTGTAGTTTCAGTATAAAGAGGGCAACAATCTACTTTCAGTGTAAAATCTGAAGTGAGAAGACAAACTGGTTAAACCTAAATGTAACTGTGTAGGCAAAAATAATAATAAAAAAAAAATGTTTATTCTGAATCATTGTGGATAATCCTATCTTACTGGTCCCAGTAGTCATGAAATTTGTAAGAAAAATAAATAAATAAATACATTTCTCACATTTCTGTTTTTAAAGAAATTGTGGGGATGCATGTTTTGGTTCCAGCTGAGACAGCAGCTTTCAGTACTTTTCTCTGACAGATTAGATTTGCCTTAGTGCTCTCTCCATCTAAACTGATTACAGCATTACTTGCAGTGCATATATGGTGATGTAACTTTACTTGTTGTTAACATCTGCCAAGTAGGGCAATCAAGCAGTAAACAAGCAGAACAGTCCAGCATGCCATGCCAGATTATTGAACATCAAGTTCTGCCTGTCAAATTGAAATAACTAATTAACTGCAGTCTGATTATTATGCTAATAATGTAAGGATATGCTTCTTGCAGAACCTACCATGAAACTAATGGGCAGGTTACGTAGTTGAGTGTGGAGCTTACAAACCTTTAGGATTCAAAGAGCAAACTGAGTCGAGTTCAAACAGTTGAAATAAAAAACGGGTGTAAAAAGTGGCAGTGTTTTATTCAACATATTGGTGTATCCGACGTTCATGTTACTGTTCGTGAATCTTATATACTGCTACATAATATTCGCATCTCGCTGACTGTCTTTTCTCTCTCTTTCCTTCAGGCAGTGGAGAATCTGTGCTCGTATAAGGTTTCCCCCATGTTATACAAGCAGCTCCGCCAAGTGTGTGAAGATCACGTCCAAGCTCAGATCCACCAGTTCAGAGAATATCCTTCACTTGCGCTTTAGCATGTGTGTGTGTGATGTGAGGTTTTTTTTTTTTTACAGTGTGTTTCTGTGGTGTTCTGTTGATCGTTGAACACTTGTTTGCCTCTCCGTTGGCCTCCTGCGTTTGCTCTTCCACTAGGGGGCAGCATGCTGCTGCTTTCGCAGCATGACGAGACATGATAATGATATTTACAGAATTGTGATGGATTGTTTGGCTACAAGACAGGGTTGAAAACCTTAACCTGCTCTCACAGAATCGTTGGACAGTCTGTCTTTCCTGAAGAGGATTAACAGATGCTGGCAGGATCACTGCAGACAAACTGTAAGAAAAAAGCAAGTAAAGCACTGATTGAACTGAGGAAGTGCTGTTTATTTGATGCAGCTTGCTAAAACTTATCATCCATTAAAATGAATCAGCAATGATTAGTTCCCAGTTAGCTTAATGCTAATGTTGTTTTTTAATTACTTTGTTGGTCTTGCTTAGTAATTAAGAGTCTGGTGAGCATACACCCAGATTTACATATTTATCACATAGTGTTATTAAATTTTATTGAAAATCTTTTGAAAGGTTCCTTTCTTTTTCCAAAAGAATTATGGAAATCTACCTATGGTCTTTTACTGTTCACTTAAAAAAAAAAAAAATTTTCTGCAGGTATAGGGCTGGAACTTGTGATTATATTAGTAATCAATTAATCTACATATAACTTTGCCAAATTGTGTCATTGTATAAACACAAGTTATTAAAAGTAAAACAGACAATAATACACACTTTCATAAGATCATTCTGGTGTGGGTTCATTCAGATTACTAACGTATCAATTCATTGAGAATAAATGTATCTATTATTGGCTAGTCATTAAATTAGTGTAGAATCTGTAGTGTAGGGACCTTGGAGAAAGGTTAGAGGTAGAAAAGGAAAACCTGAGTATGAATTAAAGCTGGTGTAGAAATGAGTCATGCTGCAAATGGTAGACTAAGGCTTTTTATTGCATTGTGAAATATTTTCTAACATATGTATGTTCGTATGTTGTGCAGTGGTCTAATATGAACTGTTTTTCCAGATCATGATCCGTAGCATTTTTCTCTTTCTGGATCGCACATATGTCCTCCAGAACTCCCGGCTTCCTTCCATCTGGTGAGTTAACCAGAGAGAAACTATCCTTACAGACTTCACTCACCTGTTTGCTTTAATTCCAGTATTCATTTTTCTTATAATCGTGTAGGGACACAGGACTGGAGCTGTTTAGGACGCACATTGTGAGCGACAGCATGGTCCAGAGTCGCACAGTGGAAGGAATTTTGGAGCAAATCAAGCGAGAGAGGAATGGCGAGACTGTGGATAGGAGTCTCCTACGCAGTTTACTGGGCATGCTCTCAGACCTGCAGGTGATTGGTGGTTTCTTGGAACCGTTGTCTTGTCATAATTTTTGCATTAATGCGTTGGATTTCACGCAATTAAAATTATTTTTTAAGAACTTTAGACTAAGAAGAACCATTTAACAGTGGTTAAGCATTCAGACATTCTACATAGCCACTGTCTTTAACTAAAGGCTGTTTATATGGAAAACTCTTCCTTTTTGCAAGTTTTCAGTTTGAAAAAAATCGGTAGTTTAGACTACAATTATTTTATAAATATATACATTCATTTAGTGGACTGACAAAATCTAAGTTGACCAAAATGCTTTGTCAACTGAGTAGCTGACTTGGCTGTAACTGTTTTGGCCACAGCAGATTATACTGCTTTTAAGAATGCATCAGTACAGCAGGTCATGTTGTTTATTGCATATCACTAACTTGTGGCTAATGTGTTAGCTGGGGTCATTAGAGCACAAGATTGGGACAGTAAAAAGTATTTTTGTTTAATAAAATACTTTTAGAGCAGCGGTCCCCAGCTTTTTTAGCGGCACGGACCTGTTTCTTGTAAAAGATCTCTCAGACTCTGATAATCAGTAAAATATTTTTTATTCTTTCTATGTGAACCGGTACCGAGTAACTCACGGGCCGATACACACATTGGAAGAATGTGTAGAATTGAGACACCACTGCATTGAATGAAATTGAATTCAGAGATGTGGAAAGTAGTAAAGCCTCAGCTGAAGGGAGTGGGTTACTTGGTTCATGGCTTTTCCTTCTCCCTTTTTTTTTTTTTTTTTTTTTTTTTTTTTAGGTGTATAAAGAATCTTTTGAACAGAGGTTTCTAGTAGAGACTGATCGTTTATACGCGGCAGAGGGACAAAGACTGATGCTCGAGAGAGACGTAAGCACGATTGCCTTTATATGTTTTGAGTTCTTTACGTGCTCATGAAGACCCAGAGTATTTGGATTTGAACTGAAGTCCGTATGCTTGTGTGTTTCACTCAGGTGCCTGAATACCTGCACCATGTAGCTCGACGACTAGAAGAGGAGAATGATCGTGTTATCAGTTACTTAGATCAGAGTACTCAGTGAGTTCTGCCTCTGTATCTGACTACCAGTTATAAAAAGTCCTACCACAGTCCTACTAGTTATAAAAAATCGGTTTTATATCTCTTTGTTCCTTACAGAAAACCACTAATTTCAACAGTAGAGAAGCAACTATTGGGGGAACACATGACAGCCATATTACAGAAAGGTATGTGGGGAAAAATAATATGCATTTGTGGAATGTGGAATGTGTGCAGTATTGTATGACTGCGTGTGTTTTTGTGTGCGAGTGTGTTTTTAGAACTGCAACAAATACTCAGAAATATAAAATGAAGGAGGTAATGATAGGATTAAAAAAATGATTCAAATACTACATTTACAACATTTATGAAAACATTAGCTTCTGAAAAAATGTTTTTCAAACTAAAACAAAAGCTATTTTGTCTGCAGCGGTATGCGGTTGTCAGCTGTGGCCAGTTTGCGAGACGTCATTTCTCACGATCGTACTGGTTTTAACTCCAGCTTCAGACTAAATAAGTCTTAGCTTGTGCACTCTGAGTTGTGTTTATTCCTGAGAATAAATGATAGGGCTGCGTATATTAAACCGGCATGGCTGAGTTTAGCTTGTGGCCCAAAACAAAGCACGGCTTAAACCCTTGATCACTAAAAAGCATTCCTCTAAAGTGACTTTGTAACGTTCCTCTTTTTGCCATAGTTCCAGCTTAACTCTGCTCAGAATTTTTTTTTTTTAAGAAAAATGTAAAGATTCATAAAATATTAACTTAGAATAAACACACTTTGTTTGACTTTGCTGTCAACATTAATTAATGGCTTCTTTTCCCAAGCAGATGTTTTGGCCATAATCTCAAAATGTAGTGGTTATTTGCAAAATAAGGTGGACAGAATAGCTAAATATTCTGAATATTTGATAGAATATTTGAAAATGGAAGTATATGGCAGCTGCCACCATATGCTAATGTAAAAGATTGCGTGTGTGGGGGGTTGAGGGATGGTTGGATGTGACAGGGGTGGTTTGTCGGACTAAATAAGGGACAGAGGGAGAGAGGGAAAGTGTGAGACCGTGTAAATGTGTGAGTCAAAGTGTATATGAAAGAGTTCATGTGAGCAAATGTGATTGTGATCATTAGCAAATTCTGCTCTCTGACCCTCAGGGCTGAGCACTCTGTTGGATGAGAATCGTGTGACTGAGCTGACTCTGCTGTATCAGCTCTTCAGTAAAGTGAAGGGAGGTCTGCCTGTACTGCTGCAGTTTTGGAGAGATTACATCAAGGTATACACACAGTCACTGATTATCGTATTTTGTTCATTTAGCCCTTTTTTGTTTGTTTATGTGCATATTTGACTAAACTAAGTAGCAACATTAAATGTATGAATCTGATCATTAGTACAGTAATATGTGGGCTACAGTTAGGAGTGTGTTTGGTGAACTTCGGTGTGTTGAAAAGGAAAAAGGTGCGAGAGCCATGACACTTCAGTTCAGTGCTAGGTTGTTAGAAGCTCAGCTGTCATTTACTTCTTGTGAATAGTTGGAAGGAACAGCTTCTGCTGGCTCCTGCTCAGTTTGTCTCTTGTCCAGACAGTGTCCCCTTTCTTCTGCAGAGTTTCGGCGGCGAGATTGTGGGCTCTCCGGAGAAAGATAAGGACATGGTGCAGGAGCTGCTGGACTTTAAGGACAAAATGGACAATGTGGCGCACCGCTGCTTCCAGAGGAATGAAACTTTTGTCAATGCCATGAAGGAGGCCTTCGAGAGCTTCATTAACAAAAGACCCAACAAACCAGCAGAGCTGATTGGTGAGAAGGGTGAAGGGGTATAATTTAACAGGGATTCCCTTTTTAAAACAGTTCACTTTTTCCTTAGGATGCAGCACAGCACATTGTTTTAAATCACACTGTTTTAGCCTGAGTAGCAAATATTGTTCTGATGACGAAGAGTGAAAGTGACGATGCTGCATTGTATTCAGATGCAGCTCTTTATTGTGAAAAGTATAATAGGTTGTACTGAGCTCACAAAAGACAACTGACAGCAGAGCAGAAAGCTGTAGGGCAGAAGAGGAGATGCAGCCTCGATATCATTACTGTGACAGGCTGGAATTTTTGGTGTAACTACAGTAAGAACAAGGATAAGTTAGTGGGTAAAATAGTCCAGTAAAACTTGAGACTAACTGCTGAGCAAGATCTCCCTGGTACTGACCTGAACTGGTTTTTGGCTTATGAAGGCAACTCTCACGCTTGTGGTTTAAAATGAAATAAGCAGATCGTAAACACAGCTGCTGGTGCGGTTGCTGTTTCTGATGAAAACTTATTTAGATTAAAAGAGAACTGTGTGACTGTGAGCTGTGAGCAATGCCTCCCAACCCAAGTCCTGGTCCGGCACATTTTATGGTTTTTCCTGCTTTAACTCACCCACAGCAGATTAGTAACAGGTTGCTAATAAACATATTAGTTTGATGTGATACATTGGGATCAGTAAAAGTGCTCAAAAATGCCGACCCATGTGCCTCTAAGATCCCCCAAGTCAGTCAGTTTTCTAGATCACGTCTCTGCTGAACAGTTACTTTGGGGTCAGGTTGGTGAAACATAATTATAAGTACTACATATAAAAAAAAAAAATACCAAATTCAAATAGTGTTGGCAAGGCTGATTTCTGTCAAGAGTAAGAAGCTTTGCTTAATTTAAGTGATAAATCTTATTTGCTTTTGCCAGTACACCTTTGCAGCCATTTTAAAAGATGTAGAGTTACTTTCATCTATACTATGTTTCCAAACAGTGTCACTCCGTGTAATTCTCTGGGGGGTTTTTTGGAGCTCCCGTGGTTTAATCATACAAATATTTCAGTACAGTTCGAGTCATTCCTGTGTGTTTTTCCCCTCACGTGTGTATGTGTGTGTGTATGTGTGTGTGTGTGTGTCCTGCAGCCAAATATGTGGACTCCAAACTACGAGCTGGTAACAAAGAGGCCACAGAGGAAGAGCTTGAGAGGATCCTTGACAAGATTATGATCATCTTCCGCTTTATTCATGGTAGTGTGTTCTCACATATGTGTTCTAAAATAATAATAAAATTAGTGCTAATCTTATTATTTGTGATTCACTTAGTTTCTTTTTTTTAACTGCACATTCCCCAGCATGTATACAGCATGTACATCCCCCCTATATCAACAGAATAAAGCTGAAAATGATAAGTCATGACTAGGGAAGACTACAATATTTGTGTTAGTTTGTCATAAAAGTTTTAATACGAACACATAAATGCCTCCTATTTGAAGAGCGTTGATCTCTAAAAAAAATAGCTTTGAAACTAATAATTAATATTTACTTTGAATGAATGAATTGCTACTTTATTCAATTATTCATTCATTTTATGAGCTGCTTACCCTAACAAGGGCCACAGTGGAGCTGGAGCCTCTCCCAGCTAATTACTTCTTGTTCCCCAAAAAACCTTTCCAGTTATTTTATGTAAACTTCAATGACTGAAAAAATAACCCCGAAAGAGTCTTTAGCATCTGGCTTAAAGTTTATTGTAGCGATTTCAAGCACTCAATGTACTTACATTTATGTTGTCTCTACAGGTAAAGATGTATTTGAAGCATTCTATAAGAAAGACTTAGCAAAACGTTTGCTGGTGGGCAAAAGTGCCTCAGTGGATGCGGAGAAGTCCATGTTGTCCAAACTCAAGCATGGTAAGCCCAAGCCCCTAGTCTACCTGTTTATTAGCAACTCCAAAAAGTTCTTTTAAAGGGGATGTAAGGAGGAAATACCCTTGATCAAAGCTACGATTTGTAGACAGTGTCCAGTAACTACGGGAACCCCACATGATGATTTCCCAATCTCAAGACACGAGGCTGCCTTAAGTCACATGATAATGCAATTGGGAAGTGACCAAGGCAGCTGTGGTTTAACACCAGCGCTGGCCTGGTTTGCAGTGTTGCACTTTCTGTGCTATATTGATCTCATCGTGCGATGCTTTAAAGCAGGGGGGGTGGAACTCTGGTCCTGGAGGGCCGTGGTCCAGTGTGTTTTGGTGATTTCCCTGCTCAGAAACAGCTGGTTCACCTCACCAGGTAATTCTCAGGGTTAGTGAATGTACTTGAGTAGGAGAACCATCAAACTATACTGGACACAGACCCTCCAGGACCGGAGTTCATGCTTAAAGAGCACAAATGAATTAGTCTGTATGCACACTTGAGCCTATTCAAGATGCAAGCCTGCATTTGTGATGCAAAAATGGATGCACAGGAATTAAAGCAGTAAATCTGTACAAGAGGACAGTTCAGTACAGTCTAAAGGACGTTACCTTTGTTCAGCCAAAAAATATTTTTGTTTTATGTGAGAAGCAGAGCTTTAGGATTACACTGGAGAAAGAATACAAATGGAATGTAAATATTGGATGGGTGTTTCTTCTTATGTTTGTTATCGTATCTGTTGAGTTAATCATTTAACTGGTGCTATCCTGTCTGTTTTTTGGGGGTGATAATGGGCCAGTTTGGGTCAGTTTTGGACAGTTTTTTTTTTTTTGTATTTTCTTTTGTTTTTTTTAAAGCTCAGATCACTTATAGACTCTTTTCTATAGGATCATACTTGGAACAAGGCTACACCATTAAATGTAACTTGAAGGTACAAGAGACAATATAAGAATATATTAACATATATAAGCTAGGAGCTTCAGTGTAGGAAAATGTTTTGGGGAAATAAAACAAATCAGCGATGTTAGTATTTATCATGTTGGTGTTGACACATTAATTTTGAGAACCTTATTACATTTCCATAGCCATGATACAAGGACATGAGCCGCACATTTAACAGATACTCTTTTCGAAATTTGCAGTAGTGAGTGAATATGTTGCTAAGTCTTGCCCGAGGATTCTTGTTATATCAGCGCCATTCCTGCCTGAATTCAACTTCCGAATTAAACTTTCTCCACGTACGGTGACGTGCCCTACTCTGCTTCAATACGTGATTTGTTCAAGAAAAAAATGGGGCACAGAGTTGTTATTGGTTCAATTCAATTCAATTTTATTTATATAGCACTTTTTACAACCAGGTTGTCACAAAGCAGCTTTACAAAGTCCAGGTTCGAGCCCCTAGTGAGTAAGCCAAAGGCAACAGGTTGTTCTTATCAGTTACCATTATTGCGTCTGGCCTTTATCAGCACATAATACACCAGCCACCAATACTGTGTATCCCTAAAGAAATACAAAGATGCATAACTAACAGGCAAAACATCATAATGTGATGTAAATATATAGCGTGCTCAAGGATCTGTGTTGAAAGATGGCTTCATTACTTTACCACTCACATCCTCTCTCATCTACAAACGCCTAAGTGTATAAAAACGACATGCTCAGATTACAGTTTAGTTGGAGACTTTCTGTTGACAGCAGACGCTCTAATGTAAGGCAGAATATTGAGCGTGGTCTGTGACTTTCGTTGATCGCGTCCCCTCAGATTCCTCAGAAATGGTGATATGATATGCAGGCCTTTGTCTCTTGCAGAATGTGGTGCGGCCTTCACCAGCAAGCTTGAGGGCATGTTCAAAGACATGGAGCTCTCCAAAGACATCATGATTCAATTCAAACAGGTACAGCCACACAAACTTGCCTTAATCCCAAGACACTTCTAAAAACCTTCAGACCAGTGGATGCTTAAATGTTTTTTTTCTGTGTTTACCCTTAAAGTGGGTTTTGGACAGTAAAAAAAAGAAAGGAAAAAAAAAAAAGACCAGAGTTTCCCCAAATGCTACTCTAATGGTTTCACTTTTTGATTCTTAAGAGGCACAATATTTTACAAATGAAGTCTACAGTTATGGCTTTCTACACAAATTTAGGCTTGTATGGAACTGCAGGTTTCTTTTCTTTCACAGGAAATGAGTGAGGTGTTGCATCTGCCTTAACAAGGCATCAGCCCTTCACATGTGGTTATAGCAGTTGTTTTTTTTTTTTTTTCTCAAGAGTTAGAGCCCTGCTTGTTAGCACAGACGAGCCCTGGCTCAACACGTGGTTCTGGGGAGTGAAATCATTGTTTCCTTTTTTTGTTGTTGTTCTCAGTATATGCAGAACCAGAGTGAACCCAGCAACATTGAGCTAACTGTCAACATCTTGACTATGGGCTACTGGCCAACCTACACACCCATGGAAGTCCATCTACCCCCTGAGGTTGGTTAACGTTTACAGCATTCAGCAGACGCTCTTATCCAGAGCGATGTACATCAGTGCTTTAGTGGTCCACAACTGTTCTTTATACCTGTAAAGCTAAACTGAAATTAACATCAGCTTTTAAACAAGTTACTACAAGTTACACACCTTAACAAACCCTGTCCAAAAAAAAAAGTCAGGTTAATACACAAGGAAAAACAGTTAAGAGGGTAAGTGCCTGAGGGATTTGTTAAATATAGAGAAAAAGATGTATAAGAGAGTGTGTGTGTGTAAGGGAGAGAGAGAGAGAGAAAGAAAGAAATAAAAGGGGATTAGAAAAGAGACTATCATACAAATCTTAATGTTTTTAGCCCAACTAGCAACTTTCTATCCACAAATCTTAATTGATCAAACCAATTAAGTTTGCTGCAGGCTAGTTATATTGTTGGGCTCTGATGGAATAGCTGTATGTTTGTGGAAAAAAAAAAAGCCGAATTGTGAATGCAACCGCAGTTGGTTGCTCAGACACTTTAGGAAGTGAGAAACATTTCAACCATGAGTGTAAATGTATGTTATTCTCTTCAAGCCGCAGATGTAATTTGAAGGATGCCCCCAATCAAAAACGTTGCTACATCTCTCTTAAACATGCCGACTTGCATTAGTGACATGAATCACAGATGACACACTGCAGACAGTAGGCTCTTAGGCCTCTTAGCACTGTAAAAAAATAAAGCTGGAGCTGAGCTCTTTTTGATTTTTTTTTCTTTTCAAATCTGTAACTATGTATAAACACCTTTTTGTTGTTGAAGTGCCAAAGTAATTGTGTGACATGCTGGTATGTGGCTCTGTTTGTTCAGATGGTGAAGCTTCAGGAGGTGTTCAAGATGTTCTATCTGGGGAAGCACAGCGGGCGAAAGCTTCAGTGGCAGCCCACCCTGGGCCATGCGGTACTCAAGGCTGAGTTCAAAGAGGTCAGTCTCTCTTGCTCTCAGTCTATTGCCCCATGAACTAAGTAGAAGTAATAGTTCTACTGTGAGAAATACTATCTCGTCATATACAGTTGCCACATAACCTAATTATGGGTATATCTTTGAAAAAGTTGAACATTTTGCCACAGTTTGAGGCAAGTGTAGTGCGTTAGGAAGTTCCCCAACATTAACTGGTTCAGTTGATTAACTCCATGATCTGAATCTGTTTTTGAGCTTAGATTAGACTCAAAATGAGAGAAGCGATCTTGTTTTATCTGGTTGACTACATTTTAGGGGCAAGGAGAAAGGGTGTAGATTTTGTAGATTCTATCTGTGCGCATGTGAGAAGATGCTAATCAACGCTTTTTCCCTGTTTATATTTGTGTAGGGTAAAAAGGAGCTGCAGGTGTCTTTGTTCCAGACCCTTGTGTTGCTCATGTTTAATGAAGAGGAGGAGTTCACACTAGAGGAGATTCAGACAGCGACTGGAATAGGTAAAAAAAAAAAAAAAAGCCAGTTCCCTAATTTTTTTCCGATTTCTTTCAACTTTTGTAAGTCTTTGTAGCTTTTCTGGCTCACTGACTTTCCTTCCTTTGATATTTGCTTGTTAATTAAGAGTAAAATGTTGCAACATCAGCCCATATCCATCAGAATGGGTGAAAGAAACAGAACTGATCCAGTCACAGCTTTTGATTGTGGTTATTGCTGTAGAACTACACAAAACCTGAAACTGTTATACAAAGTAAAAGTATGTTCCATAAATGTTAAAAATCTTGAACTCTTTGTTTCCCAGAGAGGGATTAAGCCTATTTCAGTATATATACCCTTTCCTGCCCTGTCCTTTTCAATGGAAAATCTCTATTCACAGCACTACGTAATACAAGACTAGGCTAAATCCCTGTCCGGGAAACCGACCCTTTATGTTTGAGCAGTAATATGTGATGTATCTTGCTTGTTACGCAGTCTGACTTGTACCATGTACCTGAAAAACCCATGAAATCTGATCTGACCGAAGAAACTCAAACCAAAAATCCGATTTGAATCCTGTTTAAAATATGGTTTAAATGCACAAAAAGTCAGATTTCAGATTTCATCTGTTAATGGGTCAGTTTTCCAGACTTAGACAAAATATCATTTTTAGTGGTGAAACACCTTATTAGCATTTCAGTTTAGCGCAAGACTAAGCTTCATCTCATTAAACCATAATGTGTGTTAAAGTCAAGGCGAATTAAAAATCATGCGTTTTCTTTCAGTATTGTGGTGTATTTGTCTCGAAACCATTTCAGCACTAATTTAGTGCTTTGCTCATTTATATGTGGGGTAGATGGAAAGGGGCTTTGAAGCGAATTATTAAGTAATATTAGCTTTCCCTATCCACTGTTGCACAGGGATTTAATCCTACCCCAGAAGAGGTTTTAGAAATGGTCTTTACATCCTGGAGAAAAAAAATGTATGATTTGAAGAATCATGTGCACATACGACTTAATAGAAAAACATTGCCAATAGAATCTGATACTTTGGAGCATCATGCACAATGACCAGTTTCAGCCAGAGCCACACAGAATTGGGCTGTGGAGAAGTGGAACTGCCATTACATTTAGATTGAACTGGTGTGGCATTTGTGATCCAGAACTAAACATTCAACATCAGTACTTGACCTCTTCAGTACTTGAAATGGTAACATCAGTACTTGAGCCTGCTCTTGTGGCTGAATGAGGTCTAGTGTATATTACTGTTCTGAGTTTCTCCTTTTAGGAACTGTGTATATTAGATATTTTAACGTGGTTGCTGTTGCATTAAATCTTTATGATGGTCATTTTGAGACTAATTGGGAACTGGTTGAACGTTTTTTCAGAGGAAGGTGAACTGAAACGCACACTGCAGTCACTGGCCTGTGGGAAAGCACGTGTGCTTAATAAAACCCCCCGCGGGAAAGACGTGGAGGACGGGGACCACTTCAACTTCAACAATGACTTCAAGCATAAACTCTTTCGCATTAAAATCAACCAGATTCAGATGAAAGAGACGGTAGGTCTCCAAACTGTCACCCTCCGCTTATTCTGCGTGTGTTTGTAGTCAACAGCTTTTCTCTTTATCTCCGTCACCATCTTCTGCAGTTTATATTTTGTAATAACAAATGTGCTTAGGCAAGAAAACAACATCTTTTGTTTTCTTTGTCCTGGTCAGTCTGGTTGTCCCATTTTTTAAAAAATGTTTAATGTTGTTTATTGCATTAAGCTGCTACTCGTGGTGCTGTTTAATCATTATTTAGGATAAAATTGCTCTTCATACTTTGCAAAACATAACAAAAGACATTCAGAAATAGCTTTCTCTTTTGAGAAATACTCTAACATCATTCAGAATATTTCAACAGAAAGCAAGATAAGCTTAATTTTCTGACACGCGGTGCACATTTTACGTTTACGGCATTTAGCAGACGCTCTTATCCAGAGCGGCGTACATCAGTGCTTAAGTTGTTTACATCTGTTCTTTATATCTGTAAAGCTACACTAAGATCAACACCTGCTTATAACCAAGTTACTGCCAGACAAGTTTTTTTCTATTACATTTTCTATTAAGGTCAGTGCATTCTTATATCCTTGTCGTTGTTTTTTTTGTCCTCAGGTGGAGGAGCAGGTGAGCACCACAGAGCGAGTGTTCCAGGACAGGCAGTATCAGATCGATGCTGCAGTGGTGAGGATCATGAAAATGAGGAAGACCCTCAGCCACAACCTGCTGGTGTCAGAACTCTACAACCAGCTCAAATTCCCTGTCAAGGTATAGCTCTCTTTGCTTCTACCATCCACCATAGATAAGAGTGTTTAGGCCATGGGCTAAATCATACATCATCAGTGATGAATGAAATTAAGGCCCCTTTCACTGTACATTTCTGTGTGTGAGGTAATTTCTGTTCTTTACTCTCATAGCTATGTAACTCATATTATTATCTTCTTCTTACTACTACTAATAATTAACAGTGTTTACTGAATAATAACTCTTGAAGCAACTGCGTAAACAACCATGATGAGCAATAATGTGATGAAAAGCATGATGTCTTTCCTGTGATATTAATTGGTGGCTATACACAGGGTCTCTAGAGGTAAAGGTAAAGGCTTAAGAATTAAATTAAGGATTGAGTATTCAACTGTCTTAAATATATTTAGGCTATAGGCACCTTTCATGTATTTTTTGTAAACACACAGGACTTGGTCTTACTTTACCAACTAATACAGCAATATATTTGGTGTGTTTTCATTAAAAGCATCTTAAAAGTATAAATTTTAACTTGTGGTTGCCTGCAGATTAATTTTATCTGCATTAACTGAACTACTCCATTAAGATTGAATACTGGTTGAGACGAGACGAGGCGAGTGCAGTTTAAGGGATTAGTGGAATGCTTGTTTAATTTTTCTACAATAAACGTTCAAACTCTTTGTAGTAACTTCACACTCACATTTACTCATGTGCCCGGTTTCACACCCACACAAGCTTCACGCTTTCACACTTCCTTCCCTTCAGCCAGGAGACCTGAAGAAGCGCATCGAGTCCCTCATCGACCGAGACTACATGGAACGAGACAAGGAGAGCCCTAACCAGTATCACTATGTGGCTTGAAGTACAGTCCGGAGACACGGATTGCCCCTTTAGCTGGACGACGGGCCCCTGCTTTCTCTCCCTGCTGCACGCGAACGGGGCTTCTCCCGCCTGACCGGCCCCCGGGACAGTTTGTAGCCCACCCTTCAGTGACGCCCACAGAAAGGGTTGGCATGACGTGGGTGTGCTGTACTTTGGAGGGGTGAACTGTTAGGAAGAAGAGGTGAATGCTCAGTTGTTGATTTCCAAAATAAGCACTTTTTTCGTTGTTTATCTTTTTTCTTTTTTCCCTTTTTTTGAGTTTATGTTGTGATTCTTTTGTGGTCAGTCTATTCTATTCTAGCAGTTGTTAAATCCACACCCCCTCTTTTGTCTGTCTCTCTCTCTATATATATATCTCACTCTGTCATTACCTATCTTGTATCATGTTTTGGTTGTTCTAACTGTTGATTTGTTCATAGAAAACAGCTACTAGAACGCAGGGCTTTGGTAGTTCAGTTGTGCAAACACAGTAACGTATGGCTGCAGGTCCTGTTAGCTTCAGGGTTTCTGACTGATCTCACTCAGGCTGTGGAAATCTGCGGTGGGGGCAGCAAGCATTTTACACACTAACACACACGCACACTTCAAACTGTGACATCTTCAAACTTGCTTATTCTTTAGGTTTCACACACTGAAAAAAAGATAAAGATGAGAAAAGAGTATCATGAAGAAATGTTTGATTCTTTGTTACAGCACCTTTTGTGTGTGTTTGTATTATGAGCGTGTGTGTGTGTGTGTGTGTGTGTGTTTGTATTATGAGCGCGCGTGTGTGTGTAGGTTTTTCTTCTACTAATTCGCCACAAAAAAAAGAAAATCTCTGGCACGTCAATTTTTTTGTAGACCATGAGATTCTATTCTTTGTAAGTGCAGAAAGATATCAACGAATTAAATCATATTTAAATAGAACATTGTGACTCTAGGTGTGGCATCAACAAATAGCGTGTTTGCATGTGCGTGTGTATGTGTCTGTGTCTCTTTCCATCATTTTTAAAACATAATGTTGGTTTATTCCCCTGTTGTTCACACAAAGTTAACGAAGTGTGAGGGCAGAAGCCGCCACACACACCACAGTCAGCCGCCGAGAACCACGCTACTGGATTTTTACAACCAAGGGCCGCATCACTGTGAAGCCGTTGAACAGAGAATGTAAATACTTTAATATTCAAATCCATGCTGTATTTCTTCTCTCCATTTGGAATGTGACCAGTTGTGTCTTCTAGCACAGTCAGCTATGGGCGACACATACCACAGCTGGGGCTCGAATCTGGATCCCAACTGTAGGACACACTGAGCAATGCTTTTAGGGTCCCATGGTATGGATAGCAAGTCATGGATATGATTATTATTCCAGAAACGGTGAGCCACAAAAACCCTTGTTTGCTGTCAAATTAGAAATGTACTTCTTCAATAGTTTGTATTTACTCCGTCTAAAATGTTATACATTTGTTGCCCTTTTATGGACAAAATGCATATGGTAACAACCAAATAACTTCCAAACTACTGCGCATGGAAAGGTTCCATGTACAATACTGTGAACCATTAAGCCTGCTTGTTCGAAAATCTAGACTGCTGATTGGCTGTTTCCCAACCCTGTTCCTGGAGGTCTAGGGAGATTACTTAAGGCTAAAGTCAAACCAATCCAATAGTAAATTAGCTGTCAGCCATTCTTATTGGCCAATCCTCAACTTAAGTAATCTGGCTAACTGAAAATTCCTGCTTTGGGAAATACCCCATTGACCATGATTTAACACAGGGGTGTCAAACTCCTGGCCTGGAGGGTCGTGGTCCAGCACATTTTGGTGATTTCCCTGCTCAGAAACACCTGGTTCCCCTCACCAGTTAATTGTCAGGTTTAGTGAATATGTTTGAGGAGAACCACCATCAAACTCCTGGACACCGACCCTCCAGGAGTTTGTCCACTTCAACTCAGGAGTCGTTAATGAGCTGATTAGTGGAATCTAATATGTAGGACAGTGTGCCTCCAGGACCACACAGTTGCGCTCTGCTATTAAGCTCAGTTTCAGTTTGCAATTTTAAATAAGGCATTGAAAAAAGTATTGTTCAGCAATGGTGCTGTGTATTGAGTGACACTGCCATCAGTTTCACTATCGCTGCTCCTCCAAGCTGGTTTAATTGCCCACTCTGATCCAGTAAGAGTCTTTATGCAAGAGCACATTTGTATCATGTTTGTAGCGTAATTGAATTTTAAGTCCAATTGAATGAGTGTGTGCCACATGTGTAACTGTAAATTAATCGGCACTGAAGTGATCTGAATTATCTAAAAGTTTTGACTGAGACCCAGCACTAGTGCAGAGGACTAGATTCAGCAAGCACAGAAAAGTGAGGCGCCTTTCTTAGCTTTTAATTACCGTCTACAATGAGCAGAAGTGATTTGAGGATGAGTGCAGAAAATGCCAACAAAACTAAGGATATAAAACAGAACGATGAAGAATAGACCAATATAACTGGTCCTGAGTTACTGGAGAGGAGGCTGTTTTCCAGCAATACTGTTCGAAGTTATTCATAATATAAGGCATTATGTTATGAATAAATCGTCCTTGCGATGTCTCAAAGACTGCAAATCTGCATTTTTAGTTTACAGTAGTTTAGCCCTGCCTATTCATGCTGATGTTTTAAGTAATAGACTGCTTTTTGAATGTAGCACAATTCAGGACAGCCAGTTAAAACATAATTTATATGTCAGTCAGGCATGGTTACAAAAACAAACAGTTTAAATGATAAAAAGAGACTCGAAATTGGTCTTGTAATTAATTCATTGATGTGGAAAATACAACAAAACAGATATGAGGCCTTTTAAAAGATTCTTTTCTCCTGTAAAGTAACTTTATTAGAGACACCAGGTTTTCGCTCCAACAGCCATGTATTACCCAGTTGCTTCTATACGGATCAGACAGAGGAAATTACTGTTATACCTTTGAGGTAATATTGCCCTCCTTTTAAAGACCTGTCATAATTCTGTGTATCCAGCTGAGATTCCTGGTCTTTGTGACTGCTCCCTAACAGAACAGGCTCTTGTTTTGGCCAGACTAATTTGATTTCCTCCGCTGAATTGGTGAGTAATTCGTTGAAGAAACAGACCGCTGCCAGCCTGAGAGAAGGGAAGGGTCGGGGCCAAAAGACGAAAGCTGGAGGTCTCTCACAGGGCTGTGAAAGGGCTGCCCACTTCATTTCTGACTTTTAACGCTTACACACCAATTGCACCACACACACTTGCACAGCAGGCGCACAGGAGACATGCGGCAGGCCGAGCCCTCACCTGTGAATACTAGTGCCGAGGCTACAGTAAACATCTCTTAACATGTCACAGCAGATAACGGCAGTGAGTCAAGCAGTCATTAAAGTGTTTGACCCAGATTAGTGTGGCCAGGGAAGAAGGGAACAAGTACATTCTGGGTTAAAACCCACAGACGTGTAAAAATCACTGGATTCCAGACCAGGTTTAGTCATCGATAGCTTTAATTAGAATCCACCACAGTTCCACTCATTTAAAGGGGACTTCCACCAGTCAGTCCAATTTTCTCTATTATTTTTTTAGTTGTTATGTAAATATTCATTCAGACTGGTAAAATGTGAAGCGACTTGTACAGAAACTCACCGAATCGGATTTACCGAGGCGGTGATGTCAACAAACCAGCCTAAAATAAGTTTTTAGTGTAATATTGATCAGGCCTAAATTTTGGCAGGATCATTTGCCCTATAACTTCTGGTCTGGAATCCAGTGACATATTTTTAAAAAATGCTTCAGATCAAAAACGTCTACCAGGAATCAGTGTTTTAGGCATTAGGCAGAGCATTCATAACCATTTAGCGTGAAAATGAGGAAGCTTTTAGGGGCGTTCAGCTCCTCGGACGCCTGGTTCCATTCACCTCCACTGTGAACAGTCCTGTACAATGAAGCATTTCACATCGAGCCACTCTACACGACTTTTCACAGCTTAAACACTGAATTATCCAGATAATGTGAAAAATAAGTGCAGTTTTCCCTCATGGTGAGTTTGAACCTTTTGACCGTATTTCAAACGTAATTTTTTACTTTAGACAGGGTTCAGTTTTAAAATTAATTTATTTAATACTCGGTTCCATTTTTAGATAAACCAGTTAGTTTGTATTTGAAATCATTCTAGTTGGGTTGAAGCCTTATTCCTCAGAGTGGTTTCAGGGCACTCTGTGAACTTTCACACACACAATTATTTTTTCAGGGACAAAAACACATGACACACTCGCCTCTGAACTGCGTGACTGCTGGGTTGTAAGTGTGGCGTGTCAGACCACAGTGACGACTCACTCTTCTGAGCGTGGTGAAAATCAGCTGAATTTCAGGGATTTTTGATGCCCCTGCATGTGTGAACAGGGCGCGTTTGAACCGCAGGTTTTGAACAGAATCTCTGTTGTCTACAGGATTTGGTCCTGTATTTGGAACTGCTTTGTCCTGTTTCATCTCTGACTTTCTTAACCTGAACCAGGTCTGTTAGATGAGGGCTAACAGTAAAATGTGCTGTGAATGTGGACAGAAATATATGCAGAAATACATTTACTAGGAATAAAAAAGTTAAGTGACCCCTTATAGTCATGCGTGAGCACACCACAGCACAGTGTGTGTGTGTATTTAACCCCTTTCACCAAGTGAAGCAGTGGGCTGCCACCAACAGGCACCGCCTGGAGAGCAGTGTAATAATTCTGTTTCGTAAACCAATCCATCTCCCAAAGACTAATACCACTACTAGAGCTTCTCGTTGTTATTTCAGTTAGTCGGAAGTGCTTCAGTTTGTCCAACACATTACAGCAGCTGGTGGCCTGGTAGCTAGGGAGTTGGCACGACTGAGGTACCCCTGGGCAAGATACACTAGTACAAAAGTATTCGGACATCTGACCATTACACAAACAGGGACACTGAATTCAAACACATAGACTTGAATATTGTGTCGGTCCCCTCTTTGCAGCTATAACAGCTTCCACTCTTCTTGGAAGTCTTTCCACAAGATTTGTGAGTGTTTCTGTGACCCAACCATGTCTTTATGGAGCTTGCTTTGTGCACTGGGGTACAGTCATGCTCGAATAGAAAAGGTTCTTCCCCAAATGGTGTTCACAAAGTTGGAAGCATGGAGTTGTAAAAACTGTCTTGGTATGCTGTAGCACTAAGATTGCCCATCACTGGAAGAAAGGGCCCTAGCCCAAACCCTGAAAAACAGGTGTGTCCCAATACTTTTGTCCATATAGCGTTCCGTCCCCACACACAGCTCAACTTAGTGAATGGGTTAAATGCAGAGAAATAATTTCATACTGTTCGCACTGTGGTGTGGTGTGTGATTATAAGTGTCCACTTTTCTTCTTAAAACTCGATTTGATTGTTTAGCCTAGGCGGGGTGGTGGTGGAGGAGGAGGAGGTGGGGTCACGTGACCGTGCTGGGTGGTTCTCCGGTTCTCCTCACATGACTGGAACATTCCTCACGCTCAGACCGAAGGCACGGAGAGCGGCGGAGCTCCCGCTGTTTACTGCTCAGAAACAAGGCCGGGAGAGCGAAAGTCGAGGATTTAAACGACTCACTGCCGAGCTGACATCTGAGAGTGAGTTTAAGAGGAGCTGCCTTGCTGTCACGACTGCTCACACACAGACAGGAACCATGAGAGGAGAACCACGGGCAGCTCTCGCCTCTGCCTCAGTAATTCTGCTCGGTGAGTGAAGAACTGACGCCTACACATCTAAAAAAAGTATTTTACACTTAAACAGATAGTTATCGTGTGCTTCGCAGTGCCGCGCGATTAAACGAGACCTACTTGGTGCCGTGACAGATCTCTCTCTCTTTTGTGTCACCCGTCACGCGTGTTTATTGTCGTATGTGCAAAACGGTGCGTTTCGATTCATGGTGCAGGTAAACAGATAGTCGTTCACCCTCTGACCCGTGTTCTCCGCGGAGCTGAACCAGGTGAGATGTCAGCACAGGTGCACACAGCTCTCCTTTCAAACCAACTACGCCATAAAGTGACTTAGCGGCGCTTCAGTTCGATTCTGTCTAGGGAACCGATTCTCACGAACAGACTGATTCATCGAGTCAGTGCTTTTCAATTTCAATGTTCTTCTTCATGAACACTGGGAGTCGGTTCATCGAGTCGCGAGTCTGATGTCGCTACCTGTGTCCACGTCTAGTCAAAGTGTAAATGCCAGAAGGCACAGCAGAATTTATGTGATAGAGAGAGACAGAACCTTAGCGTTTGTTTTGTGGTGTTTAGGACCTGTAAGTTTATATTGTGAGCCATTCTAAACGTTTATAAACATATTACGAGTGGTGTTGCGAAAAAGAAGTTCAATTCAATTCAATCGGTTCACAAGAACGATTCATACACACGACTTGCTGAGTAGAGGTCTACGGCAGGCCTGGTGTGAGCTGCAGAGTGAGATTCGTGGTAATGGCGTCAAATGGGCCTTACTATCTCATGCAAACCGCGTCTGTCTCTCTCAGACACCCGCTGTTGAGCCTGTTGTTTCTCATTTGGCCGCTCGTCCGAGCCACGTGACGTCAGCAGCGCTTTGTGCGCTAACAGCGGCCTCTCTGTGCGGAACAGACACTGACAGATCTGTGGAGAAGATCCTCTCTCTGAATTAAAATACAGCTTTACAGCTTCACATCACAGTAAAAGACAGTGTGAAGCATATATGTATATACATATATGTGTATGTACTGTGTATATATATACACTG
>JBBPCY010000082.1:18380212-18397173 GCA_037974405.1 Brachyalestes nurse | reverse complement strand
GTATGTTTCTGGGCGGGAACTGTATACGGGAAGGAGTTATACGGGAAGGGGCGTGTCGCGATTCACCCTCCTCACACCGTGACACGGGTTCGTGGAAGTGCGTGTGAATTCGTTTTGTATATCGTGACAGCCTATATATATATATATATATAATATGAAGACAGAGAACTCTCAACATTTTTTGAACCTGTGAGTTTTGGAAGGTTATGGATGAGTTGCCATTTAGATGGTTTTTTTTAGCCCTTTTAAAAACTACTAGATTATTCAGCAAATTAATCAGTAGATTGTTTGATTACTAATATATTCAAAAGAGACAAGCCCTACAACACACCGTAGACACAATAGATGTTTGTACAAATCCAGGTATGGGTTTTCCCCCTGATGAGTTGGAGTTTCTGACGCTCTCTGTTGCAGGTTGGCTGGCCGTAGCTCACGCTGTCTCATTTGAGGTGAAAGACGGGAATTCAACGTGCATCAAAGCAGAAATCTCTGCCAACTTCTCCATAACCTACTCTGTAACCAATGGAACGGTATGACCTTCAGATCCGCATTGACACTCACACTATTGTTCAGAATGTGGAAGTCTGGAATGAATGTTCAACAAACTGTAAACCAAAAGTATAAAATGAATTTTCGAAATACATTTTGGATTTAAGTTCTGGTAAATTGGATTTAAATCTGGAAAAGACATTTTAGATGTGTCCAGAATGATGAACAAAGCTGGAGATATCTATGAAAGCTGAGAGTGGTGGTGTAATAAAAATGTTTGTTAAATACTTGCTGTTTCTAATAAACCAGTAACTGTCATGACATTTGTTACAGTATTTGATGTCTACTAGCATGTGATAAACTGTCGTGACATGTTCTTTGAGTATATCATGAGTAAACAAAAATAGTAAACAATTGCATGTTTCATTGAAACAAAGTATTGATGGACGTAAAATCATTATTTAAAATCATTATTTACATAAAATTATAATTTACTGTATAATGTAGTACTGTAATAATACTGTATAATGTAATAATGTATAATGTAGTACTGTAATAGTACTGTATAATGTAATAATACTGTATAATGTAGCACGTAAAATCATTATTTACTGTATAATGTTATTTGTAATGTGAAAAAAAAATTCACTATTTATCTAAACAGTTTTTAGATGTTTTCACAAGTGCCTAAGACTTATGCACAATACTGTATATCATTGGACGAGCTTCTTCATGGCCACGTTCGTATGTTCCCTACAGAACACAGTGACTGTGCCTCTCCCGGACTCAGCAGCAGTGGGCAGTGCTAGTTCCTGTGGAGACTCTCCACAGCTGCTGGCCTCCTTCGGGGACGGGCACTCTCTGGGCCTGGCGTTCTCCAGGGATGCCCGTCTGTACCGGGTCTCCAATATAAGTGTGAACTACAACCTGAGCGACAGCGCCACCTTCCCACAGTCCACCAGCAAGAGTAAGAAACACTCCATTCTGATAATGATAATGTAACATAATGTAGTTCTGCTGCTTTTAGTGATAGAATTATATGTATTGGAGTTCTGATTGCTCCTGTGGAAATACTTAATATTCATGTATAAGACTTTATTGATATATATTGTATGTGTGTGTTGTATGATTATTGTTATTCATTTTAAATGTAACATAAAACACAGACTTTAATGTTACACTTGCAAACTTAAGATTTACATGCTGTCCTTCCAAGGCCTAAATCTGAGCCTCTCTTATCTATTCAGACGTTGTTACCTTGGCTACGAACGCCTCAGGAATCTCTGCGCGGCTCAACACCACCTACAGGTGTCTGAGCTCCACCTACGTCTCTTTCGAGGGCACCACGGTCACCATCACCTTCTCAAACGTCCGGATGGAGGCCTACATGCCCAGCGCAAACCTCAGCACAGATGGTACCAGTTATTGTAACTATTACGCACTGTTGCACAGTTGTTACCTTGATGTCAGTGAGTCACCCTCACTGTCCTCCCATCGTTCAGAATGAAGCTGTTAGTTAGTGTAACAGAACTGGCTGTTAGTCCAGGCGTGTTTGAGCTGTGCAGTGTTGTTGTGTGTCTTAGAGAAAGCACATGCTAGCCTTCATCTTCCTGTCTTGGTGAGATCGCGTCGAGGGGGAGACCTAGCTAGTAGATGGGAACTGGCCATAAATAAATGGGAGAGAAAAAATGCAGTAGTTAATTGAGAATGAGGCGAATTGACCATTCATATTTTCTTCAACCTGCAAAATGCACATATTCAGAATCTACTTTGTTTGTAAGCTGATATCAAGTCTCTGTTACCTGACCTTGGATGAATGTGATTCTATAATAAACTAATCATAAAATAATTATATTAATAGCCCTGGATGATTGTGACCCTATAATGAACTAATCATAAAATAACTATATGAATGTCTTATGTGTTTTTCAGAGAGTGTATGTTCAGCTGATCTTCCTGCCACCACCGTGGCACCTACACAGTCACCGACGACGACTCCGGCCCCTTCTCCACCCCGCAACCCCGAGCGCGGCTCTTACAACGTCACCAACGGCAACGGCACCGCATGTCTTCTGGCAAGAATGGGACTACAGCTTAACGTAACATACTTCTCAAGGTCTCAGAACAAGGTGAAGAGACACAAGGGCCCATAGAGCGATTAAGTGCACTCACACTCTTAGGATGTGATCAGACTTGGCAGGTTTTTGTTCAGCTGGTTTGGGTTAAGAAGGAAGGACTGGTGTCCACTTCCAAACAAACTCTAGTGCGGTTCATTTGAATTATGAATGCTATATGGACCGAAGACAGAATGAACAGTCTCAATGTATTTCTGGCGATGTTTTGACACATGCATGTGTTTTATCTTCTCATTGTGTTCATAGGTGTATGACAGCAATGCTATTTATCAGACCATTGCTGTATATAGCAGTGGTTTGATAAATGGCATTGTTGTGTATCAGTGTAACCAGCAAACATTCAGTGAACACAACAGCATGGTCTCTTACTGAGAAGGAAAAAATTCTGTGGTTGAGCCAAACCATAGACTGCAGGACCACAGGTTTCTGTTCACCGCTGATATGCACCTTCAGTAATGAATAAGAAGCTTTTGGTCTTTTATATGGTCTTTTAGGACCTTGTTTATCAGTCATATGGAAACAGCTGCAGATTGTAGCATGATATGTACAAACCGCTCCATGTCTGAGACCCTCATAGTATAACACTAGGACAAGTGAACCAGTTTTAGCTGCATAGAAACCTTGGTTTTTAATTTCAGGTTTAAATGCTAGGTAAAGGTCTTTGTAATTTCCATCGGCTCATTTTATGACGCTGTTCGGATTTATGTGTCTTTAAACTTTGCATCTCCATATTTTTCCAAAGACTGTTCATGGAATAGTGAACCTACAGCCCAACAGTACGTCTTACTCAGGGTCATGTGACCCCACGGCCGCCACCCTGGTGCTGATGTCCGACCTCACCAACCTCAGCTTCGCGTTCACACTGGTAAGGGGCATTAATATCACACAGTTCAGTATTATTATATTTCTGAGAAACTGTAGGTTAGATGTAGTATTACTCTGCTACCTAAACCTAATTCTAACCCCAAATTCAGTAAGTAAAAGGTAGTCTTTCTGCACTTGTACAGATTTTCATGTTTTCCTATCATTGGGACGTTTGGTTCGATGAAAGGTGAAATACATAAATGCGCTTGCTTTCGCTTCCATTCAGATTTTTCCTAATTTATGTCTTCATGTCTTTTATGTCCACAGAATTCCACCTCCAAGAAGTATCACCTCAGTGCTGTGAATTTGTCAGCATCCTGGCCTGATATGACGGGTAATGAACAGAGAACGCTTCAACCTTGTATGAAATATTACAGCAGCCTCACGTTTTTGCTACTGTTCAAGTTGTATGATGGCAAAACGTTCTTGTTAGTTGAAAATGTATTGGATTGTCAGTTCTATTGAATCTTATTGAAGTGTTAAACTACGGACATTTTCCTTGCGGATCCTACCAAGTTTAGAATATGGTGGAACTTAAAAACAAAAACCTAACATGTGTTTGTTGTGTTTGGCAGCTCCATTCACCGTGGGCAACGCCACACTAAACTACCTGCAGGCCACGCTAGGCCGCTCCTACATGTGCACATCTGAGCAGGTTCTGTCTGTGGCAGACTCCTTTTCCCTCAACACGTTCAGACTACAAGTACAGCCCTTTGGGGTCAGTGGGAACCAGTTTGGATCAGGTAGGGTGGAGCCTTTGTCTCCTTCAGTCACTTGTGTTCAGGTTCATGTGTTAACTTTGGTCCCCTGTGGAAGACTTTTCATAACAGTGAACTGCAGCCAAGTTTTCCAGCTTAAAGCAAATTCTGAATGACTATGACATTACTCAGAAAAGTACTAGGATTTGCTGTTTTTTTTTTAGATCAGTTACATTTGAATGAATAGGGCTATAGAGAGATCCAGGGATCTTCAAGAATTGATTCCAAGTCATATTTATGCCGCATATTGTCAGGTTCAGGCCTGTCTCCAGGAGGGAAGCACAGACACAGACTTCCATGATCTTTTCAGACTTTCATTACCAAAAAAACAAGGCGCAAGGGCCTAAACACAATCAGAACCTGAGACAGAACAAGTGACTACGAACCAAAGCATAAAGTCAGTGGACCGGCAACTGAGTTCTTATACAAACAAACTTAAATACACATGAACTAAACACACGAACCAATAGAAACAAAAACTCACTTAAGCTTCAAACCAAAGCCTGGTGTACACAAAACTTCAACTTAAAAAGTCCACTCAGAAAAGGGCGGCAGCTGTGTAACCAGGGATGTTACACATATAGCTGTATAATATATAGCTGATAATATGACTGAAGGCTCTAAGAAATTCCACCAGTCCTTTATAGTAGACAGAGTAAGTTGTAGAATTAGCCCTTAAATATATACCATTCTTTATAAGAGTTCTGTATAACATTACTGACCAAAAAAAAAGAAGAATTCTGGTATATTTTGATACCATCACAAGTTTTTCAAGAATCAATAATATACTGTATCTGTGTTCATAGTACCTTTTGATTGACACTTTTGAAATACAAAGCAGTATAAATATTCATGTTGTTATAACTTCATGCAGTCATTAAGAATCTTCTACTGACCATTCATCATTCTGAAAACATTAACTGGTTTTAAACTTTTTCTTTTTTTTTTTGTACTTAATATAATCTTGGGACATTAAGCAGGACATGTATATTTGAATCTGTTTGTATATATGTCTGTAATGCTTCTGAAATGTTGAATACATTAAGTTGCTGGTTCATTAGGTGGTCCTGCATTGTACCTACACTCACTGAGCATTTTATTTGTTGCACTTGCTATATAGGAACACTTTGTGGGCTTATAATTACTGATGGCTATCTGATATGCTGATTCCAGCATAACACACCGAGCCACTACTGTCTGTTGTCGCTGCTATACTTAAAATGATGCACTACTCGGTATCTGGTTGGTTGTGATCCGATAGTGGCTCCTTAGAGGCGGCTGATAAATGTTAATAACTTTAAACCTAAACAAGGCGCCTGTATGGTAAGTGTTTCTGATAAAGTGGCCAGTGAGTATAGCTACAAGGCAGGTGCAGCTGTTTAACTGGCAAAATATATGATGATTCAGAGCCCTGGGATGTGCACAGTGCAAGAGCATTGTAATACAGTATCACTACACTAATTCCGCTGCTCAGTAACCTGAAACAGGTCTGGCCTTGTGTATAGTTCTCATGTTTTCCCCCTCTGTGTGTGTGTGCCCCCTCTGTAGCCGAGGAGTGTCAGATAGACAAAGACAACATGCTGATCCCCATCATCGTGGGCGCTGCCCTGGCTGGTCTGGTCCTCATCGTTCTAATAGCGTACCTGATAGGCAGAAAGAGGAGTCACGCAGGCTACCAGACTATCTAAACTCCACGAGACCGCCACTGCCAGTCAAATCTCAACAATGAGGAAAACCATTGCTACTATGGACTGACTGGGGTTCTACTGAGGAAAGACTGGTTTGTGTGTTTGTGTGTGTGTGTGTGTGTGTGAGTGTATGTACTTTGTTGTTCCACTTTTTCTGTTTGTTCTCCCTAATACTGGATTACTCAAGGAGGAAAAAAAAAAAACAAAACAAAAGTCCCCTAATTATTACTAACCACTCTTTCTGTCTCAGACTGACTCCCAGGAGTTAAAACCCCAAATTTCCTCCCCTTTTATTGTTAACTCGTGTTTTCCAGACATGGCTGATCCCAATTGTAATGATGTCTGTTCATTTCAGAGAGGTTATTTTTTAAAGGAATTGATCTTTGTGTAAATAAGCTTTGACCTTTTAAGTTATAAAAAGATTTAAGATTTAGCTATTTTTCATTTTGGTTTTAACCAGATAGTGATGATCTTGGCTGTTATGTTTGGGGGGGGGGCAAGGGGTTAATTGTATGAATTTGGGAATTTTTAGCACAACTATTGCTTTAATCGGATCCACCAGCCACAAGTGAACTGCGTGAGAGCCGTAGAGGGCTTAAAGCTGTAAGCGTATCTGGGCGTGTGTCTTTTGAAGGAGAAACCCAGGATAGAGGGAGAGTGGCATCAAGTGACAAGGGCATATGAGTCCGCATTAAATAATGAATGCGCTTTTCAAGTATTTTCCCACATTCGGCGACCCGCTGCACTGGTTCCTGCAGCATAGTCTCACTCTGTGTCCCTCCCTCCCTTGCAGAATTTCACAGCTTGACTTTTCTCAGGTTGATTTAAGGTCTGGATACTTTGCGGATGTACAAGAAAGAAAACTGCAGCCCTCAGCAGCAGCCTATTGAATCAAAAGGGTGTTTTGCACCAGAGCAGATTCACTCTGCGTTTATTCACGCCTTGGTTTATGTAGTCTTTAAGGTCCCCATATGTTAATTTGTTCTTAAATTACTTTTAACTTACTGTGCCTACTTTCAAAAGCAGAAACTGAAACACTGCTTCTGCCTTCTACATGAATGGGTGGAGCGAAACTGAAGGAATAAGAGCATGAAGTGGCATCACGAAAACAAATTCATTCAAAACCAGCTGTTTTTGCTAGTTTGCCTCCTCATATGGACTCTGTATACTTTGGAATGGGGCTCTTTACATTATTCATCTGTTATTTAAATAGGAAAACCTTTTCTCAGCCAGTTGTCAGCCCATTCCTTTGCGCACAGCAGACCAAAGAAGATTTTGCTCCGTGTTTTCATTGCTCTTCAGTAAAAATCAGGGCTTGAGATGAAGTAAATTTATCACGAATTCGGTGTGAACCAGACTGCGGGGTTCAAAACGTCATCCAAATATTTCTTCTGCTGTTTTTTTTCCCCTCTTTGCCTTTGGTTGTGTACCAATGGTCATCTTGACGTTTCTGGAGGCTTTAGCAAAAAAGGGAAAATTGAGTATCTTTACTTGCCTCTTTTTATTATCTCCACTTGCTGAGGAGATTTACACCAGGAGTCTTCAGCAACCTGCACATCCCTCTCCAGGATGAGCATACAGCACTACGTAGGCGTAGGCAATGTAGACGTTTTGAGATCATGTCAAATACTTGCAATAACTCAAGTCAAGGTTTTTGCTGCCGTTTAACTTTCATTAAACTATGAAAAACATTTGTAGCAGTTAATGGTGACATAATACAGGGTGCTACAGCTTCTGTGTACGTCTGACAGTGAATAGTACTGCATACTGGCATCAAAAGGGGCATAACTGTACATTTCGAATGGGTTTGCACTGCAGTTACAGTTTCCTTTTGTTTTAAGTGCAGCATATTTGACAAGGTTTGAAACGGAACAGTTGTTCAAAACATGCCGTCACATCTAATCTGCTTTCAAGTTATCAAACTGCAGTGATTTGAGCTTTTATTTTTGTAGAGTGTTTTTTAAATGCATCTTGGTGAGGTCAATAAATGAGGTGAACACTTACTTGTCCACATGTTCAGTAATTACAACGCAATGTTTTTGCAAATTATCCACAGGAACTTCGCCTCCCACTGGACCAAGGGTTTCCACCAACATTTACCAATAAAAACACCATCAGATATTATGTATTGAACAAAAAATCAAAACATGCTAAGATGCCAAGATCTGATGAAAAATTTCACTGCCGTAGAAAGGTGGGCAATGCAATGTACTAAAGTCTCCCCAATAGTTTATTAATAAAAGGATACCTTTTAAATTAGGCTGTTGCATTATCAAACTGGTGGACTTAAGGTCAGATATTCTTACTGCCATTTCTATATTTAAAAATTCAACAGCAATGTAAGTCTAAATGCAACATTTAAGAGGCAAATTAGAACGTAATCAGGCCCTTGGTGAGGAATAACTACTGTTACATGATTGTATTGAAAACAGAAATGTCCTTGAGGTATCAGAATGGTAGCTTTTAATCCTAGAAAAGATTACAAAAGTCATGAGGGGTTCTGAAAACACATTCCACAGGTGAGATTTCCTGACAAAACAAACTGCATCACCTCGTGACACACGGCACGTGATCTTGTTGACGGTGACCACATGATGAACCGAATCTTTCCAAAGTTTCACTTAAACGTGGAAGGAAATCTCTGACAAAAGCCCTTGAAAAACAATCCATGTCGTAGTGCATACACAGTAGTACCGGACTCTTCCTTTCACAGTAGTTTCACAACAGTCATTAAAACCTTGCAGACCACAACATGATCTATCTGGAGAAATGTGCAAAGTAACCAAAATAAGAGTTCATAAATCTACACCAGGATTTAACTTATAAGACTTGTGCCACCACCATATACGATTTATAAAAAAAAAAAAAAAAGATTGAAACTGACAGCAAGTCCATTTAAGCAACTCTAGATGTTTGGAAGTTGAACATTGCACAGATACAGAATGAATGATGCTGAGCATGAGATGATACTAAATGAGCAAACTGTACAGTGTAACTATATGAAGAATGTACAATCGTGCTTTATGTAGGCAAGAACTCTACATGCTACATCTACGCAAAAAAGCAAAAGGTAAGAAAAACAGTTCCCTGCGTCATTGTGTAGAAACTAATAACAGGTTCTAAACAGTCTCTGGTTTCAGGAAAAAAACAGGACAGTGCAAATATGAGCCTGGAATGCGTCGAGCATTAGGGGAGAGAGACGGGGTCAAGATTCTTCAGCCATAATCCGAGCTCGGCATGACTCCCGCAGCTTGGTGACGGTTGCCATGGACAGGCGACCGGGTTCTTTGAAAATGTTCTGAAGAAAAGAAAATCAGAACAGCACAACAAATCAGGAAATGTATAAAATGATCAAACTTTGAAGATATTCTGGGAGACAGAGTGAGAATAAAAAAACAAGTGGCGCTGGGATCAGTCCCACTGTGGCGGAAGAGAGTAGTAATTAAAAATTCTGAAACATGCTGTTCGTTATTCAAGGAAAACTTCAACATTATTGCTCGCCAGTTTTGATCCTTGATCCTAATTACAGGCCACCACTGATGAGTTTGGTGTATAAAGCTGTTTAACAACTGAACCGAATCGCTTCACGTTCTGCATTTTGAATAAAGATGCTTCTACTATCTGAATCTCCTCTGTAGGCACTCGCGCGTGTCCTACCTGCATAAAAGTGTGGCAGTCCTCCACGAAGGCGCCCTTGGTGATCTGTTTGAAGCGGTCGCAGATGTCGGGAAGGTTCCGCGCCTGCAGGATGAGAGCCTGGTTGTGATGGATCAGGGTCAGCGCCACACGGAACAGGATTTTGGACCCTTCGTAGAACAGGCAGTCCCAGATCCGCAGAACAGTCTTAAATAAATACAGACTTTTGGGTCAACTTTAGACTAAATTTCACCACAAAGTGTTATATACAGTAACCCCCCAGTTTTACGCGGATCAGGAGTCGCAGATTCAGTCACACCCCGATTTTATTTTTTTGTGCAGAAATCCCCACAAGAACGCAGAAACTCCAAATATACTCCGCCTTTTTTTGCTTTTTTGTGGCAATAAATATATTTTTCTGGATGTTTTCACACAAGGGGACTCAGGAAAGGCTGTAGCTGACCTGGAAGCACGTTTTTCGAATTCCACACCAGGGTTGAGCCCCCACACTCCAGACACTTCAAACTCCACAGCTCAGTAGATCTCCAGGAGACCTTTCCAACAAGCCCTCATTTGTATTTTTAACATGAGTAGATCAGGGGTTATTCCCCGAAAACCGTTCACCTCACCACCATGTTCCAATACTTTTGACCAGCGACCTTCCGAGCTGCATATGTTGGTGGGGAATTTAAATAAAAGGTGAATACGGGTTTACCTTTACATTTTCTTTAAGGGCAATGCATTAAACTGAGTTTAAAATTAAATTAAAGTGTTCTGGGAGCATATCTGGGGGCATTTTTAGGCTTTTATTTTTTTACCAAAACACAACAACGCGTTTTTTCACTACATGCGGGTGCTCTTGGAACGTAACCTCCGCGAAAAGTGAGGGATTACTGTATACACAAGAAGATCAGTGGGCCTCACTGAAGCTTAAATCACCGGGTGGGCTTCCAGCACCAACTCCAACCATTTAGACTTAGTTTCTGCTAAACTGCAAAGTTATCTGGCCCCCACATGATGACCCATGTGGTTTCCACAGTCAAATATATGAGGGACGTAATCAGTCAAGCACAATCCAATTAGCAAAGTAAAACAGTCACAGTTTCCCAAACCGACTCCTGTACCACAGATACAGGAACTGGGTGGGGGGGTTGTTTTCCTTACATGTATCTCACAAGATAATTAACAAACCTGTAAGAGCCACCTGGATTGGGAAGTAGTGTCCTAAACTATCCTACAGCCATCATCCGTTCGCACGTCACATCTTTCCACACACGTTCACGTCTTACCTCTACAGGTAGGACGTCGATGAAGAGGCAGATGAACCAGCGGGACACCACCAGTGTCCACATAACGTTGTGCTCAACCATGGCCCCCCACACGGCGGGCACCTTCACCTTCACCAGCTCACCCAGCACCTCCTGGTCCGTCTTCAGGCCCAGCATGGCTGGTGTGTAGTAATCTAGGAGGCCGAGAAAGTCCAGGTCCATCAGGTTCAGGCAATTAACAATCAAACTTTTCTCCATCAGCCCAAACGTCTATCAGCCAAGACATGCCATCTTGGTATATTTGACATTTAAAGTATGCTTCTTTTGTTTTGCACTGTATTTTGTTTCACAAATATCAGAAGCATCTAACCACAAGGCTGAATAGTCTGAAAGTCTCAAATAGTCTGGCATGTCGTTTCTGACACTTTGTGGTACAACGTTGGCTACAAAATGGTCAAAAGTACAAAGACAAATTCAAGAAGAAGGTTACTACTGTAATTTGAAGTTGTATGAAGTTCACTTTTACAGACACAGTATAAAATATAATGACAGAAACCACATAATCAACTCTATTACAGATTACGTAACTTGATATGGTTTAGGTAAGTATGTGATGATTTAGGCATATCATTTTTATGATGCCAAGTTTCCTTTAAAAGCATTCAGCTTTTAGTTAATTTAGCAAAGAAAGGAGCTTTTTTTGATGAAATGAATGGAAAATATATATATATTATTTAAATATACAACACAAAATGGGAATATATTGCTTTAGTGCAGCCATTTTTAATGAAGACAAACAGTTGAGTGAAAATGAGTATTCACTATATCTCACCCTCCTGGCACTGATGGGTGAAAGTAACAGATTTTTAAGACTTATGTAATAGTAATATAGTGGCACTTGAAATAAATAAGGAATTATTGTGTTTGCATATATTTATCTACATAATTACAACTATACTTCATGTTGCTGTTAATATTTGTATACTTTTATATAGTCTTATTTATTTAAATAATACATAACTTGTTTATTCAATTCATTTTGTCAAAGGCAGCAATGCAGAAAAGCGGAACAAAAGACTGCAAAAAAAGTTCAGTCTAATAAGATGCTGGATTTATTTTGGTACAAGTCACAATCCAGTACAAATAAATCTCAGTCTGGTTAATGCACCATGTTGCTGGATTGCCTTCTCCACATCACCAACGGATCACCATGAGGCGTTCAGCAATGCTGCAGGCCAAAACCTAGCTTTAAAAAAAAGCAGGCTGTGTGCTACATGTGTTCTGGATGAGACCTGTGACCCACTACATTTCTAGATCTACTGCACTGTGACCTACAAATCCGAACAGGAACTGACTGCAGTAAGAATGCAGTACTACTTCACTACTTGTGTTATTAATACACACTTCAATTCTTTAATCTGGGGTAATACAGCTAATATGGGAAAGGAAGTCGGCTTCCTTTGTGTGTGCGTGTGAGATAGTGTGTGTGTGGGTATAATGTGTCTCCCTCTCCTGGGTGTGACCGGAGTTAAACAGGCTTGCAGCAGATCAGAATCATGTGACCTGAGACAAGGTTTATTCATAGTTCAGGAGGAGCGACGAGGCTCTGAGAATAGCTCTAGTTGAGACACCTAAACACACGCCAGTCGACTCTCACACATATTTATAGCTGCAACTCCTCATGAATACCATGAATGTACAGCATGTTGAGAAACAAACTGATGGAGGCAACCACTGTAATGTTCCATCAGAGATTTGCATTTGGTCGACTTTTAGATAAACAAGTGCTAAAACATGCACAATGAAATTGCACTGAGCTTACATTTCATTTGTCTATTTGTTGATTGCTATGATTGATCAGTAAGACTGATGGTTTACAATCACAGCATGATTTATGTGCTAAGGTTCTGTACTTTGTAGGCCATGTACTTTATGGAGGTAGACATAAGCTTTGTTCGAAAAGTGCACTTGTTCACTCACTCATTTACTACATAGTGTTTGCTATATAGGGGGGTTAACTAGTGAACAAGGGGAGGCGACGATTAGTTAACTTTGGACACTCGGGATGTTGCATTTTTACTAACTGATAGCATACACAGAAGTAAAACACTAAACAAGTAACCTAGAAGGCTAAGCCACTAAGCCTTTTCTTTATAATGACTGAACAAAGCAGGAGTCAAGCCGGAGACAGTGACAACAGTAAAGAAATGGTACAGCCCACTGCACAGGTTGTCAGAAATTGTATTACATCTGACTTTCTTTCTGGAGAAATACTTTATTATTTATCTAATTTTAATCTAATTTTGAGGAGTTGAGTATATTAACGTAATGTATGATCCATTATCATCACAAACACAAATCTCACACAGATAACACAAACCTGGAAGTATTCTGCCTATAAGCGCCTCCATCAACCAGAAGGACTTCTCTTCATCTTTGGTGATGATGATGAGGTACCCAGCGATGAAGTTCATCCCCTGCAAACGAATCCAGAGTTAAAATGTCCATGATATAATAGTTAACTTCAGCTTGACTTGACTAATAAAAAAATATATAGGGAAAACTGTGGTCACTACACGAAACAGGAACAAAGCAGGTGGCAGGCGATGAATTTGTGAAAATATTTGCATTGGAAATCTGTTGCTTCTAAAATGTTGGTGGAAAAGATTATTTCACTGTGTGCAGGGAGGCGCCGGCACGCCCAGAAAACACAACAGGAGCATTATAAACACCACATTATGACTAAAAGGGATCAGCAGGAACCTAGGTGTGGTAGACTTTGATCTCTGTATCAACAACACCAAAGCTTCAAAACATTAACTTGCATACAAACCCTTCATTGCTGCTCTAGGAACTAGACCTTGTGCCCATCCTGCACAAAGACTTTCTTCTGGCTCAGCAATGTTGAAGATCAAAGATCAAAGTTTAGCAAGGATATTCTTTGACCCTCTTACCTGACAATACCCAACTGCCTTGTTGTGGTGTCCATAGGCTAGCAGCACATTATACAAGGTCTTCTGCAGGCAAGGTTCGGCCGTCTTCCGGAACTGCACATTGTCTGGGAAGGTCCTGTGCAAATCTGTAAACACACAAACACGTTTCCGCTATACAGCTGATCGCTCAAAATGGACAGCGCTGCCATTTCATATGTAGCAAATGTATTCAAGACTAAACAACCTAATGTTTGTTTTGATGACTGATTGTGTAATCATAAAAAGGGCCACCAGCCATGAAAAGTCTATTAAAAGGGAAAACAATAAAAATGGCCTCAAATAGACTTTAAATCAAAGGATTATAGGGCAATAACCTGGACATGGATATTAAACTGTGCAATGCCAAAGGTTATTCACCAATGAAAGTCTTTGAGGTCTAGCCTTAGGCCTAATATGAGTTCAGGAAACCCTCCCTTTATTCCAAAAACAAAATAAAAACCCACATTAATGAGTTTTCCATCAAGATCCGCAGTTCGCAGTGAAATTCAGAAGAACATTTTTAAAAAATGCATTGCCATCATGCTTTTTATTATGCCAATTTCATTGTGAAGATGATTTATGTTTACTCAATTTACTCAAGTAATTGAATTTAATGGAGCAATCATGAGAGTCCTAATTTTATCCCACAGTGTGGACCATGCCAACCTGTGCGAATGGCCTCCACCAGTTTAGGGTCATGCTGGGACTGAAGCAGTGAGTGGTAGTAGCCTGGGTTCTTCTCCATCTGCTCCTGGGAGCCACTCGCTGCCATCCAGATCAAAGCTCGGTGCTCATTCGGGACTCCTTTCCGCACATAACGCTTTACTGTGAGAAAAGTAGAAATTGCCTCAATCTATGTCTCCAAGATAGCAGTTCTCATCCTTGGTCCTGGCGTATCCTGCATATTTTGGAGTTTTTTTTGCTCTAGCACATCTAATTCAACTAATCGGCCAAACAACAAGCCCTTGTTGAGGCGTGAGAGCAGGAAAAACACTGAAATGTGTGGGACAGAGGTACTCCAGAACCATCACTGAGCAAGCAGTATACTCCAAACAAAGACAACATTTAAAAGTAAAGGATGTGAAAGGAGGAAGCTCCAAAACAGAACACAGTATTTTATTCTGAGACCTTCCATGTCTGTGATGGTCCAAATAACACAAATTGCCTTGCCTCACGAGACAAAATTGGGCTGTCAAATTAAATTAATCAGACATTTGCTCCAAGCTAAATACAATTAACATTATCACAAGCGAGAGTTACTAGGCTGCTACGCCACACCAGTTACAGATTATTTCTCTTACTAACTTATAATGACAACATGATATTTGGATTTACATTTACTGCATTTATCAAGACATCCTAGATTTACATTTACGGTTTTTAGTAGATGCTGTTATCCAAAGCGACTTCCATTCCCTAACTACAGGGGGCAGTCTCCAAGGAGCAACTTGGGGTTAAAGGGTCTTGCTCAGGAACTAGGGCTGGGCGATTTGGCCTAAAATCAAAATCTCAATTAATTGAACATTTTAACTCGATTACGATTAATGAACGATTATTTTATTTATTTTTTAATTTTTTTGCCTTCATAGTTCACTGACAAGTTTTGTACAGTAAATATGCTTGTCAGTCTCTTTTTGGTTTTTTTGAGCCATGCACTGTTCATATTCAGTAACATGATTGTGCTCCAAGTGTTGAAACAAACTGGTGGTGTTACCTTTGGGCGTCGCAACTGTTTTTCTACAGTGTCTACATCTGACTTAATCTTGTTTGATGTCATCCGTACTGAAGCCAAAATGTGTCTAAATGACGGAGACTGCGGTTTTTCTTTGATACAAGCTGCACTTTCCGGAGAGGTTTGGGCACCCCTGCTTTACAGAATGAATGGACACAAATTGAAGTCAAGTAGGTTTTTATGGTCATTTCTATCATGTACACACAGTACATAGTAAAAAATGAGGCAATGTTCCTCCAGGACCATGGTGCAACACAAGAGCAGAACAGAACAGCACAGGACAAAACACAAGAGCAAACAGGACAGAACACAACAATACAGATAGCGATGCCATTAAAGTCCTTGTTGGTGGTCAGGTGCCCCAATACTTGTGTCCATATAGTGTACATAAACACACACACATTCACACATACAATCAACTCACCACTGAGTAGTCTTTGTGGATGAATCACACTCCTGCTTGGCCGGAGGGCCTGTTGATATTTGCATAGTCACCTGCCTGCTCTGCGCCGGCCGAACCTCTGCAGGACGCTGACTGGAATAAGTGGAGGAAGCTGACTGGTAGAGGTAAGCAGGTGTGGTGTGAGGTGTAGTGTTTCCATTAGAAAAGGAAGAGGGTCTCTCCTGTCAAAGTATTGGAAATGGAGGAAAACAATAAATGGGTCAATAAAGTATCATTCAGGGAATATATTTAAAACAATGTTTGCATGTTCCTTCGAACTGACAATCCGAACCAGATTTTCAATGAAATCTATACGCTACAACAGGATCAATGCTTTCTTTAAGTGTGCCTCTATGTTTCATCATAGAACTCACCAAGCACCTCATTATATCGACAATATTGCAATGGCCCAAACAGAATAAGTAATTATATTAAGATAATAGTCATATCTATCAAGCACAGTAAAATGGGTTAAAAATGTATATCACTGTAGAATTAAAATGTGACAGTTTCAATATATTTCACAGTACAATTGAGTGACATTTGTTTTCCAATTAGAAACCTGTTAGAACAGAGTAAACCTATTTAAGTAGGTTAAGAGAGATTTATTTTACTACAACTGACCAAATGTAACAACTAAAGGACATATAAAATACTTTGTTGTTCAGATCTGTTTTTGCCATTTTGTACAACAATAAACGTTAACGTCTCAGTGACATTACTGCTGTCTTTTTGAAACATCTTTTAAAAATCTAATTTGTCATACATTATGATCACTGAACATGAACTAAAATCATTTTAAGTATTATTTAAGTATTATGTCCATTTTAGCAGCAACTACTGTGTAAAAATAAAGTGCAAAGCTAGTACCTTTAAAATAACGTGATTTTAGAGACAGGGCATGGGCAGAGTGTAATCTAACCACTTCTGTATTTAAGGTGGAAAGGCCGAGTTACGAGATGCCCAACTTTAGCCTC
>JBBPCY010000082.1:18360442-18380112 GCA_037974405.1 Brachyalestes nurse | reverse complement strand
GGTTTGTAGTTGAGTTTAACAGTGCAGGTTTGTAGTTGAGTTTAACAGTGCAGGTTTGTAGTTGAGTTTAACAGTGCAGGTTTGTAGTTGAGTTTAACAGTGCCGGTTTGTAGTTTTTAAGAATCTAGCTTTGTAGTTGAGATGTTTTGATGCGGTGTGCCTTGTGTTTTTTCAATCCACCCATCCATCACACACATTGCAATATGTACAGTAGTGGGGGAGATTAACGCAAACACACAGCACAAATAAGTAATGTGGGTAATGTAAGTAATTTGGTTGTACCTGTGGACGCGTTCCTTGGCTGAGCTCGGCAGGTTGATGCGAAGTTGTGGCTCCTGCGAGGAGCCTGTCCCGTTCTCGTTCTTTCTCTTCTTCTTTTTGTCCATGGTGAAGTCGAGTTCAGGCACAGGTCCTCATACACTTTTCATACAACATACCTCACTCTATACACACACACACACACACACACACACACAAACAAACAGACCCAGGTGTGAAGTTGTCCGACTGCACTAATCCATTAGAGTTCAGTGTCAGAAACGGGACTCGGGTCCACAGAGGAGGGAGTAAACTCGACAAGCGCTAGAAACTGAGCCTAAACCCAGATACATCCGACTTTACTGAACTCGAGCGTATCTCCGGTACGAGGACAGGTTGAACAGGATCTCGCTTAAATGTTAAAAGGGGAATAAATCGGAGTGTCCACTGCAGGGTAACTTTATCCTGCTGTGCCCCCACCGGAGCCTGCATCAGCCGTCCGGAGAGCTCTCACTCGGGCTGGATAACACCTGACCCACCGAAGGGGCTTTCATCCTAAACCGGCTCTCCTACTCGCCAAATGTCGAAGCATCTAACTTCTGCTTGGACATGGGGTCCGGCCGGGTGAGGTTTCCATCTTCGTCTGTTCCCCCAGTAGCCCACTTTATTCCACAGCCACAAACATGCTTGACTGAATCCTCTCGGGAGTTCAAGGGCAGACGTCACTCAAGGCTAAGCCACACCCCGAAAGCCCTTGTGGCCCCGCCTCACCCCGCCCCCCCCCCTATCTGGCAATGGAGTCCTCCCGTGCAGCTCTGGAAGGTGCCACTGAGACAGGTGTATTTTTTGTGCTATTTGTCAAGCCTGTTTGCTGCTAATTTGCCTAGTGCAGCATCACAATAAGCTGATTCTTTTGCAAATTATTTCGCAAGTTGCTTACTGCGGCAGCTGTTTCAAGCTATTTCCAAGGTTATCTTCTAAAAGCAGTTTCTGAGCTTCTTACATGGCGAGCTACGCCCCTTCAGGCTGTTATACCTCTACTAAAGGTGTTTTAGGGTTATACAATGCTAAAGTATGCTTCCATACCGGCTGTGTCCGGAAAAAAGCACATGGAGCGAAATACAATTTTGCACACCCCTATACTGGGCCATACCATTTCACAGCATGACTCCCTCATCGAGTTCATTCATTTAGAAGAGAAAATACAGGTTTCTAAGCGAAACTTTAGTTTTTGAATCATAAACTGTACCAACATACACTCAATGGAACTTATTCCTCCTAACACTTGCAACCAGAATTTATACACACTGAACTGTTCTACCATGACAACAGTAACAATAGCAATTCTACTACTACCACAAATAATAATAATTATTGTTTTTTATATTATAAATGTCATTATTATTATTATTATTGATGTTGTTTGTTGTTGTTAATACTACTACTACTACTACTACTACTACTAATAATAATAATAATAATAATAATAATAATAATAATGATGATAAAATACATCCCAACTGCCACTGTAAACACTCTTAATTTATAATATACTGCACATTCTCTGTCCTGCTGGCCCTGTTGTTTGCACAATTATTTATTCATTGTTATCTACCTAAATATTTCTGGTATCATACTGTATTTACACTTGTACTATATATTTTTGTGCTTTACCTGCACACCTTTCTCTTTGCACTCTGTGTAGTCCTGTCCTGCCCACAGTATTGTAGTCTTGTGCTGTTTCTGTTTATTTCTATCTGTTCAACCGTGTTCCTGGAGGAACCCTGTTTCATTTCACTGTGTACTGTGTATGTTGCTGAAATGACAATTAACTTGACTATAGTTTACTCCCTACACACACACACACACACACACACACAAACAGTATAGCTACTTAATTAGCTTGTAGCATCCTGTTGCGGTTATTTTCTTTCATTTTTGTCTTCTTGCATGGCTGTATAATTTTTTTTGATCAGTGTGTTTTTGTCAGTGGTGTTAAAACAGTTATAAAACTGGTGTATTGAGTGGAGTGTTAATATTAACAGATAGCAGGCTGACTGAGTGACCAGCTGTACACACAGCACAAGCAGAAGATAGCAGTAGTAATAGTTCAACTAGTGTAATAATAATAATAGTCTGACTAGTGTACTGAAAAAAAAACTACTTTTAAAAGTTTCTCCCCATAAAAGAGTCCATTTAAAATTTCAGCAATAAAATAGATCATATTAATATAAAAAAATTCTGATTGTGGAGAAAGCAAAATGTTAGGTAGTACCTATATTGCCATATATTATTATTATTAAAGTGGCCCCTTTGCCACAAGTGAACACACCACATCACACCACACAATGTGAACAGTTTGAAATTCTTTCTCTGGATTTAACTCATTCACCAAGTGGCAGTGGGCTGGTGTGGGCATGGTCCCTCACTAGCAGTGTCGGGATTCGAGCCCACAACCCTCTCACCTAACCACAATGCCACCAGCTGCCCTAGTAGAAGACGTATTAATATTATTATTATCCGATTATTTACTTGTTTTCCCATTTCAAAAAAATATTCAAAAAAATTACAAAAAAGTATTGTAATAAATGATCAAAGAAACCAGGGTTTTTGAATCAGTGTTTATTCTCAAAAATGTCAGGAAATGTCAGGATTAATACGTCAGCACTGATTCACTGAGTCATATGATTCACATCATACTGAAAGGACAGGAACAGTATAACATGAATGTTCATGTTTGGAGTATTACATTTCTGTGCTTTTAATAAATAGAGAAAGTGTCTGCTAGACAGTCTATTAACTGTAACTGTATATGTGCAGATGTTTTTAAAAGTAAACAGTTTAAAGTCATTTAACTGGCTGATGTATGTTTATTTGTGGCGACTTAGGGAGATTTAGAGTGAAAGTGTTTTAAATTATTTCAGAGTTAGCTGAAACACAAAATGTTACAACAGTACATTGGAAACATGCAAGATTCAAGTTTGAGCATGTTTTTGTTTGTTTTAGCTATTGACTGTTTCCGACGTGTTAACAATAAAACAACAAAGGCATTCAACAATAGTAACAAGCCAGATTTAATAGCTACATACCTTGCAGCAGAGGTACTTGTGGTTTAGGCAAATTGACGCAACCCGACCAAATTGTTGTGATATTAAGTATCCAATATATATTAAGAGCCAATGCTATTTACATGTTTAAACCAGACTCATAGTCAAATGGTTGAAGCTAGGGTGGTGGTAGCTCAGTGAGTTGGATACTTGCTTCCGGACCAAGAGGTCATGGGTTTGAATCCTATCTACAGCATACCACCACTGGGTCCCTGAGCAAGACCCTTAACCTCAAGTTGCTCCAGGGAGACTGTCCCCTGTAGTTAGGAAATGGAGGTCGCTTTGGACAAAAGCGTCTGATAAATGCCGTAAATGTAAACTTGTCCGTTGTGTGTGAAATATGTAGTAATGCTGCAGTCAGGTTTTTTTAGTGATCTATACTTTCCTGACCCATTATGAGACCCACCTGACCCCCAAAAATATTTGCTAAGCAATGACCCGACCCAACCTGAACTTAGAGTTCCACGCGCAATAAATGTTTTTGTATTGCTCGGCGTCTGCCCGCCAAGAACTGTTCCCTGCGGAAACACAGCCGTATGTACTTTGGTGAGGGTATTGAGGGTATGCATCCTCTGCCATTGCTTGTTTTGGTAAATGCAGTGCCATCTGCTGTGCCAGTCATGCTAAATCCTCCAGCTCTGATCCCTCTTTGTAAAGCAGAACAGAGGCTGAAAGTGGATTATCCCAAAACTCATCAGTACGTCACCACAACGCTCTTCCTCTATCGCTGAAAGCTCATTTTCCTAATCATTTTACTATCGGTCCTTGAATAGGGGGACCGTAAAGAGTGCAGCAAAAACATTCATTATGATTCAGCCCTGTCCTGCTAGCTCCAACCAGGATGTTTTGAATAGACGCACTTTTGTAGTTTACAGTAAATACTGTGTCCTACTGTGTGCCATGGAAATTTGATTCGTCAGTAGGTAACTGTGCGCTCAGTGCTGCAGGTGTTATCATCACTCATTCTATTATCAGCGTTAGTCATAGTAACTGCACAAGCCACTCCTTTGTTTGCCGTTGCATAGCCTATTAGAAAGGCCTAATCTTTTTGTGCTGCTGAAAATGAAACACATTTCCTGACATAGACAGGTCAGCTGAGGTCTGTGTTCAGTTTATAGGAAACTGGTTGAATGTAGTTCTAAAAAACACATATGAGATTATGCAGTGGCCAAATCAACACTCAAATAAAGTCTAGTATTTTAGTTTCTTCAGAGGAGTCCCCGTTCGCCGTGATAGCTTTTAGATTCAAATGCCTTCAAGCTATTAAGAACAGACCATCAGACAAGTGTGTTCAAACCTTGGACCAGTGCTGTGTGTATTGCTTTGCTAGTGAATTTTGGCAGTTAAGGAACTGTGTAATTTAACATGTGAAACATTAGGGCCATCTGACTGAAATGCAAAAGAGCCAGTCACTATTGTTTTGGTATGATGGGTGAAGGCAAATGATTTTCTGAACGAGTACAACAAAAACAAAGTAGTATGTTGCAGCAAACGGGCAAGGATATCTTGCTTGCTTGTTAATAAATGTAAGCAAGATCTTTTGTAGCTGTATCTTGATCCAAAACTCATCACATGGTTAACTGTTTTCAAAACATCTTCCCACCAGACAAAATAAAGCTCTTCACGGGTCATAGTTTTCTGAAAGTAAATACACATAGATGATTCCATTCTGGGTTTTTTCATGTTTATCACATGTAATTACTGAGATGCACATTTACAAAGACACAGATGTGATGTTTCCTATTTACAGCTGTTTACTTATAAAACTGTATTTAAAAAGATCTAACTACTAATTAAATGTCCCTCTTTGTGGTCTTAAGCTTATGTTTAGTCTAACACTCCCTTGTGTATCGTTTCAGGCTGTGATTAGGGAAACTCTGCAGAGAACACTGAAAATGCCCCAGGAGATGCCCAGTTTCTCCAAAGTAATTAAAGTAAAAAGCAATTTTATTAGATTGATTACTTTGATTAATTTAAAATTACATTTACATCTGTAAGGTAAGTTTGAAATGTATCACTATGGTTAATTGCAATGAACTCTTAATAATAACTAGCCATACATGTATTTCAGAAGTATCCCTTAGGACTTAAGTGGACTTGGGTGCAGCTGGAATGCAAAACTGTGCTTTGCCTACAGTGCATAAAAACTATGCTGCATACCCTGATAAATTCACATATGGCTTTACCAAGTCATGGGTCATAGTTTTCTGAATTTTAAATGAATTGTAACTGCAACCACACACACATACTTCCTATCCTACTTTTGCCCAGAATCAAACTATTCATGGCAGGTCACATCTTCTTGAGCATGCTTTTCAGTAGGCTGCTCTTTCTAGTTGCAAGTGTTGTTCGGAATAGCAAGTGGGGCAGAGTGAACAACAGATGTAAACCACTTTTGGTTTCACAGGGCTGAGGCAGAGAAATCAAAATGCTTTTTTGTGTTGTGTATTAAAGCAGACGGTCACGCACACGGGTCACGTGACGCGCAAGGCACTGCCAGGCCGTTTGGGGGAATGTATATCTAGATGACATCCTCATATACTCCCAGAAGTATGGAGAACATGTGCAGAAGCGTGAGGGCGGTTCTTTGAAGGTTGCTAGCCCACCAACTATACTGTAAGTTGGAGAAATGTGCTTTCCACCAGCACTCCACCACATTCCTGGGTTTTGTGATAACCCCTAAGGGTGTGGCCATGGATCCCCAGAGGCTGGAGCCTGTGCGTAATTGGCCCCTACCCAAGACGCTTAAGCAGCTCCAACGCTTTCTGGGGGTTTGCCAATTTGCCAGCAGTTTATCCAGGGCTTCAGTTTGGTTGAGGCGCCTCTTACTGCTCTCACAAAACCATCCCGGACTCCTTTTCATCTCAACCCACAAGCGGAAGATTGTGTCTACTCTTCACCTCAGCTCCCATCTTCCTTCAATAAGGTTTTTGAGGTGGACGCCTCCGATGTGGGCGTAGGAGCTCTATCAGCACGGTCCAGACCAGAAACTGCATCCCTGCATCCTTGCAGTTTCTTCTCCAGAAAATCGAACACCACTCAGCAGTGTTACGGTGTAGGGGACTGCGAACAGTTGGCCATCAAGTTGGCTCTGGAAGAATGGTGTCACTGACTACAGGGCGGCAGTGAACCATAAACCTGCTCACAATTCAAAATCATAACCATAATTCAAAAGGCGCTCTTTGAGCAGTTAAAATACACCTGTCCTACCGCCTGTGGTCGAAGAACATCAAGCCCGATGCACTGTCTCATCAATACGAGGCTGAAGCACCCCGGACGGATCCCGCGCCTGCTCTCGCTCCTCACATCATTGTTTCTCAGTAGAGATGGGAGCTGGAAGATCATATTCAACCGGCGCACACCTTGGAACCTTCTCCGGCAAACACCCCCCTGGACGTGTCTTTGTTCCTCCTCCTCTTCGGCCGGAGGTTCTTCAGTGGAGCCATGATTTGGCCTTCTTAAGACATCCTGGATTGCAGCGAACCATCTCCTTCATTAAGAAGGCCTTCTGGTGGCCTACCATGGCCAAAGAAATTAAGACCTACGTCCACTTAGCCAACTACCGGAGCCTTACAACCTCTTTATGTTCCTTGGCGTCCCTGGTCACACATTGCGCTGGATTTTGTCACCGGTCTGCCCGAGTCGAGTGGGAAAAATACCATCTTGACCATTGTATATCGCTTCTCCAAGGCTGTGAACCTGGTCGTCTTAGCCGGACTCCCCACTGCCAAGAACACTGCTGAACTGATTATTGAGCACGTAGTCCGTTAGCATGGGGTCCCCAAGGACATTGTCTCAAACAGAGGGCCCCAGTTCTGGCAGGCCTTCTGCCTTCTGCACCAAACCCCCACACCCCCCACCCCCCGCATAGTGGACGGTGGTCGTGTTTATACTGTCCGGCGCATCCTTGATTCATGCTGGGCAGTTTATTTTGGATCACGGTCATGCACACAAATCACGTGACGGGGTCGGAAATGATAAAAGAAAAATTAAGGAGGTAGTCATTGCTCAGACATTGAATCCACACTCCTCACCCTGCCAGGCCCTGCTCTCTTCAGAACAGTGACTACTCCGGTATCTGTGTGTGTATGAAAACGCAGATTTCAGGTGGGAATCTATACTCTATTAAAGGAGCGTTCTCAGAACAAAAAGCGTGGACTACCTTCTCTCTCATGTTACTCTGGAATTGGGTTTCTCCTCCACGCTACATTGGGCTAACGGTTGGTTTCTAATTTCTGCCAAAACCCTTTACACAGACTGTGCTGTAGATGGAAAAATATGCCACAAATTATATAATAAATGGGATATGGAGCACATTTAGATTTCAGAGTGGTTTTGCATACAGAGTGGTCTACACCGGCCCAAAGCCAACCGCATAGCAGGGTCAGGCCTCTCTCACTCAGTGTAGAACCCAATGGCCTGCAAATACTTCCAAGTGAATGTGCTAAAGCACTCTTATCTCCTGTGGAAAATTGGCCAGTGGTAAATAACTAGCTTATTCTGTAACCACCAAAAAGCGAACAGAGTGTATAGGAACCATGACCAAGTCTGACTTTAAAGTTTCCTTTTTATATAAGTGTAATATCAATGGCAGACTGTGGGTTGCCTTGCTGGTCAGTGGATTGCCTTGCTTGGTTTTTTGAAAATTTGTTTACCATTCACATTACACTCCCTTGCAGACTAGGTGTGTCACTGTTATTACAAAACTTCCTACCAGAATCCCTTTCAGCTCACTGACATTACAGCACAGAAAACAGTAACACAGATCAGCCTTTCAGTTTTTATTAGATAAGAACTGTCAGAAACATATGGTCAAGTGGGGTGTGGTGCCTTACACAAATACTAATGCATCTATAGTTTATTTTTTTCCTCTTTGATCCAATATGTGTACACAGTCAAATGTGTATAACAAAAAACAACACAATACACTTTCTCCAAAATATCCACACATAAAAGGTAACATTTTATCCTCTATAATTTCATATTCAGTCCTGACAATATTTAATCTAAGCTACCAAATAATACATTGTTATCGCAGTACACACTTAGCCCACAGTACTGGTGATTAATATGAGTATAGGAATGTTGCAAAGATCAGTAAAGATGTTTTTTTATTCTCTTTATTGACTAATCCACAGTGGTCAGAAATTCCTAATTCAAATGGAATTTTCTCTGATAATTTAGCAGTTCTGGTCCAAAAACCTCTGGGCTAGGCCTTGTCTGTTGGGAAAATCACCGCACTCTCTGTCCTTGCTGGCACAGTTCAGTGTGTAAACGCTTTTGCAACATTTGTCTTTTCATATTAATAGACAGAAACAGAGAACAGCTATCAAGAATGACCCTTGATCAGACTTTGTGGATTCCAAAAGTGCCGAAGAAGACGAGAGAGATCTTCAGGATCAGAAGTTAAATGTGTCTGTGAATCTAATCGTTTTGGGTATATAGGTTATCTTTGCAGACGGATCACTGTAATTTACTGTCTTGTATTTTGGCCGTTCCTCTTTCGTTTGTGGTATCTCAGTGTTTTGACAGGACGGCATCATTGAACTGCATGAATTTCTTTCTTGGATCCCGTCTTTCGGTGTACTGTTTGTTTGAACACTTTCAGGGATGTCTCTTTCGTTGTTATCGCCGCTTTGACTCATTAAATCAAAGCAAACATTTGCTGCACATGGGTTTTCAGTTTGAGATTCGTTCTGAGACTTAAGTGTTGTGCTGTTTGACTCGTTTACCAGATGGACAGAACCTGTGGAAACAGTAATGGACTCGTCCGGTTGTGCAAGATTCTCACTATCATTGCTCGTAGAGGTAGTTATGTCAGATGAAATACAGCTGCTGGAAACCATGTTCTTTTCCAGTAAATGTGATCCATGTCTTTTTTGTAGGCTAAGGGAAAAAGGAGGGTGTTGCTGTGATACATTTTGGCCCTCCTCCAATTTCGGTTCCACTGCATTCCGTATATTATTGCTTGCCTCAAGTAAGGGACTCTTTTGGCCTTTCATGTTCAGCTCTTGCTGAGACTCAGCTGTTGTATTTGCATCTTCATATTGAAGTGTAGAACTTTTCAGGCCGTCACCACACAGATCCAGATCTTGTTGAGGTTCTGTTGATGAATCTGTGTATGAAGCAAGTTCCGTACAAGTGTGAAGGGTCTGTGGCTCTTTTGGAATCTCTTTGAAGGGTTTTATGAGTGTTTGTACAAGACCGGGCATGTCTGTAGTTTTACTGTCTAATTGCAGATACTGTTCCATGGAGAGAGGCCCTTTGTGTTGTAGTGTTTTTAAACCTTTTGAGGGTGGGGATTCAGAATTTTGCCATTTTTCATGTGGTTGGCCCAGACATGAAATTGATGCCGACCACTTGTTTTCATCATTTTCCAAACTCTGAATTAAAGGTCTTGATGAGCAGGCCAATATCCAAACATCAGGCTGTTGCAGAACTGTGGCTAGATGCTTCCTCTGAGGCATCTCAATGACTAGAAGCCCGCAGTGAAGTGAATATTCAGAGTTCTCCACCACAGCCAAGGAAAGTACCTCAGCTCTTGCAAACCTCACTTTCCGCTTCAGTACATTTATATGCTTCCCTTGCTGACTCAGAGAGTGGCCTGAGGTGTCTACATCATGGAGCTGGTCCAGGGTTTCCACATCATTCTTTAACTGGCCTGAATAATCTACAGCATCATTCTTATGTCCCATAATATCTTTGTTTACCTGGCAAGAGAAAATGCCATTGCTGTTCGCCTGGCCAGAGAAATCTACATCAGTTTTCACCTGCCCAGAAATCTTTACATCATCATTTACTTGACCCAGGGTATCTATATCAATGTTCTCTTGATTTAAAAGTTCTCTGTCACTGATGGTGTGTATAGGGATATCTAAGCCATTATTTTTGTGCCTTGGGACATCTACATCATCGTCCTGTATTTTGGAAGCGAGGGCTTGTTTCCCCTCAGCTAAACTACACTGTGTACATTCTGCTACTGGCAGAGCAGTTTGGTGCTCCTCAGCTTTGTTGTTACTCACCTTTGTGCTTAGACAGTCTTTTACTTGTTTCTCTAAACCTTGATTTTTCCTTTGTTCTTGCGGTTGCCTTGTGCTTTTTGCATTGGAAACTGTGCGCTTTTGCTTTTCGCCCTCAGTTAAATCACTTCTACTTTGCATTTTTGCCAGAGCCTCAAATTTCTTTATCATGCCAGACAAAAGGGGGCCCTTGCTGATCTGCCTGACTAGTTTCTGTGGCTCTAGCACTTTCCTGGTCTCGAGCCCTCTCTCCTTCTGCTCAGCTGCTGCAAACTTGGCAATCACATCCTGCACCCTGGATCTCTTCCCCTTTCTCCCTCTGCCCGTCTCACTGCTGGGTCTGTCTACTTCCTTGGCTCCTTGCAGGCCCTTTAAATGCAGAGGGCCAACTTCTCTTCTGTGGGTAACTGCAGGCTTTGGGCTGGTCAGGAGAAACTTAGATTGGAGAAGCTGGAAGGCGGTAAGGCGACGAGCAGCATTACTTCCTTCTGTTTTTTTGACGTTTCTACACATGCTGTCCGTTCTTACTGCCCTCTCCTGGCTCTGAAGACCCCGAATTGGCAGCTCCTGGGTGACATAGTGCAGTAGAGTGTCCAGAATCTCTCTGAGCACTGGATCCAACGAGCGATCCAAGACCAGCCGTTTAAGTGTCCTGACATCCCCTGTTGTGTTGGTCACCATGGCGACAGCTCCTTGACGCCCCTTCCGCTCCGGTCTGCATGAAATAAAAGGGCCCTTCTTTGTACTCAGAATGAAGCAGTGACCTCAATAGAGTGTCTGCAACAGTCACTCCTCTGTGTAATTAGATCTGCACTGTATCTTGTCAAGTAGCAAGGGCAAGGGCAGGAACAAGGATTCGGTGGTGGTTATGCTGTAAGAACTGAGGCCACTGCTGGAAAGTTGCATTGTGCATCGGAGTTGAATAAGCGCTAGGGAGGTTGATAGCAGGGACGTAACATAACAAGACTACAGCAGGTTTAGAAGGGTTTTGGGTAGTAGAGGATACTCAAGCTCCTTTCACAATGCACAATTCTGGACACGGTTTTAGTTTAACATGTTCTCAAGAGCTCAAGAGACTGGTAGAAAGTCTAAAGAGAACATCTGATCAATCCAATTCATTGCATCACGCAAGTGTCCTAGAAAGTTATGCAGTGTGAAGGGAGTCGCCCATTAGAATATCTGACATTCAGGCATAAGCTTCTCCATGTTTGCTGTTACATGCTTGCTGGTGTATTTAAGAAGAGAGTTTTGTTAAGAAATAAAATAGCTACAAATGAAGGTCTCTTCATAAGGTCTTTTAATAAAACGACATAATATACATGCATACATGCACCAGAAGATTTACTTCACTTTGACCAGACAATCATAGGCACATATCTGGTCAAACTACGTGTAAGTCACTTGTGGCGCCATCTGCTGGCTCTCAGCTGTCAGTTTAGTCAATTTCCACAATCCATGTGACTGAATGGTCTGTCTTTCTTTTAAGCAGTTATTTCAGAGCGGGATCAAATTTACATGATGTGGTTGCAGCTCCTAAAATTCAGTGAAACCTAATCAGTGACTACTTAGCCTGGTTCAAAACATAAAACATGGATCTGTTAATTGACGAAGGGTGGGGTGTCAGCCGGGAGGATGTTTGGTACAGGTTTGGGAGGGTGAGCAGCTAAAAATCATGTTCTGGTTTAAACCAGAACGTGAGGAGGGGCAGTTACTTCTCTGTGTACTTTTCTGTGGCTGCGGCCCGGTATAGTTTGGCTCCGAGCTCCTCCAGTTGCTCCCTCTTGTCCAGATTTTGGTACAGTCCAGCAGGCACCTGGTCCAGACCATAAAGCAGCCCATACAGACAGCCAGCAATCAGACCTGTGGCATTGCCCTCACCTAGAACACAGAGATCATCAGTTGCTTCATTAAAAAAAGTTATTAACCAATGAAATGGTTCACTACATGGTTAATAAAAATACACACATAAAGGATTGTGAAGAGAAATTTCCATACAGCCAGTGAAGTTACAGTGGAGTTTTTTTCTGAATTTTTATGCGTTATGTTTGAAATACTCCACACGACAAGAGAAATCTGATGACAGTTTTCAAAGTCTGATGGCCAAATCTGGGCCTCACTGTGAACCAGAGTTCCCAATGGGCTGATAAACAAGTGCCCTGTTACATTTCCAGTCATGTCATGCAGCCATGTGCATACGTGTTTGCTGGTTTAGTTCTATATTGATGCGTCACCTCCGTGAAACATGGCCCGTTTGCACAGCTCGCCCCAGTCTGATCCCGCAGCCAGCAGAGCGTCGTAGGCGATCATAGGGGCATCGTGCCCCCTCCGCCCTGCTCGCCCTTCTGAGCTCCAGCGCTTATACACCTGAGAGTCATGCAGCATAACAAGTAGATTATAGCTGAAATAAAGTTGGCACTGATTATTTCACTGGTCTGAAGCTGCGTAAAAAAACCTGATAAAAAAATCACACTTTACAAACCCCCTCAATGGTGCACCTGATAATAGCATTCCTGTGGTGTGTACTACTGATGAGATTTGGGTTTGGTTGAGTGAACTTCTGGCATAAACAGTGGGTACTGATTGAAGAAATGCTAATAAAATAGGGTGGCATAAAAAGAGACCTTATCTGTTTCCTCTGCATCATAGCTGCTTGGAAAAAGAGGCTTGTTCTGGCCTTCCGCCTCTATTCCCCTCTCCTCCAGATAGAACTGCCACTTGGCCTCAAAGTAAAACCAGTGCTCCTGGTATTCTGAGGAGACAGAGAGATGACATGGTGCTTCTATTTTTCCATTATCAGCACTGAAACCTTGAGTATTGGCCATTCCCAGTGCAATAATTTTCTCATTAAAAGACTTGAAAAGTTGTTTTTGTTGTTTTGTCAATGTAATCTAATCACCGTATGACATTCCATTTACATATTTTTCAAGAGTATTATTTGTAATTTCATTAGTACATTGTCACACACGCGTCTTTACAAACATTTTTCCTTCCTTACCCGCCATGTGGCGTATAGTTTTTTTGCAGTAGTCCTCCGCCTTCGGGATGACCTTCATGAGATCACGCCCCCAGTTCACCACTGGCTTGCCTTGTAAAGCATATGAAGCGAAGAGGGCAGAACTCAGAGAGCCGAGGAACCCTGAACACAAGAACACAGCCTTAGTCCTGCTCACATCTAGACTTTTCAACTGAATGTTGGTTGCTAGGACTGAGGGATGATGTGCTACCAATGGGATGGTTGTGGGTCATCCGGCCTATTTCAATGCTCACTTCTACCAGGCTGTCCAGTCTTTCAGGCTGCCAGTAGCGCATACCCACACACATCGCCTTTGCGGCCGCTCCGAAACCGGTGCCTTGAGGCATAAGTAAGAAAACAAGTTTTATAACGGATACAGGCACGCACAAAAGACGCATTAACCACAAGACACTGCTAGCTGGATCAGCCATTCAAATGAATGTGTACCTTTCTCATTGAACGGTGTGTGCCAGGCAAGCAGGAAATTGTTGGGTTTGAGAAAGGCGCAGCCTTCAACTGTAGTGGGGTCAGAAGTTCGGCCCTTCAGGGACACCATGGCACCCACATACAGCCTCACCAGCTCTCTGTACAGATCCTCCAGACACCAGTAGTCTTAGCAAAACAACACATCGCAGCACGGCTAGTCAGCTATGTTGCTCATGACATTTCTTGTACGTGACATAAGAAAATGTTTAATATTAAGGAGCAGGCTTAGGACATTGCAGACACACAAAGTGGTCACTTTCGCTGTCTCCCCAACCACAGACGCATGTTGATGCCCACATGCTTGGCATTCCAGCCAGCTGAGCTGTAATGTGTCAGGCTAAGTTTAGCCATGATTAGAAGTGCAGCTCTACCATGTGTATGTGAGTGTGTGTATGGGAGTGTGTGTGTGTGTGTGTGTGTTTATACATATGCTTGTTTGGGCGGGATGCTTCCCGGACACTAGTCGCCTCTGTGAGACCCAAAAACAGTCACACCATCAATTCTCTCACATCCCTTAAACAGGCCACTTGACTCATATATAGCACACGCAGGCTTAAGAGTTCCCACAGTGGGCGTGAGTGTGAGTGTAGAGGGTGGGAACCTGTGGATGTGATAAAGGGTTATAATTGTAAAGTGGTATTAGGGTACATATTATTCAGTTCCTGCACTTCCTGCTTTCCAAGCAATGTTTAAAAAACCTCCTTGTATCGCAGTGGTAGCAGACAGGTGTCTTGAAGGGCTGGTGTCCCACACGGTTTGTTGATTTTAATGCCTCTGTGTTTCTGCTATGTCTGCTGTCTTTGTTAAAGGAAGTTCTGTAACGAAACATCTTCTGAGAATTTTACACAAGGTTTTAAAAGGCAGAGGGAAGTCAGAGCAAAACTGTACTGTTTTTGTACATACCCTGATTAAGAGGGAAAACATAAAGAAGAAGAAGAAATTGTAGTAATGGTTTTTGCCAGTGAAAACCGCCAACAGACTACATTTGCACTGTGTGTCTGTTGGAATTTGAGACTTACAGATTATCAAATGATCAAATTACAAATTACAGAAGCAACCAAGAGCGCTCGTGTGAAAGACAATGTCAGTTTTCAAAGGCTTGGTATGAAAAGGCCTTAAGGTTTTGTCGTTCTCCTCTGACATAAATGGTAACTATCTTCGGTCTACTAAGTATAATACAAATAGTACAGATGCAGCCTTAGTTTGTTTTCATATTGATATTCAGTACATGTATCAAAAAATCAGCCTCACAGCCTCAGTGCAAAACTACAGAATCAGGTTTTCACCATCTTCGTCAGAAGCAAGTTTTGGATGACTACTTTTACAGGTAAATTGGATTTTTGGCCATTGCTTTAGCCATACGACTCAATCTCCAGCTGAGCATAAACGTCTGTGGTGGATTACTCCCTGTTGTTCAAAAAAGGAGAACCCATTGGCTTTATTTGTGGCATTTTTATTCTCAGCAGTCAAGGGGTACTGGAATTCGGATAAGCAGTGTCCTAATCCCAGAGGCTGTCATCAGGCCTTTTAGGAGAACCGCAGCAGGCTTTGAACACAGCCCATTGTGGAAGATGATAGCAGTCCAACAACTCAGGCTCACCGTTGTCTGAGTCTGGTGGGAGATCACGTTCACTCAGGTTCTATTTTAGGCTCATCTGGCAACTCCAGAGCTTGACTAGAGTTTGGGTTTTGCTATGGACGTGCCAGTGGTTTGCTGCAGAGGTGGGTCAGCATGGGGATTTGACATTTACATTGGGGTTTCAAAGGATTAAATAATGCCACCAGCTCTTGAGCTATTTATTGTTGCGATGGAGATTACTTTGAGTCAGTGGTCATCAGGATGCCAGTGGATGGAACAAGAGAATGACTGGAAAGTTGAAGCGAGCCCTGGTCTAGTATTGCTGGGCACGGAAAATGAGAGGTGCAGTTTTTTGGTGTGCGAGAATGTCATAATTCTATGTATGAGAGAGACTGATCTCTGCTGAATGGGCGTTTTTGGAGAGGAAGAATGGTAGGTGTTGGTTTTGAAAAGGGTGCAGTGAGAGACATTTCTCCTGCTATAGATGACATGTCTTTACAGAGCCTGGGAAAATAATGGCACACATTCTACCTATGAGACAGGCCATGTAATTAAGAAACTGTTTAACGCCTTTACCTCCTTCCCTCAGAACTAAAAGAAAGCAGTGCTTCTACATACTTTATAAATGACGTACTAAGAAACACAGAGACCTTGTTTATTGTTTACAGGAGCAATGTGTCCCTTGATAAATCTAATTTTACAGCTGTAAACACTAACAGAATCACCGACCAACATATAACTGCACCTCCTGTCCCCAGACAAGAAGAACAACAACCTGGCCCAAATGTTTATTATTATTAGCAACAGTGGAGCAGAAGCAAAAATACTGTATTAGATGATCTAACTGCTATATTAATGCACTTCCTTATGACTTTTAAGTACTACTTAACACTCTCTCACACCATCACTACATGTTTGGTCCGGTACTTTGGCCCCATTGGTTTGAACAATTTCTTTCCTTCTCACTTGAGTAGGTGTGTCCTTACCTGTGACGAGGGCCTCAGCTGTGATAATATGCATTTCTGCCCCATCACTCAAAGGCCAGTTGTCTGGGTCCAGGGTGAGGGCCCCCAGCCCCCCAAGAGCTGAAAGCTCTTTCTGGATCTGAGCTCCTGAAATGCACCACTCCCAGCTGCCTTTCCGATATCCAAGGGCATCTCCCACTGCACCCAGAACCATTCCAGCCTGGAATTTCTCCATTAGGGTCCTTTTTACTCCCGAAGCATCTAGGAACACCTCTTCAGTACAGCTATTGCTGGGCAACAAATGTCTCTCTTGAGTTTTCTCTTCTTTTTTTTTTCTAGGACCTCAAAGAAGGCCTTGAACGTCAGTCTTCCACCTTTTCTTGACTTTTCGTTGGGCTCCACTGTCTGACCCTCACAAAGCACTAGACTACAGCTTGACCAAACACCTCCACTTATCTCCCGTCCAAGTCACTCGTTCTAATCACCACTATTCATCACTCCCTCTCCACATGCGCACACACTCACGAGCAGGACCTTATCAACAAACCCTCTTTTGTGTGGCTGCGATCAGGTGTCTCCTAAAAAGGCAATCCCCATGGCACCATGTCGAGAGTTGAGCCCGTCAGCTGGTCCAGGATCAGCATTAAGTACCCCACACCACCCTGCTCCCCACCACCCCCTCGTCCCTAAAGCCCGGGACAAGAATGGAGTATTACGGAAGAGCGACAGCCCTGGCCCTGCTCAGCTGCAAGTAATCATCACACGATGTACTGGAAAAGACTCAAACTCATTTTATAGGCCTCAGTCTTGCCTTAGAACTCTTTATACCCAAGACTCAAGTATCATCATTATCGTATTCTGCCTTCTTGCACAACTACAGTTGTCAAAGATACATTGGGCAGCTGGTGACCTAGTGGTTAGGGTGTTGGCCCTACAATCAGAAGGTTGTGGGTTCAGATCCCAACTGCTAGTGTCACCACTGAGGTACACTTGAGGAGAATACGTCCCCACACACTGTTCCCCTGGGCGCCCCTCATTGGCGACAGCCATGGCTTAAACACAGAGAAAGAATTTTACATTGTTCACACTGTGTGCTGTGGTGTGTTGACTATAAAGGTTAATAAATTAAATTAAATTCCGATTCACAGTGGTAGAAAACAGCAACCCTTTGGTCCTTAACTGAAGAATGCATCACTACCTCAGGTAGCTTCATGAAACATCTTCAAAAAGCACAATGGGTGGTCAGGCTTCAAGTCTGATGGCCCATTTGTAGTTAAAGTAAGCCTTCAAGTTATGACAGAACAGATAAAAATGAGTTATTAATGCGGAAAACTGTATTAATGAATTAAATCTAACTTCTTTCCACATGGTTAACACCTAGAAAGATATTAAATCCCAATTTAATATTTAGTTTAAAGCATGCTTAATATGACTGGGACAGGATAGTAATTGTGAACTGCCAGTTAGACAATTGCACAGGAGGTGGTGATAGCATCGTAACCAATTGCCATGATATGGCTTGTTTAAAACGCTGTCTCAGTTTTATGATAAGGCTGTCTGCAGTCTCTAATATGCAAGCAGAGAAGTTGTCCACCCTATCACAGCTGACAAATAAAGTTTTAAATATACCATCTGGTGTATTAAACAGTCCAGGTTTGGTGATGTCCTTTTTTTTACATGTTAAAAACAAATTCAAGTAAGGACTTACTGATGAGTCCAGCTTTTGTGGGAAAATGTATTAATGGTAGAATGTTAGTGAACAAGACCTAATGGCTCCCTGCAACTTTGTAAGTCAGTAATCTGTTTGCAGTGTCATCATTTTATACCATAATACTTCTGCCGCTAATGGCACATAATGGACTTGTTATTTTGCATAACAGAAAGGGAGGTCCCGATGGGGGTGTGCAAAATTACACCGCTGGGCAAAAAATAGTTGATTTTCATTATTATTCAGAATCAATTACATGTTAAAAATGTGTGCATTTTAACATATTGCATTTTCTCATGCTTTTATAAAGCTATAATTCACTGAAGACTCCGTATTATATTTATTTTACTCAACGCTGTATCACGACTTAGTTGTGGAAATAGTCACCACTACACATGGCCTTAAGATTTCTTATAAGCTTTGAAACAGCGTCCAAAACACTGCTTTATTTAACACATCCACTGCTGTAGCTAGCTGTGGACACATTCTCTACTGTCCTCTTTTTTCATGTGTTAGCTGTCCCTGTGTTTACACGCCTCCCCGCAGCATCAGACTGGAAGGAAATGTCATAATTTTTGGTTTTGTGTCAAACATTCATTTCCACATTATGTAAGCTTTGTCTTTTTTTCCACCACATATTTCCCTTCGCTTAAACAAACAAACCAATTGTCCACTAGTTTGTAAAATGATGGTGATCAGATAACATATGCAGTTTTTGTTTTTTGAGGTCGGTAACTAACTTTACAGGGTTGAATCACTCCTTTGTTATGTTTAGAACTACATTAAAATGTGGCTGGAATATGCACAGGTTTGTTGTTGTTTCACAAACGTTCTTGCTGAGAGTAAAATAACCCGCCTATACAGTGTTTTGGTGGCAAAAAGCTCATTCATTGACACCACCGTCATCACTGAATTTTCCTTTTTCTGTTTTGTAAAGCCTGTTGATAGCTCTACCTGATGTTTTCCATAATGTGAACGCAGCATCTGTACAGTTACAAACAGTACAATCTGTGACGTTTACCCATCAGTAAAGATCCAACCAATTAAGAGCGGAAAATGACAGGATAGGGCCCTTTAGGGGCCAGTCAGATTTCAGCCACTGATACAAAAAGCCATGAGCAGATCCAGGAGCAGGGCCGGAGTCCTCGTGACTTTTTATATCAGTAGGTCCCATTCTTGAAGTTGATGTGTTGGAAGTAGAAAAAATAGGTGTAAAGATATGAGCAACTTTGACAATGGCAAGATGACTAGATGACTGGGTTTGAACACCTCTAAAACAGCAGGTCTTGTGAGGTGTTCCTTGTCTGCAGTGGCCTACCAAAAGTGGTCCAAGGAAGGACAAGCGGTGAACTGGCAACAGGCTCATGGATGCCCAAACCACCTACCATAAACATTGTTGCAGACATTTACAGTACAAATAAAAAGTTTGGACACATCTTCTCATTCAACGTTTGGCTTCATTGTAGATTAATATTGAAAACATCACCTATTGCTCTGATGACAGCTTTGCACACTCTTGGCATTTTTTCAATCAG
>JBBPCY010000082.1:18339759-18360342 GCA_037974405.1 Brachyalestes nurse | reverse complement strand
TTTGTAATTGCAATAGTCTTCTTGGAGAAATTGTGCATTTTCTGGAAAAATTTCAGGGGTGCCAACAATTTTGGCCACGACTACATACTGGGTATCCCCTCCTTTAATTCTGAAATCATATGGGATTGAAACTGCCCTTGGTTCCACAAACAGCATAAAGAGCAAGAGCAACAGAGCGTCACCCTGTCTAGTCCCACATCCCAGATTAAAGAAGAGGGATCTAATGCCATTCATAAGAATTGTTGCTCACACTGCTAAATATAGTACCCATTTAATAAATCCTACCCCAAAGCCAAAAGCCTTCAAAATAAACACCAGATATCCCCACTCCACCCTCTCACATGCTTTCATGGCATCAGGAGAGAAAGCAGCAACTAGAACATCTTGACAATTTCACCACATAAACTGGAGAAGGCGCCAGCGGATGACCGACCTGGTCATCAGTAATAATTTGTGGTAACACGTTTTCCATTCTTGTTCTTAATAGCTTAGTCGTTATCTCGCAATCTGCATTTTCCAAACTAACCAGGCGAAAGCTACTCGACTCATAGGGGGGTTCTTGTCTTTTTTCAGCAATACAGCGCTTACTGTATCATTGAATGTTGCAGCTTCCATTCTGCCAGTGCCTCTGTATAAACCTTGGTCAATACGGATCCCACTATGTCAGTGTTCATCTTAGAGTATTCAAGTGGAAAGCCATCTAAACCTGGTGATTTACTTCAGGTTTGTTTATAAGTGCACCCAACATCTCCACTATTTCTGTGGACACTGTTAGAGGATCAGTTTTGTTTTTATCCTGACCTATACATATCTCATGAAAAAAAACTTTTGAAGACCTTGTTGTTTTCCAATTTTTTTCGTCATTAATTACTGGAATTAAGTAGTTGGCATCTTTTTGTTTCAGTTGTCTCGCCAACAGCTTTCCAGATTTCTCTCTGCTTTCATTGAAACTTGATTTCAACCTGAACAGCTGAAATTCAAGCTCTGTTGCTCATGCTGGTCAATTTTTTGTGTGTGTGAAATGATCCTGTCACTCATGAATGGGCATTGAAGCCTTCAAACTTGTAGTAAAAAAATCCTTAAGGTATGTTTTTTATTGCAATTTTAAATGTGCGTTCCTGAAGCAGTGATACATTTATTCTCCACCTATTTACCCTCGTTTCGTAGAGTTCATTTCCACGCTTAACTCTACAGGAACACGATCAGATAACTCTGTCACCAAAATCTCAGTCAGCTACTGTCTCAGTCCTTTCTCCAGAGACCAGGAAATAATCTATGATTAATGCAAATGTGAAATGAATGTGCACTCCCTTTATTGGGGATTGACTAACCGCTTTATGTCTGCCAAACCAAGGTCTTTCATTATCTACCTAATCTGTCCCTTGGTACAAGTTTATAATATGCTGTTTAGTCTAAATGGGCGGTTTGCGTCCCCAACAGTCACCATCTGACCCCCTGGGTTTCCCCCAGTGTCTTGTAAACCACATTATTAAAACTCTCACCTTTGTTTGGATCATGCACATCATGTGTTAACTTTTATTTCATCAATGGTGGCCCGTATACATATGATCCTGCATATGTCATCTTTTTTTTGGATTAAGTACAACTAAATTCAGCTTCTAATGCGCAAATATTGCCACCCATTCTTTTATTGGTAAAAAGGCATGAAGTACCTGCCCTACCAAGTCCCTTACTAAACTGTAACTATAGTATAATGCCACATAGCGCTCTCACTTTAATATTAACTGTTTTCTGCTACTTAGTCATTTATATACAGGTCAGGCCGGTGTAAGATCATAACTGAAAACCACCCTACAGCTTCTTCAGGATCAGTACTACCTTAGCAGCCTTGAGCTGATGATTAGAAACTGTTTATGATGGAAGTAATGAAGAGAAGCAATCTGCGAACAGACGTCTTTCTTAATAGTTTGTTGGGTAATAAAATTTCCAGTGTCTAATGACACCTTGGAGGCACACTAAAAGAGGAGAATTGATCCTTAGTGCAGATTTATTCAGACTGCTCTGAATCTGCTGTTGAAGATCCATGCATTTGACTCCATACACTGCCTTTACTTAACACTTTACTACTGTTGTGAGCTGGCTGGGTCTTGAGAAGTGACTTCACCAACCAGAATTTAGAGATTTTACTGAGAAAACCCGTGTAAAGGGGGATGGTGGTAGTACACAATAGGAAATAGCTGAAAGATCTTTGTTGACATACAGCTTATGCAAGCTCTAGTTCTTCAAATCAAGAACTCTGCATCTGTCACTGTGAACTGATATTGACATCCCAGGACTGCTAGTGGAACCCCTGAGGTATCCTCGAGTAAGATACCGTCCCCACACGCCGCTCCCCGAGCGCTGTGTTCCTGGCCGCCCCGCTGCTTCACTCAGTGAATGGGTTAAATACAGAGAAAGAATTTCACTGTTTGCACTGTGTGGTGCGTTCACGTATGACAAATGGTCACTTTACACTTTACAGATATATATATATTGAGTGGTGATCCACACACTTGTCACGTTTTTCAGCAGAGGCATTGTTTGGATCTTGAACTCTGTGGGCTATAGTTGGGATTTGATGGGGTGAAGGGGTGGGTAGTTAGGGGCGGTTTGTTTTGAAGTCTGAGACCAAGTAGAATCAGGTGTACTCCTGATTGTTTGAAATGAAAAACCGGTGCAGCCGCACCCGCCTTTTATTGATATTTTTTTTTTTGAAACCTACGAAGTCAAATACAATAATTACATTTTTACCATATACTGGGCGTCCTCAAATTACGACGGAGATCCGTTCCTGTGACAGTGATGTAACCCAAATTTTGGTCGAAGTCGAAACACACCCTAGTCCTAACACCTGTTCCTGTATAACCTGTCCTAACACAGTTGTAAAATGCATAAATACTAAAGAAAAAAAATGAGAAAAAAAAACCCCAATACAATTGTTGAGAAGCCATGATCAAGGCCAAAACGTCACCAAACAAAGCAACACAAACAAAACACTTGTACTCAAGTGTACTCCACTCATACTGCGCGTTACTGCATATTCTTTTTCTTGTATACCACTATACCAGTTCGCCCATGTGAGGGTCGTAAATTTGAAAGGACTCCCTGTAGTTATTATGGGTGCAAATCGACTCTGGACCACCCATCACACTCTTGAATGGTAGTTGGTTTTGGCACAGAAGAAAGTTTGGGGCAGCTGGTGGCCCAGTGGTTAGGGAGTAGCCCCTGTGATCAGAAGGATGTAGGTTTAAATCCCTGGACTGCTAGTGGCACCCTTGAGTAAGGTACCGTCCCCACACTGCTCCCCAGGCGCTGTGTTCCTGGCTGCACGCTGCTTCTCTTGGTGAATGGGTTAAAAGGTGTGTTGACGCACAACAAAAACTGACACTTTATTAGCAAATATTCCCCATGAAAGCATACTGTGAGGCTTCGGTAATATGTGAATAAATCTAGTCTACTTTGTCGCCTTTTGTTAAAAACATGCTTTATTGAACACCTTCCTCCACAATCAAACAGATGGGTTCAGATTTGATGATGGAGATTAACAGCTTTTTCTTCTTTAAATAATCTTTATTTACATATGCAATAATACTGATTCAATGAGCTGAACCGGACTCGATTACCCAGGACTCAGTCCAAACACAGAACACTCTGCAAGGCGTGAGGACAACGTTACGAGGAGGTGCGCCTTCCTCATGATGGAAACACATGTCCAACAAACGAAACTGGACAAAAAATGGCAATCTGTAACAGTTAAATGAGGAGATCCAGAACACCATAGCACCTTGTCCAGAATTCAACAAAAACAATAAATAAATTCTAAAGAAATACAATATGAGCCTTCTAGTCAACTTACTGCAGCATGTGCAAGTGCTTTCAGAATAAGGGGAAAAACAATTATAACAGTTACTGACTGAAAATAAAACCCATTTTCAATCTATGTTAGTGTTTAAGATAAGTCAAAGTGTCAACGGAACAAAAAGGAATTCGTTTCTAAATTAAATTATTAGATTATCGTCAGATTTAGTTTGAAAGCTGTCCAGCTAGAAATGTGCATTTTTCAAAGGCATGTCAGATATATCATGTTATTTCAATAATCAAGAAAATGGACAGTCTCAAACCCGAAAAACAGCAATCTACATAAAAAAGACTTTAAAATAAAGTTAAAAACAATGTTACTTTTTAACTGCGGAGAAGCACGATGAGGACATCCAAACTTTTAAGATAGATTATTCCAAATACCTTCTTGTCACATAATAAACATCATGTATCTATATTCATATGCTTTTATAGCAATATGTCTGTACATATCTCTACTAGATGCAGTATTATACAACTGTAGCAATCTTACTTCTGCTGGTGTTCTGAGCATTGCTGCGTGTTGGTTTCGGACTGACTTTCTTATGAAACTAGATCTTGTGTTCTTTACACCTTTCCAATATAAGAAAGGAGTCTTTAAACCGCTGGACAATGACAGACCTGAAAGTTTACACTTGCAAATTTGTAACAATATGCAATGACACAAAGAGGGCTGCACATGACATTGCTTAATGAAAACTGATCTGTAGTGTTTCTCTCTTTTACCTTGCGCAGCTTTACACTGTGCATCAATCACAAAGAACATGCACAATCTATCATCCTATATTACACCCCTTCGTTGGCTTCAGCCTTGGGATTTTGATGCTATTGATTCACAAACCGCAAGCGCCACCCCTGAACCGCAGCTTGGTGGACAGTGCATGGCAGGGTCACGATGTCCATTACCATAGTGACCTTGAGGCTAGTGTGTCTCGAGATGGATGACAGGGGCTCTTCCAGCTTGATGCCGTTGGGGCCGGTTCACCACCGCCCTCTGGTGGTGAGGTGCTCCAAGCAAATTCACTCGTTCCTGAGAAGGCCCGGTCAGCTCCGCATTGTTCAAACCAAGTTCGGTAGCACAGACTCACAACTTAAAAGTCTCTGGCAATTTTTGTTTTCTTTTTGAATCGTGTTTTTTTTTTTCTATCAAAAAAAGTCTGAACAGAGAAATAAGATTCCACTTCCCTTTTCCAAAAAGGTAAGTGGTGATTATAAATTTTTGCGCTTTCCCGCTGTAACAATTGGCCGAGCAAATTCCACAAAGTCATCTATGAGGACTGGCCATGCCCCTGAGAAGAGACAACAGTACAATTAGCACATCTGGCAGGACATCTTTACTTATAACCATTTAAGTAAGTTTTATATTCATATCCATTTTCAAATGCTGTCTTGCTGATTTTACCAAAGTTCTTGTTCATGGTCAGTTTTCTGAAAACCACAACTTTTTATGGGTTTTTTTTTCGTGTGAAAAGATCGGCTCACCTTCCTCATCGTAGTTTGACATATCGTCTGCAATCATGTTTCCAAAGTCTAGAAGGAGGTTCCACGTGTCTTTTGGGATGGATCGTTTGTGGTGTTCCTTCAGAAGGAAAAAAATGAACAACAAGTAATAAAAGGCACAGCAATGGTTAAAAGATTTCACCTTTCTTCCTTGTATGCAGTCTTATGGTCCAGTTATAAGACAAAACAGAGCTGAGGAAAATGGCTGTTTTACTTAACCATACACAACATAAATTATGGCCCTGTAAGTAAAGGACTGTAACACACTTTGACTGGATACCAGTAAACTACATAGAACCAAAATAACAGTAAGAGCTGTTTTCCCTTTCCATATATAAACAAGGCAAAAACAGTGAAGAGCTGTTGCAACACAACCACACAAAACCATTGATGAGCTTTACAGCACTGTTGTTTCCTTGCATGTGCAGGTTTTAGCCTGTTTTTGTATACAGAGATAGATACTACTGTCAACACTTGCAGGTAACTTTGTCACATAGTTAACATTTAGCAACCTTAACAGATTCAGAATGTTACAATGGGAACTAAATCCAGAAGCACCTAATTATCATAGCTTGAAAAAAAGGATAGGCTTACCAACAGAAACCTGTTCCAGAGGTCCAGAAACTTAAACCGGCCCGTCAGCACCAGGTTCCAATAGGCTACAGCCATTTCTAAATCTGAGCAATAGATAGCATTGAGACGAACGTGAAAGGACGAAAGCGAAATAGAGGGGAGGAAAAGAGAAGGAGCTGAGGTTTGGGGAGTGATCCATGTCCAATGGGTCAGACAATGGTCCACTGTGCAGGACTAACAAGGAGGGGTCACTGCAAAGTGACAAACAGCACCCTTGTTTGCATGCCAGCATTAATCAACACAATGCACAACTCCAAGTCAGGGAATACCCATCTTTGGGGAAATACAACATCTGACACCAGAGATACAGTGTATAGTGAAGCATAGGGTATAAATCTATGTACTAGCCATCATATATGACACACATTTCATTTTTAATATACTTATTGCAGTTTTTTTCCAGAGCAATTTGCGTTGCTCTTTTCATGCCAAGCAAACTGTGAAAATGGTACTTGTGCTGTTTCTCTTCCTCTTTGTATGACACTTACCTAAGCCTTTCTGGCCAGGATTCTTGGCGAAGTTGAAGGTAAACTGGTAAAAGTCTTTGAACTTTCCAGAGTCTTTGAGCTCCTGTTCAAGTCTGGGTAAGATGGCCTTCAGTTTTTCTGGACTGTCACAACTACAGAGAGACACATACAGTCAAAATGTGAACAGTCCTATAACAAATAAAAATGCCACTGTTGAACTCACATAGTGGCAAAATGAAACACTGGCATTTGATTAAGAGGCTTTGATTTAGGTTTGAATATCAAGATGTATGTGAAAATAAAGACGTATACACAGGAAACCAAATGAAATCCACAATCTGTTCAGTTGAAATTTATAATAATGATATGTTGCCATTGCTGACCCCAGCTCGGACATGCCATCTAGGAACTCTTTCCGGCTGAACTCGCACTGTGTAGCTGCCCGGAACTTCCAGGCCACCACCAGAACACTCATGCTCGCTGGGTCCAGGGTGAGGTCGTCACAAAACTGCTGGATCCCATCAATACCAATTTTATTCTCATCATGGGGATCTGTGGAAGAGAGGTTATGAATATATATGTGAGCAAATGTATGTTTTGCTGTTAGTGCACACAGATACACAAGGTTTTTTCTAACCTAATTTTACAAACATCTTCAAATGTCTCTTAGGCGTAACGAAAATAACACAGATGTGTCCACTGAAGTGAAAGACACAGACTAAAACAGTTCACTAGGAGGAGAGCATAGGAGCCCACAGGCCTACTTACAATCATTTGACAGAAACTGTAAAAAGAACTGACAAGCAGCAGAGTCTAACCAGTTACCTTTGTATCGGTTGTACAGCTGCTCCAGCTTCTTGCGGTCCACTGTGGTTTTCATGGATTCTTTATAGTAGAGGTCTGGGTTTTGGAAGTAGTTGTCTGTGGCCACCTCTAGTTTCCAGTCATTCTGTGTGAGGCAATAGACAGCCGTCCTCTCCCCAGCCTGGGTGAAGGACATGAACTGGCGAACTTTGTCTTTCTGTGATGACTTCAGCTTATGCTGGGGGAGAAAATGTACACGACAGGCATGACTGATTAATTACAACTTTCCAGAATGCCGTTCCATAGAGTGAGTTCATGATTTTCATAACCTAACAAATACAACTAGCATGGCTATTCTGAGAACACATCCTGAATTCTACTAATCATAAACTGGATAAATACAAGGCCTCAGGCACTATATGCCACTATCAGATGATATTCAGAACTGTGTCAAAGACAAGTATTATACTCAGAGAAATTTGCTTATCACTGAAACCCACACTTTTACGTCACTTATAAACTAAACGAAACAGAAAAGGGCTTCCTAGTGATGGTCCCATTACACCAACACAAGATGACAGGTCATCAGTAAAGTAGACAGAACAGAAATAAGACAGTAAAAGCTTCCATATATATTTGTAACATTAACACACTGAAGAACTGTTGAGAAGCAGTGCTGACACAACACACCCACATAAAATCAGCACACAGACTTCAGCAGAGCAGTCAGTTAAACACAGTGCTGAACCAGGTGTCACTTACAGCATGGTGATCATGTGTCATTAAGCAGACAAATAATGACCAGCAGCAGGCTTAATGTGGAAGGTGCTGGTCATCATCCACCTCAGACTGAAACTAGATTCCCTCAGGGCATCCAAAATATTCACACACTCAAATTCAAGAAACCCAGGAGACTCCAGAAGGGTCAGTCCAGGAGTGTCAGCATGCACTACTCGTCCGCTTTACTGACCACGACAACAGACAGGGACGTGATGTTCATCCACCGGTTGGGCGGGTGTAAACAAACCTGCTGCCCCACCGCCTCCTCACTGGTAACGGTGTGTGTGTGAATTTCTCTCCGTCTGGACCACCGACCAGCCCGGCTTCCACCTCACCCACATCTCCCAAGTCTAACTCCCCCAGATAAGTCACTGACCAGAAAAAGGCGAAGGTACCACGGGGAGAAAAGTGCCTGTCAGGTCTCAAAACACCAACAACTGACCTTCCATATTCCCTCATAAATTGCTCCACCGTGACAATGCGACACAGCCGGAGGAAAACTGCCCCAAAATAAAACCACCACACGTCCCACTCCCACCCGGTCCGCTTACAAACACCACTCTCCCGCTCCGCACCCCTCTGGGCGCCTGTTGTGTCTTCAAGTTCGGGGTTTTTGCCATTCGTGCCTTCACCTACCATTTTATCACCCGCTGCTGGACCAACTTGATAGGAGACAGCGCCCTCGTGCGCATGCGCGGGACTGCGCAGGTTTCGGCTCGGCGCTGGGATTTGTAGTTTTTACTCGACTAGCCGCTTGTAGTCCAAAATACTCTGCTTTACAGTCACTAACTGGAGATAAGAGTGCCTGCTTCGTAAAGGTGATGAACTATTAAGATACGAGCTGTATCGACGTTTATTTTTTGCAGTTTATATGGTTGGAAGGCAGCTGTGCCGGCTCTTTAAGACTTCGCAAAAATAAAACGACCCCACTTTAGGCGTGTAACGTTAATGCATGAATACTTAGGGCTAAAGGGAATGAACTACAAACAGGTGTTAGACGGCATGAAGTGGAGATAAACTATACGACCCACGTTGCACTCTTCTCTCGGACACCCAATCGTCTGAGTTTCTTTCGGAAGTGAACCCAAAATCCGACTTTATTAGCTCAGCAGGGCTAACGACACTAGCTATGTGTCAAAACAGTCCGGCTGACTCAGAAAGCCCAGCTCGTGACATGTCCTTAAAAACGTGAAATAAATGTCCACAGCTTGTTGACCGTCGAGCCATGCTTGTCAGCTCTAACTCCACTCACTCTGGGGGGCTGAGGGTGGTCTCCTACTCCATTCTGCTGCTCCACCTTAAACGGGGCAGCAGCTCCAGCCAGGACCTGCAGGGCAGAGCTGCAGAGAGTGGGGAACATACTGAGATATTTAAGGTGGAGCACAAAGTTTGAGTAGGTCGCTAAGTTCAGCTTGGCAAACTCAGCAGGTCGGCTCGTCTAAAACGTCTCTGATGAACGTTCACTCAGTGTCCGGGCCTCCTGTCTCTACAAGGGAACAGAATCGTTCTGATCTTGCTGGAGTTTACTTCGACTTACCTGAATAAACGAAGAGACTGGGGATCTGCTCGACAACACAGCGTCTGCCGCTCTCTCCCTTACTCACTCACTCACTCTCTCTCTCTCTCTCTCACTCACTCACTCACTCACTCAGTCACACACACGGTGTAACGTTAGTATGTGGCGTGTGTTGAGGGGCCGGTGACACAAGAGCCCGTCTGTTTGCCTCCTTCTCTGAGGAGCCTGCTTCACACTTTTCCAAGGTAGTTATGGTCGTCTGCTTCCCTTCATTTCGTCGCCATTTCTCCAGCCCTGACTCTGTCACGCATGCAATAAAAAGGTGTCGGATTTGTTTCGATAACCTGAACGCCAGCGTTTGTGTTCTGGTGCTTCATTTTGCTCTGAGAGTGGAATTCTGCGGGAGATCGTCATGTCTGCTGGAGGCACATGCCATGATCGGCTGGGTGAGAGTTAACCTGAGAGTGTCGTGTTCAGTGGGTACGAAGACATACAGAGGATGCTTTGGGGGTATTTGACGTGTGCGTGAGAGATTCCTATATATTGTCTACGTCAAAGTGCGTGAAGCTGACTGCGCTGCTCTAAGACCACATGAGTCCCATTGGTGGTCTTTGAGTCTGCTCTGGGCTCAGGAAAGGCCCACACACTAATCAAAGAAGCGTAGAAAATAGTTAGAGATGAGAGATGCTACTTTTTCATTTTTTTTAATTAATTATAAACTACGAGCTTTAAAATTACCTTTAGGACAACACATACCTCAGACTAGATTTCTTACTGGACTGGATTTTAATTCCTAGCTGATATTCGATCTAGCAGATACCATCGATAACAATACCAACCGATACCGATTTGCCTTCCCTAATGCAAATGTTTCGGACACATGCATGTGATCTTCTGTACTTCAGTAAGTTTATCATCGCTTTTAGAAAAAAACTCTTATCTCCTAAACAGTATCTTTGAATGACAGTTGAGAAAAAAAACAGTAATTTAGGAGCATTTTTAGAAGTAATTATGGACCATTTCAATTGATCCATCGGTCATAAAATATTTACACAATGTACAGGTGTTTTCAAATTTAAAGAAAAGCCACAATACAAGGTTTTGTTGAGGTGACAAAGTGGCTCTTCCACGCAGTTACAGTTTATTGGCAAGATTTAGCATTCCATTTTTAGTTTGTTTACTTTTTACTGAAACATCAGGATGCATCCTTATAATGGCTATTTCCACCCCTGCCTGTGTGCTGTCATGTGTTGTGTGACAGGTGTGGTGTTTGAAATAGGGGCAGGTGCCTTTAGTGTTGTTTGTACAGCTTGAATACCTGAGCCTCACCTGCGTTAGCTCAGCTTACCAAACCAAACCCCCAAGCCAGTTGCGTGACATAGTTCCTGAAAAAGCAATCCTGTTTGAGCCTTTGGAATTTCTTTATCTCTCAGTCTCCTTTTACTTTTCATTTCACTGAATGGGATGAACCTATTTGGAATTTCTGGACCAATAATAATAACTGATGATACCAGTAACTGACCAGTTGCAAAAGGTTCATAAGTACAACCATCTCTATGTAAATTTCAGTGAACATATGGTTAAAACTGCAAAGTGTTAATTTTTACTGCCTCGTATTCTTTAGGTTACATAAGTTCCTGGAATGATCAGAATCATAAACTACAGTTCTGTTGTCCTGTGGTGTCATCAGTTTTATTTGTCCAACAGACCAATTACAATGAATCCCTACAGGCACTTTTCCATAGGTATACAGGAACAGTGTTGAACCTAAACCATACTGCGGTTTCACAGAATTTGCAGCACACTTTGATTTTCCAGTGTATCTCAGCTCAGTTACAGAGTTTCTTACATGCAAGTTTATGACCTGTCATTTTCCGAAAACCTTGTCCATGGAGTCGAACCAGCGGAAAGATTTTCTGCCAGAGCTGCCTTTGTTATTGTGGGCTTTTATTATTTATAGTCTTGTTTGAGTTTAACATTTTTTTTTTTGGCATTCTTTATCCATGCAACAAGTTAACCCAGCTAACTTGTTAGCAATGGCCTGGTGCACCTTCGCAATTCTCACAGCATTCAAATGGAATTTGTTAGCATCATAGAAAACTGAAATGTATCTTTATTTAGCCCAAACAGATAGTAGTGTTTGTATTTTGTTGACTTCCCAGTTGCTAGTTTATATCTCCATTGTTGTTTTCTTTGCGTGGACAGTAAAAAAAAACAATGGACTCTTTCCATGTTTAGATGACATTTCAGCCAGTGCGGCCTGCTTTTGGCCCTGCCGTCGACCATTTTGTAATGGAAAAACATTTGTAGGCAAGTACATCGCGGTTTATTTGCCCAAGTGGAAAAGTCCTATAAGTTTCTCATTTATTGATGAGTGTCACTTGTTCTCTGACTCTCTCTTGTTGATCTCCAGGTGAAGCACCGGTCGGCCAAATGCGGGCCCTTTGTGCGCTGCTGTGTCTCGGCCTGGCAGCAGCACTGCAGCCTGGCAATCAGGTGGCCCAGCACGCCATCAAGCTGCACCGTGGACGGGGGGCAGCCACTGGCCAAGGCCACCACTGGGTGGCGGAGAACTGCAGGCGCCTCTCTGGCCTCCTGCGGCAGAAAAACGCCGCCGTTCGGAAGCTGGAGACGGCAGCGGTGGCAGTGCGGCGGGACCGGGCGCTGTCGGACGCCGAGAGGCTTTTCCAGGTACACACGCTGGAGGTGTTCCAGAAGGAGCTGAATGAGAGCGAGCGGTCCGTGTTCCAGGCCGTGCTGGGGCTCCAGCGTGTCTTGAAGGGCGACCTCAGGGACGTGGTGAACATGAAGGAAAGCAGCCGCCAGAGACTGGAGGCACTCCGAGAGGCCGCCATCAAGGTGAGGCCTCCCAGGTTTAACGGCGAGATCAGAAGGCGCCAAAATTGTAGCCCAGTCAGCCAACTTGCAAGGTTTTGTAATAGATGTCACCGTCAAGCAAATTTTTGTTGAAACAGCCTTGAGATAGTACTGCAAATGCTTAGAGTGACTCAGAATGGGCTCAGATCCAAGGCTCATTCTTCACGTTTCTCCAAAAGTTTTTCATGTTTAAATTGAAACCAGAGGTGGACAGTAACAAAGTACATTTACTTTTACTAAGTACAGTTTTTGAGTATCTCTATTTCACTTGAGTATTTTTTTTTTGGAAACTTATAACTTTCACTTCACTACATTTGAAAGACATAACCGTACTTTTCACTTCACTACATTTCTGTCAAGTTTCTCGTTACTCTTTACCTTCAGTTCTGAAAGTGGGTGTTAATGTCTCACTTTCCTAAAACGTGATTGTTTTTTCAGCAGATGACAGCCTATCAGAAATCACCAGTAGTGTTACATCACGTCTGTACACTGTAACACTGCAAACCCAGCATTTCTTAAACACGGTCAATCAGTGGCGGGAGAATGGACGGAGACGGCGACTCTTCCTTCCCGCATCCGTGGAAATATTTAGAGTCGATGTTTAAGTTTACTGAAAAGATTAAAAATTCGTATAGTTTTAAGTGTGTGCCATGTTTGCCTAAAACAAACTGCTGCATTTACAGTGGTTCAGTTGTCAACTTCATCTTCTACAAGCAAGTTAGATGCATTAGGTTTTGTAAGTGTGTTGGCAATAAATCAACAATGCAGTGAAATATGTACTTTTAATACTTAAGTATTTTTGGAAACAAGTACTTCAGTGAAATGTGACTGTATGACTTTCACTTGTATTGGAGTAACATTTGACAAGTGGTATCTGTACTTTCACTTAAGTAATGAAGTTAGGTCTTTTGTCCCCCTCTGGTTGAAACTTTGTTAAAGTTTGTTAACATACTTTTTGTCCCCAGTCCACACAGTTCATACATGCGGGAAAAAAACTACAGTAAGGACCCCAGTTGAATTAATCATGCTTGTGATCTCGTAACCCTAGACATGACTGCCCTTTTTGTTAATAGTGATAAGAAGTCTTGTTATTGTCTGTATCATTAGATACCTTGCAGTTTTTTCCAGCGTCCTGGTGTATTTCAGTCTAAACTCATCACTTTGTCCCAGTTTACACATGGTTATTTAATGTGACAAGTACCTGGATTGTAACATGATCAGATTTTAACCACATCAGAGATGGGCTGAGTAATATGCACATCATCTTTACAACAACCAGTGGTTTTTCTGTTCTAGTCAAATTAAAAGCTAAATTGTTCACTTTCCTAGTCCAGCAGTCAGTGTTTACAAGAAGAGGCAGTTTAGAGTAATTCGCCTCATGCGTCATCACCCTAAGGAACCGTGGGCAATATAACACAGTGTATTGTAGCGAGACGGTGGGGAAAGGAGGTAAAGTTTAACCAAATTTTATTTAGGCTTATTGGCTCATCCAAAGTAGGTTTCCAAATTAAACTGAGAGGAAAAACCCATGAACAGGTAGGCAGTGATATCTTGGAAAGACGGATTCATTTACACCCGAATGTCTGAACTGAAGTGATTTAAGCAATTGGATTTATACAGATTTATCTGTTTGAATGTGTCTTAGGTGTGAATATTAGGGGTGTTGAAATTAATCACATAATCGATGCATTGCGATGCAGACGTGGACGATGATGCATCGATGCAGTGGCAGGACATAATCAATTATATCATAATGACATTGCTTGATTTTAATCATCTAGTTAAAAAGAAGCACTGCAGAATGTTTTGTTTTTGAATACTGACCATATTCATTGAAGATGTAGGCTGGGCCTATACTACTTATTTTGCTTACAATTTAATGCTATGGGCACAATTTCTGTTTACGTTTTGATGAGCTATGTCTATATTCTTTATTTCTATATACAATTTAGTGTAATGGTCATGATTTTTGTTCACATTTTCATTTTTTTTTAATAAAAAACGGAAGCTTACATCTCACTGCTTGTATTTGAAAAAAAAAATGTGAAGTAATGTATAAAATTGATGGGATGCATCGAGATATCAAATCGAATCGTTGGCATGATAATCGTAATCGAATCGTGAGGCCTGTGAAGGTTCACACCTCTAGTGTCGAAGCGTTTATTGATTCATAATTCTGTGGTTAACATGAGGACTTGAAACAAAATGTCTTGAATGGCACTGCTTGCACTGAGCTCTAACCCCCCCCACCCCCACCCCCAAAAAAATTCGCGATACAATCCAAATCATGGGTCAAAAATCATTATACGAACCGAATTGTGGGTTTGTTGTGTTGTTACTGCCCTAGTAAACATATATTTGGGTGTTTATATGGCCTCAAGCAGTACAAGTTGTGGTAATTTATCTACATCTTACAGTTACATCCTTCAGTTAAATTCTTTATCAGATTTTTTTAAATCCCAACTGGGATCAATGGTTCTAACAGCATTTTAGGGCGTAGGCCAGCCCTATTGACTTACACCCTGTTGGTAACTGTATATATGTATGCTCAGGAACCCATAGGAGCTATGCTGAAGGTAGTATTCGAACCTATGACCCCTTGGTCCAGAGGCAAGTATCCTACCTACTAGACCCCCACCCCTTAAGTTTTATCTTGTTTTTGAAATTCTTAATAAATAGCATTAAAAAAAGATTTTTTTAATGTCCCTCATTCTTCATTGATACACACAACATTATGTTACTTCTGAATAGGCTGCTCACAACTTGTGTAATTTCTAGAGAAAAGCACTGACCAAAAGAATGGCAAGGTCTGGAAAGCTGGTGATTGCTAGAGGGGTATATAGCTCTCCAGCATTGATGATGGTTTCTATGCAGAACCCTTGAAATGACTTAGAGTAGCGTTTTAACCACTTCATCCAAATTCATAAGTAATCTTTATCTCAGACATCCTGAACTGGCTGCAGTGTGCAGAGACCAACACACACTAATTCTTTATCCTGGATCTGATGCTGAAAACCTGGAGGAGTTGGATAGGGACTTCACTACCATGCCGCACAATGTCATCATTATAGATGGCACTTGGAGCCAAGCCAAGGACATGTTCCTCAGAAACACTCTCTTCCGTCTACCTAAACAGGTAGGTCAGCCCCAGACCTATGTACTACTACATCATTAATCTCTGCTTCCTTGTACTGATATGGCTAGTTCATTTTTGAAGTGTTTAAAATATGCCTTAAAATGCAGGCTGTTATGCAAGTACAATTTCAGCACAGCTAGGGAAATGTATGATTTTGTGTTATTTCGTGTTATTTTTTAACCATGTAGATATGCAGTGAAATCTGTGCTGCCTTCCAGGTGCAGTTAAATAGCCCCCCATCCAGTCAGTATGTGATTCGTACTCAGCCCACCAACATGTGCCTGTCCACCCTAGAATGTGCTGCTGTCACCTTGTCCATTATGGAGGGAAACCAAGCCATACAAGAGGTAAATGTCATAAATCAGTCACAACACAGACACACACTCTCGCATCCTAGTTTCACTTGGAGCCCATTGACATTTGATTTTATGAGGCAAGAGCTTTTTTTGATCAATGATTTAAGGTGGTTTGACACACTTCAGGCACAGCTGGGTAAATCAGTTATATCAAGGCCTCATTTCTTCCAAGCCCCAAAAAGTTGCAGTAATTGGACATGATTTGATTGAGAATCATGAAATAAGTGCTGATTGGCTCATTCTTTTTTTTTCTTTTTCTTTTTTTTGTTTTCTCATCATTTTTGTGTGCAGGTTCTGCTGAGGCCTCTGCGTGCACTGTGTTCTTTCCAGCTGCAGCATGGTGCTCAGGTGCACCACAGCAAAGAACACCTGCTTAAAAACGGCCTATATGACAAGCCCATGCCCAAAAACAAGCGCAAAATCAAGAGGATGCAGAAACTGATCACCAACCAGAACACATGAAACAAACACCCAGATTCTCTAGAAGTTTTTTAATTTGACAGCTTTATAGGGTGTTACAGACTCATCCATTGCTGGACCTAAACAGTCTTTCAGTGACTGGATGTTAATTTGTCCGCCTGATATTGCTGATTTTTTTACCTGGTAGTGTATCGTTTTTCCTTATGCTATTCCCTATCAGGGTTAGAAAATTGAGAGGTAATTGCTGTTAATATGAAGCAGGAGAATCACCACTTTTCAGCATCCTGCAGGTGGAGATAAATGTCAGCTGGGAGGTTGGAAAGGTTTAGGATTTTAGTATTTTAAGGCATGTATGTGTTTATTTATTAAGTGCTGACCAATTATGTTAATGAGTGGTTTTAAGTAGAAAATGAAACATGCGCATTTGCAGTTTCTTTTCTGGTTCATTGTGGGGTCTTTGAAACAACAAAAAGGTAAACTCAGATTTGTGCCCTGTTTTGTAAGGCTGTATCATTTAAGCCTGACAGTAAAATGGTTTGCTGTATCATATTTTTTTCATGAGCTACTTTAACATCAATAAGAAGGTCTACCTCATATCCTTCATTGTTAAAATGGGGTTCCACCAAGCTTTCTGTGATTTGGTTTGTAAAGCCAAGTTTTATAGTTTGGACGTCTAGTTTCAGTCAACGCCACTGTGAACAATTCTGACTGAGCTAAGTGGTGGTGCATTTCATATCACACCACTCTGGTTAGCTACTTAATTATGCTGAATTAAGGTGTACTTTCCCTTTAAGCCTGGTTGTTTTTAGAGGTATAGCAGTTATCTTGACCGTTTTTTAGCTTAACTGTATAACTGTAATAAATGATTTAATATTTTTGCAGTTGTCCTGTTTCTATTCAACAAGAGTTAAAGTGATTTTTGATCCAGATGGACATTTTTGACACCACCCTTCAGCGTCCTGGCTGCAAACATTTTCACCTTATGAATGTCCACAGTCTGTGAGGATGTCCTTATTTTACACTGTGTTTTGAATACAATATGACTATTTTTTTCTCATTCGTTTACCTCTGGAGAGAAGGCCTACCAAAGCCTAGATGGGGACAAATTGATGAAATCTGGACTGATTATATGATGATGATTATAGATTTAGTCAATGGAAGGATAAGGGTCACTTAGACAAACCACATAGGGTCACAGACAAACAGATTTGATCCCCTTCTTAAAGTCTTAATGGGGTTCAAGACAGGACTTTGTTAAGGCTACTTCATGGGTGGGAAATTATTCCTCAAGCTCCCGAACCCTCTTTCGCAATTTCCCCCCCTGTGAGTCTCAGGAGTGTGGTTCTGGAATATGCGCAAGCCATCAAGGAGGAACAAATCCATTGATGGGATGATCTGGTCGCTCAGTACATTCAGGTACTAAGCTGTCTTCATTTGATTGACACATATGTCCCACATAGATGGGCCAAGACCTTACCAACTAAAGCCCCCATATCATAACACTGCCTCCAGAGGCTGGTACAGTGATGCACCCATCATTTTTTCCTGACCTCTTTCCATTGCTCCCTCTGCTTCACTTGATGAATGGGCTAAATGCAGAGATTGTTTCACATTGTTCACTCTATCAGTGGCAAATTAGCATATCTTCTAAACATTTAGAGCTCAAAAATCCCACATTTAGAGTCGCCATTTGTAAACATTGCCATTCAAAGACTTGAGACTTGACTTGGACTTAAAAGTGACTTGTGAACATCTATATGCTATATACAGGGGTTGACCTAATTTTTTTGTTCTAGTACTCTGAGTAACTACACGATTTTGCTTTTTTCGTGGCAATATATAGCTTTTTGTGCCTTTTAGTGCTAAGTTATGAAGAAAAATATAATTTATTAAATCTTGTAACAAATCTAAATCGAAATTTCCCGTGAAACCGTAGAAAATTTTTTGTGCTGTTCTGTTGAGAGAACAGAAAGAAACTGTATACGAAAGCGCGTCTTAGGATGGTGAAACACCCTCAGAGGCGGGAGGTTTGAAAACAGCCAATCAGAGAGCGTTATTCATTTCTGCTGATCGGCTGCTGCCCTGTGACGCATCTCTGGCTGGTGCAGTCCAGCATTCCCACATCAGTTTCCCACGCGGAGTTATCTCGAGGTAATGTAATAAGCTGAGTTTAAAGTGAAATTAAAGTGTTGTGGGGGGCATATTTAGGGTTTAGACTATAAAAGTAGGCATTTATAGGCATTTTTTTTACCACATCACAAATTTGCTGTGTTTCACAATTCGCCAGTGCTCTTGAAACTTAACCTCCGTGAATTCTGTGGGTCAACTCTAACTCTTTTACGCTCCTTGTAGCTTCATGTTTATCAAAAACCGGATGGTACACACTTCTAACTAATGTAAAACTTAATTATTATCTTTCTTTTTAAGGTTTTCCTTACCTGAGTGGTGGTAATTAGAGATCCAGTATGAAGTATCCAGTATTACTCAAGTTAGGTCCGCTTTTGCCACTGCTGCGCACTTTACTGTTTATCCTGCACATGCGTACCTGCGTACCGCTCATGTCAACCCCTGGATATACAGATGTACAGTCACAGACTGTTGTCATGCAATATGTCTGCTGACCTTTACCCCATTCATCATGTGATCAATTTCTGAGGTCACATCACTAACAAGCCGGAGGATCATTCTCAACAGATCCTGACATTTTGAAAATTCAACAAACACTTAAAGGCACTGCAAGTCTGATATATTTAAATAACATCATTAATGGCCGAGGAGAAAGCAGTGTATAACCGAGAGGATGGGCTGGAAGTGTGTGTTTAAGAAACTGGTCTTTTATTCATGCCTGTCACGCTACAGTCATTTCCTTCACAACACATAACACCCTCTCTCCACGGCATCATCAATCAAAGGGAAACTACGTCTTGATTGGAGCACAATGTCATGCAGAAAGAATAAAAGAGAAAGGGAAGGAGGGGCGTTGGACATAATCAGACAAGGCAAGCCTAAACATTTAATGAGCGAGCAGTGAAGCTAATTATGAGAGGGGCGGTGGATGATCTGGAGCATGAGTGATGGAATCAAGAGAGGTGGCCAGAGAATGTTTACAGTCAGGTGAAGCAACTAATCCAATCCCAAAACTCACTCTCTCTGTCTCTTTCTCTCTCTCTCTCTGTATCTCCCATTTAAAGAGACATCAAACGGTGTCCAAAATCACTACACGGATGGACACATTAGGCCAAGACACGAAAGACGACAGTGTGTCCCCTTTACTGAGCACAAATACTGCACTCGCAAACAGAGAGAAAGAGATAAAGAGCAAGAGTGAAAGAGAGAAAGGAAACAGAAGAAGTGGGGGAGTAGGATATAGAGAGAAAGACAAAGATTAAAAATGTTAGAGGTTATATAGCGATTAAGGGAAAGACAGACAGAGAGAAAAGCAGGGATAGAAAGACACAGAAAGAAAACAGAGAAGGAGTGAGACTGAATAAAATGGACAGATGGAGTTTAGAGACAGGATTAGGGGGAGAGACAGAGCGAAAGATAGAAAAAGAGGGAGAGAGGGGGAGAGAAAGAGAGGAAGAGAAAAAGAAAGAATGAGAAAATCAGAGAGGAAAGTAGTGATAAAGAGTAAAAAAAAAATACAGAGAAAGACGAAGCCCAGTTCACCCGTTCTCTTCTGTTGGCTTGTTCACTGACGCCCAACACACAGCAGTCTCAGTTCAGCACTGCAGACCAAAAACAAATACAATCAAATTACCAACCAGAGCAAAAACACCCACCTGGAACAGGGACAATGCAATCAGATCACCGTCTGAACTACAGAGCTATTGGGCTCTAAACAGAGCGTGTGAACTGACAGAGTACCTCGTTACCATTAGAGATCCACAGCAGAGACAAATCCTGGCCCAGTACAAGCACGGTGACCACAGTCCGACCCAAGAAATGAGCTAAAAGAAATCCTGGCGGCATCGGAGAGGAAAGACTGTGAGGTCAAGACATTCAAAACGATTCTAGAAAATTACACGAAAACTTTCATTTTGAGTCATTTTGACACAATCTGAACAAATACGGCCACTAACCTACATGCTGCCGCACGAATAGGCACGCTCCACACCTCTACTCCACACACCAAGTCCCTCAATCAACACAAGAACTAAATATATCTTCATACTCTTTTTATTTATTCTTGTTGTTATTATTACAATGATTAGATTGTGTTTATGATGTGCTAGA
>JBBPCY010000082.1:18292978-18325251 GCA_037974405.1 Brachyalestes nurse | reverse complement strand
TACGACCCAGGTTTATGATTTACTGACGCTTTTTGGTCCCTCTGTGATTCCGTATTACTTCAGTCACGTCTTCTCCGGTGTACCGTGTATTCTACATACGACATCATGTACCGAACCGTGACCCATGTACCGTGACGGTTTGGTACCAATACATGTACCGTTACAGCCCTATATATATATATACACACACACTGTATGTTATGTTTATATATAAACATACTTTTAAAATGTTTTAAAATGGAGAAAATGCTAACCTTTTTTCTGAATAATATTTTACTCTAAATCATATCCACATTTGTAAAGCTTGTTATCTTGTGCAACGTTGAAGACATAACATACCCAAACTGTGCAGGTGACAGAATTCCTGCATGTTTCCATGGAGCTAGGCTGTTTCCTTGCTGGAGCCCTCCTCTCCTCGCAGGGTCACATGGTCACCAGTGAGGTCATGAGCTGTGTCGAGCCAATCAGAGACTTCCTGGCCATTATCTTTTTTGCGTCTATTGGTGAGTAGGTTGACAGATTAAACAATGTTTCACCAAGAGTGGAAAATACATAGAAATTATCCTTAAAGTATGAGCCCTGTGTGAAAATCTTCTTCAATGAAAAGTAGGGCCAAAAGCAATCATTAGAGGAGATGCATTCAAAGCTTGAGGTGGTTTTGGTGTAGAAATAAAGATGGTTACCGAGAAAAGCACCTTGAGGATCTGTGATGCTGTGCAGTATTGTCTGGATACATTGCATTTTGGACTCAAGGAAGTACCAGGAGATTTCAAATCTTGTCTGCCTCAGCCAAAAAGCTAAAACTTTGGGACCTTGTATCTTTTAGCAGGACAACAACCCAAAACACAAAATGCTGCCAAAGAAAAATCACTCAAAATTGTTACACGAGCTGAAAACCAAGCTTTTGTTATGTCATCCCAGTTCCCTGAAACAAATCCAATGGGAGTAAAGCTCAAGAAAAGCATGCACAAGAAAAAACTCAGGACTGGAGAGAACTGGTGGAAAATCCCTTCTTCTGTCTTCCCAAGTCTTAAAAACATTACAAGCAAGTGCTCTACTGTTGACAGAAGGAGGTTTCACAAAATACTAAATAAGGGGCTGCCAGTAATTATAATACTGGGGCCATATGGAATTAATATTTTTCTTTATTCGCTGAGTGAAGACATTTGATGAACATTAAGGGGGAATTTTCTTCGAGCTTTTTTTTTCAATCATATTAAATAAGGGTGCCAATGATTCTGGGAGGAACTGTATATTGTTTGTACAAAGATGCTGTAGATGTGAGTTGGAAACAGTTTCCTTCTGCACTGAAATAAATTTGCTTGGACTGTTAAATGAAAACAGTGAATTCAGATGACCAGGAATGGGCTTGATTTGCAAAAGAAAAGAAACGAATCTCCTTCTTTTGAGATTTCTAGCAGGTACCCTTGACAGACTATTTTGTGACTGTGCCTTTAAGACTGTGGTGCTTAAAAGTTGAACCTTTGTCTTCTATATTACTGAATAAGCAGGGCAAAAGTAAGTGAACCTTCAATGTTAGCAATTCATTTGAAGGTGAAATAAGAGTTAGGTGTTTTCATTCAATGAAATGACAACCAGGTGTGAGTGTTTTATTTAAAGAATAGGGATCAATCAAGACCTGATCTGCACAAAACATGTGTGGATGTTAATCATGAACAAATAAACAATTGTAGGTTATATTTAAACCGTTCACAAACTTTCAAGCACCACTCTATGTAAATGAGCTGTGTTCCAATAGACTGCCTTGTACAGCTTTGTTGCAGATGAGTGGAGCTAAACTGCTGGATATATGCAAATATGTTGATTTTTGTGACATCACAAAAACAATTCATTCATAAAGGGCTGTTTTTGCTGGTAAAGTATATATGGACTGTGGACAAAGTGAACTGTAGAGTGGTACTTTTTGAAACCTTAAACAGTGTTTATGTATTAAATCAACCTCATTTTTTTATATATACCAACTGCACTTTACTAACATGCAAGCTGCAACCCAACTTCAAGCTTATAGACCACACGATGGAACTATTTTTCTTCACACAGTGTAAATAAACTTCCTCTCAGTGTATACAAAGCAGTGCCTTGTATTATTCTGTGTTATTTCTTATAGGACTCCATGTGTTCCCGACTTTTGTTCTCTACGAGTTGACCATCCTTCTGGTTCTGACCTTGTCCCTGGTGATCATGAAGGTAATTGTTTGCATATTGCAGTCTGTAATAGCTTCAGCTGCTCATTTCTTGCTTTATACTCTTATTTGTCAAGATGAGTTCAAAGGAGTTTTCTTTCTTTGCTTTCATTCCACATTCTCCCTCTAAGTTTGTCATGGCAGTGCTGGTGCTGTCTGCCATCCTTCCCCTCGGCTCCCGACACATCCGCTGGCTGGTATCGGCTGGGCTGGCGCAAGTCAGCGAATTCTCCTTTGTGTTGGGCAGCCGTGCTCGGCGGGCTGGCATCATCTCCAGAGAGGTGAGCCCAGGGACTGGAAATCTGTACTATTTTTAAGGCCATATTGTTCTCATTTCAGAATGTACCACAAGGTAGTTGTTGAAAATCGAGTTAGCATAATTTGCTCTGTAGCCAACACATGTTAGCTGTCCAGGTTTGCTTCTCTTGTTTTGCACTGGAGTTGTCAGACTAATGTAGATCGCAAGAAATGGAAACTTATAACGACTGGTTAGTCTCTTAAAGGCCTTAATCTTCACTTAAATGTATAGAGAGCATTAGACACACAGCAGGAGAGAGTTCCAGAGATGGGAAAAAGCTTGGTTGCCAAAGCTGAGTGCAAGTTGGGTTGTAGGAGTGAAGTAGATATGACAAAAAAAGAAAGAGTAAGATTGTTAAAGGTGACGTATTATACCTCTTTTTTAAACAAGTTATAATCGGTATATGGGCTACAAAACATGTTCATGAAGTTCTTCGCACAAAATCACTCACATAAAGAGATATCACCAGCTGTATTCTTGACAGTTTCAGTCGCGTTCAAAATAAGGCGTTTTTAGGGCTCTGTCACTTTTAAATAAACTGTTGCTGGCCACGCCCCACCCATACCACACGTGAAAATGGCAGAAAACAGAGGCACAATGCAGCCCTATGTGTTCAACCCCGAGTCAGATGCAAGGTGAACACACACTTCATGTGACTCACCTTCGCCTGTAGCCGCAGCGCTCAGCGTCTTATTTGTGCACCAGCAGACAAAAATGGCGGATATTCAACTAATCTGTGGGTGGGCCTCGACAGGTGAGGGGTGGTTCTCCGCAAATTTCCTTCTTACGTCAGGATAAGGGAGCTGTCCAAACGGCTCATAGAAGCGTATGATTCCTGACACCAAAATCTTTCAACTGCTTCACAGAAAACGGATAGATGTTTTTTTTCGTACTTGGAGTGTTTATAGGAGCAGTAGAGACCCAAATGGAAATACAAAAGTATGCAAAAAGTGAGTTTTGCATAATACGTCTCTTTTAAGAGCCTTGTATGTAAAGCAGAAAGACTTTGAACTGAGTTACTGTGCAACTCTTAGGCTCTGGTGTAAACTGTTTAAAGACTGAACAGCAAGGGATATTTTTTGTTAAAAGTACTTGAGGTTTTGTGAGCTGGTAAGAAGAACACAGGTTTGGTTTCACTTCCACGCCTCCAGTCTTTGGATGGATTTGTGAAGCTCCACCAGCAGCACAACTGATTTAATGAAATCAAGTATCAATAGAGCCAAACCAGGTATTTGATGAGAACTACGATGTAGTAAAGGGCTTCTATGAGGAGAGGTCTGGGAATGATTAAGCAAACACATAGACATAACCTTAGGCTTTTGGATGGTACTGTACACTACAGGAAGCCAGTGAAGGTTTTGGTGAGCGGATGTAATGTGGTGGTGTGACCTTGTTTAAGTGAGAAGACAAGCGGCAGCAGTTCTTGACCTTCTGAAGCTCATGAAGGGGTGCAGAACTAATGCCAGCAAATGGAGAGTTTCAGTAGAGTCCAAGCAGCTTGAGATGAAGGCATGGCTAAGAATGTCAGCAGCAGATTGAGAGAGTCACAGTCTAATTTTAACAATGTTGTGCAGGTGGGAAAAAAAGGTTTTAAAAACAGAACTAACATTGGAATCAAATGAGAGAGTTGAGAGAACAACAGCCAGATTACAAACCAGAGAGGCAGGGACACAACTTCATCACTGAAGGACAGAGAGACAGTTTTATTGAGGATCGATTTAGAACCAATAAGAATGAATTTAGTGATGTGAGGGACCAAAGTTTGGCTAGTGAGCTTTAGTTAAGGGTTAGGGAGGTCGATGGAGCGGGATTTAGAAGAATTGATGATACCAGTCATGAAAAAAGAGCCAGCTGGGTTAAAAGCAGTAATACCAAGACATGGTAGCATACCAAGACATTTTAGACAACACCCTGACCTCAACCTCATACGATACCTGTGGGATGATCTGGAATGGAGATTGCGAGCCAGACCTTCTCATCCAACATCAATGCCTGACCTCATAAATCCTCTACAGATGTCCCAGTACTTTACCATATACTGTAACGTGCACACTGTGGGGACATGAGTTATCTTAGCCACATATAAGGCATCTCTGAATAAAGTGTTTTTTTGTCATCTTCAGGTTTATCTGTTGGTTCTGAGTGTCACCACGTTAAGTCTGCTGTTAGCACCGGTTCTGTGGAGAGCCGCCACTCTCAGATACGTTCCTCGGATCGAGAGAAAAACATCCACCTGACCCACACTGGACACAAAGGAGATGGCTCTGTTTCCTCCAGTGGAATGCCATGGTACTAGAAGTGCAGAAAGTGAGGAGGCCTTTTGGTTTTGACGCACAGAAACTGTATTGAGGTGGAAAAGCAAAATGTGGTCTTGCTCCTCTGGGATGAAGTGACCACTGAGCTGAATGAGAGGTTTTTTTTTTTTACAGCTGCATTTTGTTGCTAATACTGTACAAAGATTTCTATTTATTCCTCTAGAATGGCAAGCTGTTCTCTTATAAGGAAGCACCTACAAGTGCCTTGCAATTATCTGATGTCAACCGATTTACCAAGTAACCAAGCTGAAATCAAGCAGAGCCTGTACATAAACACTGATGAATCACATACCTGTCTGTCCAGTTTCTCCAGCCTTGGAAATCTCAATAGATCCTTTTTGCATGTGTAGTTGTTTGCATATTCTTGAAGACTGTTAAAAAGGTCATCTTTGCAACTTCAAAGAAGTTGACTTAAATAGTAACAGCAAACACATTCCAGTCCATTGCTGATAATAAGAATGTGGCCACGTTTAGGTGTGGCAGTATTTAGTTTTTATAAATGTCAAATAAATTATTTTTGGAAATGTGTAGTTATTTAATGTACATGGTCATCTTAATGCTTTCCCCAGTAAGGTACTCTATCATTACAACAGCCCAATGTGCTGTACCGGCTGCAAAGGAAGAAGCAATTAAATACATGTTGAAGATGTATGATCTCATAACATATTAAAGTGAAGTGATGGGCGTTGTGTTCTCTGGCCCATGCGAAATGGGCAAATAAAGTACAACGAAGGAGCAACTCACTGTATGGAGTATTTATTTATTAAGGAACTTCTGTATGGGGTATGTGTTTGCAAATGGACTTCTCTGGATAGTCAGTATTGATCAGTGAGGGGTGATTCTTGATGAGGGAACTTCTCTGGAGAGAGTTTTGATTAGGGAACTTTTCTGCATGGGATATTGTATAAAGTGAGTATTAATTAGGGAGCTTCTCTGTATGTACTGATTACTGATGAGAGAATATGCTGTTTTAAGGAAGTTGTACTTCTACTACTGCTGCATCCCTTACGTCGCAGCTGGACTTGTCTCTATTATTGGTTACAGAAGATGACTGACATTTCCCCTCTGTTCCAACTGCATTTATACATGCTTTGGAAGATAGTTTATAGATTATGACTTTCATTTCACCTCACGTGAGGTTTTTTTATTATTATTTCTGGAAAGGGGTGAATATATCAAGATATTTGTATAGAATGACAGTCTTGGATATGATAGTGGAATTTACTGTGAAAGGGCCTCTTGACTTGTGGGCCAGAAGCAAGTTAATAAATAAGTTCTGTTTGTCTATTCTTCTGGGCAGGGGCGGACTGGGATAAAAAAAAAAAAAACAGTGCAGGCATTTTGGGGTAGAATGTCCCACCACATACAATTACGCACACCACCCATTCCTCCCCCCCCCCCCAACAACTAAGTAGTATTTAATAAATTGTGAATACACCCAAACATGATGCAGCTGAAACCTTTAATGAATGTTTGGGAAAAAGGGTATTCTGTATGTGTGCTCGTGAGAGAGAGAGAGTTTAAAAAGTGTGGATGTCTGCATATTGTTGATAAATACCTACAGAAAAGCTGCCTCTAACACCATACCCCAAAAGTTGCCTACTACTCACCCCACAACAAATAACAGATAATTAACTGATGTCTCACTGTTAATGTTGATGAATGGGAGTTAAAAAAAATACGACGATTTAGAATTAACTTAAAGGTCTATTGTTTTAGCCATTGACACAATGTGTTATAACAGCCGTTCTCCTAGTTTTCCTAGTGCGTGCTGGCACAGAGCCAAAAGAAGAGGAGTTAAAAGACATGATTGGGCCAGCCCTGTGTCAATAAAGAAAAGAACCAATGGGACGCAGAGGAGTGTTTCAGGAGCCGGTGGTCAGGAAATAAACTCCTGTGCTGACATTTTTGCGAATGTATTACACAGGCACAAGGACCAAACCGGAAGTGGTGGGGGTGTTTGAAAAGTTGATTGAAGCTCACATAGTCACTTGGGATCTACGAGTCTTAGACCAATCAATCAATAAATAAATTAATTAACAATTAATTAACGGCCCACCTGGAAAATGCCCGATACACCAGGTGATCAGTCCGACCCTGCTTTTGAGTTAAACTGATAACTTAAATCAGAAGTGAAGAGCAGTTTCCTCAGAAGATAACAGCACATGGTCCCAGGAGAGTATGACAAATCACTGTGGCTTTTAATCCAAGGTTTTTTGATAATATAATATTCACTTTGAACAAGTGATGAAAATGGAAGCCTGTTGATGTAGGAATCATATTGGTCCTGGCAGATAATTCGTTTTTTAAATATGTCAGCATTGCATTTATTGTACTTTGGATGATGCTGTAATGCTATGCAAAAATCCCAACTATTATATTTCTCAATAATGCTAGTCCTGTTTCCGCATTTTACAGATGTGTGTTTTGCCGCTGACAATGCAATAATAATAATAATAATAATAATAATAATAATATCAGAATATCAGAAAGTCAAAATAAATCTATTAAAAAAATCTGTAGAAGAAACTATATGAAATACACTATGATATACTGTATACACAATTGCTGTACTGTATACTATAAATAAGCAACTTATGGGTAAGTGAATTGATAACACTGATGGTGGTTAGGAGTAAGTAATATTGACATGAGTAATGATATTTACATGTTAAGACTATTGCACATAAGATATCGCACATAAATGATTTATCACTATTGAGAAAACTTTACGTGATGCTGCATAGGGCAAGACAAAAGATATTGCACATGATGTTTTTGCACATGGTAGACTATCACACATCATAGCAAAGTAATGCACATAGTGTAACACATAAGGATAGTTACTGAACCCCGATAATAACAATAATCATCATCATCTTGCAGAATAATGTATCGTCTCTTTGTGGAAACTGGATTAAAGACTACAAGTGTAGAAGCGCGCCAAAACCAAATGAACCCAGGCTGGGGGCGGGGGCTTAAGGCTGCCAGCCTATCGACGTCACTGCGCTGCTGCCCAATCAGAACGCGGGACCGTAGGACACCGCCAAGATCAGTTTGATGGCTCTCAACAGTGCAGTGAACAGCTAGCTAGGCTAGCTCGCCTTATCTGCTATAAACAGCACTAAATTCGACGAAAATTGCTTATTTGCAACCTCTCGACTTATGATAAGGGCATGAACAGTGGAAAACCAGCTAAGGTAGGCCACACGAATAATGAACCTCCATTAAACAACACACTTCTGCCTTTAAGCGACTAGTTAGCCCCTCAGCATTGGAGCAGCTAGCCTTAACCTTTAGTCAGCTGGGACCGGGGTGATTCACCAAAACGACTCGTATATTTCAATCGATTCTTCTCAACTTCTTGGGTTGAAACGATTTACAAAAATCAGATTTGTCATTTTGCTTCTACGCGGTCTCTGTGAGTTCTTATAGGATCAGTGTGTCTAGTAAAGTTTAAATAATTCGCTTGATAAGTTAACCACATCATTTCAATTATCACATTATAGCACTAAGGATATCTTTGAGGTTGCTTACGTTTCCTGTCTTATATATCAGTATTCTCTAATCTGTGTGACCTGCTGTTCCGTGTCTGACTCCACAAGTGAGCAAAACGGGTATCAGTTTTCCTAGCACCTCATAGTGGAAGTTTAATAAACAAGACTTGAGAATCAATGAATCGTTTCTGCAGCTCGGTTCTTTGAAGTCCTTATTTGGAAGGAGTCGGTTTGGAACAATGATTCGAACGTGCCTCTTCTCTCTGCTAGCTCCCATTAGCCTAACTCGAGCTCGGGCGGTTTACTGTTACAGAGAAAAGCTCTCAACTGGAGCTGTATAAATTAACAAGCAAATAGTTTGTTAAATGAGGTCTTTGTAACTTGCACCATTAGCTCCTTAAAGTGGTGGCACCCTTCATTAAGTCTCAGCACCACTGAGTTTGAATCTCTCCTTCATAAAGACTGCAGCTTTGAAAAATAATATGCAACCTGACATTATAGGTCAAGCATCTAGTTAGCTAACCCTGCTCCCTTGTTTTGGCTCATGGATGTAAGACTCTGCAATCCTTTCAGGGTGAAAGGGTAAAGTATTATTTTCTTATGTTTACAGTGCCTTTTTGTATGTGTATGGCTAATATTTCCTGTTTGGAGTCCGGATTTAGGCTCCTCTTCCTTCCATCTGGAGAAGGATAAACCTCCAGTTGCCCCACTTTCAGAAAGATCCTGACATGCTCAGTTGTTATGCTTTCCTTCCTAACAGAAATGGGATTTTCCTGCCCTCTGTTTGAATATATACATCAGCTTGGCAAGCAGGTTTTTCTAATAAAGGGTTTTTCATATCATACTCTCTCAGTCTTGTTTGTACTAGGGAGGAGTAGAGAGATAGTAACAGCTCGGAAATGTGGGTCAGTCTCCTCTGTCAGATACAGCTGGAGAAGTCAGCATTTCTGAGGCCGGAAAACAAACTGAGAATTAGCCCATAACCAACCACTGGTGTGGTAAAAGTCTGTTTTTGTGTTCTGTGTCTGTAGTTTGTCATGTGGCCCGTTTTCCTGTAAAAGAGGCAAAACATAAAGTGATCTGAAAAAAATAGCCTGTTTTGAATTCAGAGCCCAACATATTTCCATAAATTCGTTGGTTTGGCGTACAGATGTTTACAAGCCCAGTCACACATGCTGAAGTTCAATGGAGTGTTTCAGCCCTCTTTGCTTTTTGAATAAGGCAGCATACAGGGCGGCCAATCAGAGCAGAGGTTATTTACATATCAGTCTTGAAGGCACAGCCACCAAACAAAAGCCAATTTTTGAAAAGTGCCATTCAAATGTTCAGAAATTATGACTCCTACCTAATTTAGATACTATTATGTTTTAATAAATAGTCTGACAGTGAACCAAGTTATGGTACCAATGCTAATATATTATTACGATACTTCCTTTTTCTGCTTTGCAGTACCAGAATTGAAACCCTCAGCATCGTCCAATACTGATCTTTTTTTTTTTTTTTTTATACTGCCAAACTTTAAATTGAGCTCGTCTGAAGCAAATCACTAAAGATCTAAAAATGAGCTGTTGTGCTAAAACTACTCAGACAATTTATTACCCTGTTGAAAGAGCTAGGCAATATTTCTTGCAGGATTGTATCGTATTTATTCTTTTATTTTCCTCCAGTCGGGTGATTTCTGATGGCGTTGACTTGATGCATATGGAAACCAATATGGCACCTTTAATCCAAAGTACCATAGTTATAAAGATAATAGTAGTACTTCTGGTTCTAGTAGTAGCTTTATAATAGTTGATAAAAAAAACGATGATTTAACAGCAACAACAGGCATTGAACAGATGTGCGTATAGATATAGAGCGTGTTGTGTTTAGTCAGCTTGTTTCAGTTCTCTAAGTGAATGTGAAAAATATGAAGTGTCTGTCTTCCTAGGGAGGACTTACAAGGATCAAAGACCACCAAAAAGACCATCTTGTGGCTTCTGTGAGGCATTGACAAAATGTCAAAAGATGTAAGTGTTAATAACATTTGACAAAGTGCTTTGTGTATCAAATTATTTAGGTTGTTGGTTTACCTGGTACTTGAAGGAATATGCGGTTGTTTATGAATACATCATTCAAATTGTGAATTCAGTGATACTATAGTGTAAATGTAGGATACTATATAAATATATTTTATATTCATATTTTATTTCATACTATATAATGTTTTGTCATTGAAATATATTTATGATACTACAAATTTGATACTGTAAATTTTATGATACTATGATAGTTTTGGGGCATTATTTACGAGCACTGCTCATATTCAGATTTCTATGTAAAAACACTGCTGAAAAAAGTATTTTGCAAGATTTGCACACATGACTCCCTCTCGGTGTTGGTAGAGTTCCATATTGGTCTTGGGTGACTTTTTGGAACCTGAGTGGTTTCTATGGTTACACAGTTGAAACACATCACAATATCTGAGGTCATTGTTTAGTAATGCTTAGTAAAACTGGACGGATTTGAGCGTTATTCGCTCAGAAGGGTCCAGCAGTGGCAGCTGTCGAAGTGTTAGGTCGTGCCAGTTTGCTTGCAGTGAGGTTGCAATAAAAAAAAGCCTGTTTCCCATGTTTTTGATTTTTAAACGCCCATTTTAAGGCAAGATCATAAGTTTGAGGACTTAATGCCTTGACATCTTCCTCATTTTAACATGTAATAGCAAAGTTTTGGAAGTAAAGAAGGCCCTTCTCTTTGTTGGTTAAAGTAATCCTTTGATGAAAAGGCTAATTTGCACAATTTCTGCTTTAATCAAAATATAGCCAGTCAACCAAGGTTGCTTCTTTAGTTCTAGGATAATGTAGATTGTACCCTAGACATGAGTTTGTGCAAATTGCATGGCTTAATCATCGCACTTTCACACATCAAAGTGTTATAGATAACAGTATGTTACACAGTATCATGAACCACATAACCAAGTCTGTAGTTACTTAACAACGTAACCAAATTAGAGGCCACTGTGTGGTGAAACAGTCTTTACGTGTTAGCTACATTAGCTTAATGCCTGATATAGTTGTGATATTGATTGATAACACTTTTGCATTTCTGTAGGGTGGACTAAAGGAAACTGGAGAGCTGAAGATTTTTACCACTCAGACCCTCAGTCCTGGAAAAGGTGGGTATGACTGAATATCAGTTTGTTGTTTGTCTAAGCAGTTGAAGTTACCACCATTTTGTCAAGAATACCAGTCTAGAAAAAACGGGTGTCACAAAAGGTGTTTTATATGCACCAGTCAGCCATAACATTAAAAACATTTTAAAAACCTGTCTAATATTCCCCCCCTCGTGCTGCTCGAACAGATCTGATCCATCGAGGCTTGGACTCCACAAGACCTCTGAAGGTGGACTGTCATAACTGCCACCCAAACGTTAGCAGCAGATTCTTAGCCTCTGCTTCACTCGGTGAATGGGTTAAATACAGAGAGAGGATTTTGTGCTGTTCACACTGCGTGCTGTGGTGTGTTCACATATTACAAAAGTTCACTTTACTTCATTTTCTCGTTTTTCCTGCTTCCCAGATATCAACTTCAAGAACTGACTGTTAAGTTGTTGCTAATATTTTCACCCTTTGACAGGTGCCACTGTAATGAGATTTTCTGTTTGTCACTTTTCAGTGGTTTTATTGTTGTGGCTGATCAGTTTATAACCAGTTTATAATGGTATGCCAGGGATACACCGAAGGTCTTTAGCCCGTATACTCTTTCAAACAGCTAATTTCCGAAAATCTTTTAATGAAATTCGCAAAGTGTCTTTTAGTCATAAATTGTTAGTCTGTGGGAGTTTAAAAAGGATTGTTTTCATAATATTACATTGAGCCACTGGAGCCCTAAAGCTGTATGGAAAATGCTTCAAACTTTCCTCAGACGGTTTTGTCACACTCTGGGGAAACCTGGAGCAGAGATGGTGGTAAAAATTACACTAATGTAAAGGAACTTATTAATGCCCCGTAAGAATACGTTGTTTTAATGGTAAAAGAGCATTAAACAAAAAATTTATCAAACAGCTTAAAACAAGCTGCATAAATGTAAATGTCCTCTCTAGTTCTCCAAGTGGTGATTACGTACATAGACAAAGATTTTACTGTTTCAGTTTTGGAACAAGTATGTCCTGATTTTCAGTTTCCATCAAGAAGGTATTTCAGGGCTTCAGTTGCCATTATAAGCCCTGACAGATTATTTTCCTTTTTTTTAGTGTCATTATCTGTGATGACTTTCTTTTGAAGTTTTCAGTTGTTGTTTTTTTGTTCTACTAGTAATGCCAGTTAGATGACTTTTGCCCAGCAGCATGTTAACTGTAACAGGATAGTGATCTGACTCCCATGATGGGGTTTCATGATGATAAACTCTTGATGTTTGATTGTATGCAGTGATAGAATTTTTAATTAATTCTACTGTATCTTCTGGTAAGTTAACCACACGTTCTTTTGTGGTAGTGTTGTAATGAAAGAATTACTGTGACTCTCTGCATATTAGTGTTTTTAAAAGCTGATATGTTAGCATGCATGTTGATGCCTTTAACACAATACACAGAAAACACCTTAAGATGCAAAGGGCCTGCCTGTACATGGACCCAAACAAGTTTAAGTATCCGTGCTCCATGTCTTTTATATTAGTGGTATGAAGTTAAAAGAATGCTGACAATATATTTCCATTCTGTTTAGTTTAGCTACAGTGGCATAGCAGTAGGAAAATCAGCATTATGCAAAAGTTGGACACCCCTATTCAGGTTTGATTGAAAGTGAAAACGAGGACACACAAATTGCTGACAAATGCTATAATAAAGGTTCCTGGTCCACTTATTTTCACCAAAAAAAAAAAAAATGAACAAAACCTAATTTGACCAGTGGGTTTGCACTGTTGTAAATTTAAATGTCGTGTCTCCTCCAGCAGAGGGTGGTCATTCAACACACTTTGAGAAATAATCTGGCCCTCCTCTTCGAGCTCTATCCAACTTCCTTTGCAGTAACTTTGCAGAGCGCAGACTTTTTCCATCCCCGTATTAACATTTATACATGACATGTGGGACAAATGTCAGGCTCTGCATGTTGTAAAAACGTCATGCATGACTGTTAAAATAGAAGTGTTTTTTCTCATTGCCAGGTCCAGCTGTCCTGTCTCTCGTGACTGTCCATCCTTCATCAGTTACTGGGGTCAAACAGATTGTGCCCAGAACAGTGGGTACTGCCAACGTTAATGTAGTGCAGCATATGGTAAGGAAGTATTCATTTCTGCAAAGGGCTGTGCTTGCACTTGAACTGTGTGTGTGTGTTCTGAAATCATGGAAAGCATACTTAGTAATGAAGGGAAGATGTGAATCCTAAATTTACTCTACACAACACACACCCTAAAGAGATCATGCACAGCGATGCCTTGCAGTGCGCTGGGTACCAGCACAGCACATGGCACTGTTTTGACCATCAATACCTCCAGCGATGTGGTAGCAGTTTCCGTTTCCAAGTAAAGCTAATCTGTCCGGTGCAAGAACTCCTTGCCCTTTCCATCAGGCACTACCTGACACGATGCTGAGCCACGTTCTCTATTTAGACTCCCTTACATTGCGGGTCATGCTGCCTCCCTCCTCCAATGAGGGCTCCCTCTCAAGTGTGGAGGGTCTCCATGGCGATAAAGTCCTCCATTAACATTGACTGAGGTGACCTGGAAGAGTTACATCTAAGCTGATCACAGAAGTTTGGAGTCAGCAGGATTAGAGCCCACATCATGGTTATCATCCTATTAATGACACAAGCCCTCAGCCAGAGCCAGGCAGGGGATGGGCGCTGAAAATGGCGGTGCTGTTGAGAGATGTGTCTCTTTGTGTAAATGCATGTTTAAATACACCATTGTCCAAAGTTTGGAGTCAGTTTTTACACACAAATTATTTTATATGCAGTGATCATTTACACAATGCAGGTTTAAAATATCACAATTCGTCAAAGTATCAAAACATTAAAGTTTATTTAACATTTCAAATACGTTGTGAACAAGAAGTAAACGAAATATGTAACTTTATTGAAAGTTATTGTTAACAATATATTTTTGTTGTGCCAGCATAGATTTGATTTCTGCCTCATAGATGCTTCTATAATGACTTTTGTCTGTACAGCTTTCTCTGTTATTTTAGAATCTTTTTCTCTCTCCATCTCCCTGGACGTGCCTATAAACAGTTTCCTAGTGGAATGTTTTTCAAGACTATCACATTTTAGCTTTTATTGCATGTTTAGGTAACAAGAATTTCTTCCTAGTAGAATAATTTCTGTAGGTTCATTTGACATGAAACGTCCCCACAGTGTAAAGGGTACCTGCCCTTGAGGATAACAACCAAAGTCGCATTTTTCAAATAGCGACTATATTAGTGCCAAATGATTGTGTGGTATTTGGAAACTGACTGTTTTAACTGTGCTGAGGTGAGGTAAACGGCACCAAATTCACGGTTGAATAACACAAAGAGCAGGTTCCTCTGTGGTGTGGCATTCTGTAAACGAGGTTGAAGCAGTAGCTCTGCAGAATCTCTGCATCTGTATTTTGCTGGATTTAGTTTGGTTGGACATGGATTTCAGATGATGTAATGGTGCTGATATATGAAAAAAATACTGATTTGAAAGCCTCTGTTCTATAACATGGTAATAAGGATGTAAGAAGTGCCACATTCTCTTTGTCTGTAGGCTATCGGCACTCCTCAGAGGCCCAGCGCTCCGGGTGGTGTCCTTCTGACCAGCCCCAGAACACCAAGCGCTCAGTTCCTCACCCCGCAGACGCAGACGCAGACGCAGGAGTCTTCCCCCTGGTCGAGCGGGTGAGTCACGCCCCTCTCCGGCTCTCATCCAGCTTGGTCCCCTGTGGGTCAGCTCTCAGCAGGGTTCTCAGCACACACCAACACTGACTCACAGAGGCATCCTGGCCAGACATCACTGATCCAGAGACCGTTTCCTCTTTTTATCCATGACTTATGTTTAAAAAAATACTTGATTTTGCCACAGATTGTCACAGTATGATTATGATGAGACAGTAATATATCCTGTGGCATGTAGACGTGTCATGGAAAGCGATATGTGCTGTGAGAAGTTGTCATGTGAGATTATCTCCATTAATATAAAGGTGTCATGTTAGCATTACCCGTAATTATGATGACAGATACTATGATGTTTCATGTCATAACATTATGACACGATGACAAACATTGCAGTATCTCTCCTGACATGTGATAACATGCCACTGTAACACTGATGGACATTATCTGTCAGTCAGGTCTTGATAGAATATGACCTCTGCCATGATATGCTTATGGCAGGGTTGTGTCAGTGTTATGTGGAGATGAGCAAACTTGTTTCATTTTATTTAGCAAATTCCTGCTGTTTGATTTTAATTTGAGGACTGATGTGTATTTGTTGGGGGGTTTTTCCCCCCTTTTTTGTGCTCAATAGTAATCAGGTCTGATCATGACTTAATGATTCAACAACGTGCCTCTTTTTGGAAACCTTTTTTTTTGTTTGTTTTTTTGTTTAGTTGAGTGACAAAATACAGGCACAGATCTACAGATAGTTGATTTTGACGTCTATCATGTTCTACCCTGTTTCCCCAGCCTCATTGTTATAAGATACGAGAATTAACACTTGTTTGATGAGGGCACTTGTTTAGCTACATGCTCCAGGTGCAAATGCAAGAAACAACCAAGGAGTCAATTTGTATATATGTGCATATCCTCCCCGGAAATGAGGTACAATGTATAAAAAGCCCGGTTATATTTCACCAAAATTTAAATGTTCTTTTTCTTTCTAAACACAAAAAAATGTTGTCGCTTGGTAATTATTTGTTGGGGATTTATAAATGGGTTAACGATTTGTTCTTCAACCTTCCCCCTTAGACGCAGCAGGAAAGGTGACAAGAATGGAAAAGGCTTGAGACATTTCTCAATGAAAGTGTGTGAGAAGGTTCAAAAGAAAGGCGTCACTTCCTATAATGAGGTAGCGGACGAGCTGGTGGCTGAGCTGAGTCCTGGAGACAACATCTCCCCCACTGAAGCGGTGAGTTTTCACCACATGAATTTAATCAGTATTGGCTAAAATGGCAGCAATACAACTGATCTCTAAATGATTTTGAGATAGTTACGAAAATTGCTAACGATGCTCATTATGTACAATAATCCAGGCTTTCTGTTTGAGTTTAAGAAATGTGACAATGTGGTTATTTGTCAGTCAATCACTGCTGAACTGAAACCTTTGGAATCTTACCAAACAAAATGGGCTCATTTGATAATTTATCAAAGTTTTTACCCTGATTGGCATCAGTAACATTTTTAGGTCAGTCACTCCCTAGTTTTAATATGCTTTTTATTTCCTATAGCATGTCTTTGATCAGAAGAACATTCGGAGACGGGTATATGATGCACTGAATGTCTTAATGGCCATGAACATAATTTCCAAAGACAAGAAGGAGATCAAGTGGATTGGCTTCCCAACCAATTCTGCTCAGGAGTGCAAGGACTTAGAGGTTAGATCCCTTGAACAGCACACGCATGAGAACATGCATCATATTAAGATCAAATCATTTTTCGCATTCATGAATCATACGTGAATTATGCATTCGGATAATGTTTTCAATATAAATGGGCTCTTTTCATTAAAGGCTGAACGCCAGAGACGACTTGAAAGAATCAAACAGAAGCAGTCTCAGCTTCAAGAGCTCATACTACAGGTATGCTGGGATCAAGTTTTATATAAAAGGAAGAACCTTACTTTTTGTGAAATGTTAGATTTGAACAATGGTATTATTTGTGTCCCAATCGTTAGAGCTGATTTATATGAACTATGGTTAGGCATACCTAATAATATAGTCACTTGTTGTCGTGTCATCTACCTTGATGGCACAAATACAAAAATGTCCTGTTCAGAGGAAGAATGCAAGGTTGGAAAATGGTTGTGTATAAATAACCTATACCCGATTTGGTGTATAAACCTCAATAAACACAAATAAGTGAAAGAAATAGTCAAACTGTATAATGGGGCTCTTTATTTAATATGTATTTAATAATTGTGGTTCCTAATTATATATGTTAACCTGTGACAACTTTTTCTAGCAAATTGCCTTTAAAAATCTGGTGCAGAGAAATAGAGAGGCAGAGCAGAAGAACCACCGACCGCCTCCGGCTAACACCGTTATCCACCTGCCCTTCATCATAGTCAACACCAGCAAGAAGACGGTCATCGACTGTAGCATCTCAAACGATAAGTGAGTGCCCTCTCTCTCCTCTTTATGGCTTTTAAAGCACAGTCTGCAACCAGACCATACTGAGCAGTGCTCACAAGAGACCTTATAAAGTATATCAGAGTCACTTAATTTTTTTGTCTTTCAATCTAAACAAGCCTAGTTTTAATTGGAATAGAGTCTCTACTGTGCGCATTCTTTTAATTTAAAATGACCTATTTCTCATATCATGGAAAAAAAGGATTCTGTTCTTGGCACAGGCCTACAGACAGTTGATTTAGACTTCTGTCATGTGTTTTTTTTTTTTTTGGTACCTTACTCGCACTGACACTGCTTTGGTTGTGAGGGAGGTAGCAGATTGGGGTCCATTCTTTCATTACAACTCCAGTCATTCGACTTTGCTCCAATAGATAGTAGTTTTTATCGTCTAGTCAATTGTTTTAACAGAGCACCAGTTAGTCAGAAATAAAAGTGTTCTGTAGTGCTGGGAGTTTGTTACCCTAATGCTAAGTTAGCTTAGCAAGCTGCTGATCCAAGCACTGTGGAACTGGTTTAATTTAACATTTCTGTTTCAACAGCTGCTGCTTTACTTCACAGCCTTAGATTTGAGTCATCGTCGTTTTGCTTGAGTTTGTGTTCGTGTGTGTCACAGCTGGTGGCCTAGTGGTTAGGGGGTTGTCTCTGTGATCAGAGGGTTGTGGGTTTGAATACGTTTACATTCATTATGTCAGCCGCCTCCATGTAATAAAATGTACTGCAGTAATATTTGTAGATTTTTGAAGGGATGAAAACGAGAGGAATGGCAAATCTTTTGGATAAGACCATCCTTATTGGACTAAATACAAGCAAATAATAAAAAAGTAACAGTTTCTTCTTTTTGGTTATGAGATAATTAGAACGGCACACAAGTTTGGTTTCTCTTCTCCTTGATGCTCCTCATGCTTTGCATGGAATTTCAACAGCATATGACCTGCTTTCATTCAATGAGGGATTAGTTAGCTGAAGAGGGAACTGACCTGCAACTGTAGATACTGGGTTTCTTTGTGATTTTTTAAAAAAGTTTGACTTGTGCACACACACTTTTTTGTACCATATTTCCATGCAATTATTTGTAATGTTCTTGTGAGCAAATGAACACTCGTTCAGATGAATAGCTATAAAACATTGTATTGCCTACATTTGGTTATTTTGTTGTGTTTATTCTCTGCAGGTTCGAGTACCTATTTAATTTTGACAGCACATTTGAGATCCACGACGACATCGAGGTGCTGAAGCGCATGGGCATGGCTTTAGGGCTGGAGACTGGCAGGTGTTCTCCAGAGCAGCTGAAGATTGCCCGGGCCTTGGTACCTAAAGCTCTGGAACCCTACGTCATCGGTCAGAACATGAAACCACTCTCTTTTTTAAAGTGCAAAAACAAAGATGTCATGCTTGAGTACTTTTATTTAGAAGGCAATTTAAGATGGCCACACTGCAGTGACTTTACAAGTGTAGAGAATTATTAGGGCTCTTTACTGGATGTCTCTCGGGCCAGTAGGGAAGCTTTTACTTTATAGCAAAATGTGTTTGCGTGTAAAATTGTAAATAAAAAGTTAATTGAAATCCTTGCACGCTGAGAAATTTTACCCTGGAAGAGAAAGCCTGAGTATTACTATTTAGCAATGTCTTGCACACCTTTAGTATTGTGGGTTATGTGTTTTTGATTAATCAATTGATTTAACGAATTTGTTTAGATATGGCACAGGGACCCATGAGGCAAGTCAACGGAGGCTTTTCTTCTCGTACGACCGGGTGAGTTTGTTGGGTATTATTTGCTCAGGCACATTTCAGTGTTTGAATCTGGATTAGGCTCATATACACATTAGTTCTCAAAACAGTTCTTAGAGCAGTGTTGTGAAAGTAGATTTGAATGCTTTTTCTTTCTTTTGACACTTACCAAAGTACTTATACACACAAATACTAGGGATGTACATTCTGACTTATATTAATATCAGGTATTATATAATAAACAGATATTGGGTTAACCAAATAAGAAGTCAAAAGGAGTTTTATCTGATAACGTATTAAAGTTCTTACTCATTACAAGAACAGGTAAACTTGACCAGCAAAAACTATAAATAGACGCTCAAAGGAAAATATAGCACCAGGGAGAGGTATATGAAAATGTTTTACTATTCATAAATAGCCAAGGAAAATAATTTTATTACTGCAGGATAAACAGGGTGGTTTTGTTTCTGGTAAGGTTTGAATAATGGAGGCAGCTGTAACTGTTACTCATGGTATACAGACCCTGGCGTTTAACTATAATATATGTAATTTAGTGTGTGAAAACTGTTTAAAGGATATAATATATAGTAGGTTTCTTTTCTGGAAATGTTGTTTCCGTCTGGATGTTATTTACAACACTGTAATATGCTGTTAACAATACCAGATTCGTCAGAAAGTGTAATTGTACTCTGATGTATGTTTTTTACGTCATATCCTCCACATTGAGTGCCAACATGTTCATTGAGAACATTGAGAAATAAATATTTGTTTTGGTTAAGGCTAACAGCTAGAGTAGTTAGCCTGGTGACAGTCACACTACCTCTGACTTCTCAAACACATCTTTAAGTAAGGATCCCTGGGACCATGGTTGTATTAAGGCACACACCCCAAAAGTAGTCATTTAGATAGGACATGTTTTAAAGTCCAAATTTAGTTTCTTCAGTGTAGAAATAGTGCTGCAAAGCTAACATTGCTAACAAACACGAGTCAGTACTCCTCCAAATATTAACCGGTCCAGACCGCATCCAGTTGTTCATAAAGGGGGTGCAGACAGATGGATGTGGTTTAAGACACAGTATGTGAGCTATAAAAGTAACTACTAGTGCCTCCAGCCAGTTACCTGAATACTTGAGTACTCCTGCACATCCCTAATGCCACACAACTGCAGTGTTTTATGGAGTTCTGAATCGTAATGGGAAACTCTGCTCTTTTCGTGTTGATAGTGATAACACAGCTGTTCCAACCATGGCCTCCAGCTCCAACAGCTCATATCACAGCAGCTCTCGTGATACTCCAGCATCCTTCCTGGAGGACGAGGAAGAGGAAGAGGAGGACGACGACTTTGATGAGAATGACGACGAAGATTAACCTCCTGTTTTTCCATGTGTTTCTTCCCAGTCAGTACTGCCACTAACATGTTAGTGTGGGAATAAGGTGAAACAGATCTTCTCTCAAGAGCGTTTCTCTTGTGATGTCTGAAAGCCATGATTTGGTTGTACGTAAAAGCTCAGTAACGCCTTTCACAATCTCAATGTACAGCTGCTTTCTGCAGGATCCCAATGGTGCTTGTGTATGAAATAGAACTTTTTACCTAGTTTCTTTTTTTTTTTTCTGCCACCTCTACTATTATTTGTTACCACCTTTTAGTATTGATTCTGTAAAATCTGTTTAAGCTATTGACTTAATGCTAATTTAACATTTAACCCTCATTCGATTTGCGCTGTCTGTTATTCACTTTCACTCTCCAAAGATTTCTGGATGAATGTCAGTTTGCTCAGTGAGTTACTGCATAACTGTTTTCTTAGCCTTCCATTTGATGTGGCAGAATTTTATACCTTGTTCGTTTTTTTTTTTTTGTCCACATAGATAACTATTTTTGATACCTTGGGTGGTTTTTAAGGTCTGAAGTAAACACGCCATTCTCCATGTCAAGCTTTAATAACCTTTTGTATTCTCAAAGGCAGACAAGGAAGGAATGCGTCTTGAAAAGTTTGTTTTATGTAACAATTTCAACTTTTACATTTGTTTTTCTACAGCAGAATGAATATGCTGGAAAAAAAAATTACACTTTTCTTGTATGGGTTTAGAAATTAAATGCATATTTATATAGCAATGGGCTTATTCTACAATTCCTATGTATGCCTGAGCTTTTGATAACAAGATGAACTAAAACTAAAAAAAAAAAAAAAAGTCTGAGCAGCTACTCAGAAAAAGGTTGGTCGGTCTTTATTATAAGTGTAACAAGGCATTAACAACTTTAATTAACAATACATTTTAAATTTAAATTATGTACACTTGTGATCAGTAAATACTGTTTTTTTTTTTTTTTTTTTTCCTTTCTCAAGGTCATTATTGGCAGGCAATGTAGGTGATGTTCGCCATTTTTATTTCCAAAACAAAAGATTAGGTGTTTCGATTAATATTAAAATCATGTTATGAAAACAAAATCAATAAAAGTAATCAGTGCAGTGTTTGCAGCTAACTCAAAGCCTTTAGATAGAAGTCCACTTTTCCCTCATAAGGATCGTAGATGTTCTGATACGCGATGTTGTTGGCCATCACCCTGCACTGGATCTTTGCATGCCTCTCGTTGACAAGGTCAAATTTCACAGCCACCAAGGGGTTCACATAGTTCGGCTATGAATACAGCGTAAATTGGTCAATGTTGCGTATGTCCAGATACGTAAACATGAAAGAAGAGAATGCATACTTTCTTTTCATACTTACCTGTGCCAGTTTGCCATAGTACGGAAAGTACGAGAGGTCCAGCGTCCCATTATGTGGGTAATACACGTGGCCACGAACGTTCTCATGACCTTCCTGTACACACAACCGAACTCGCCATTAGCCTTATCAGTACTATTATGTAAAGCCAGATTATAATGTCTCAACTTGTACTACTGTTGCATCCCAATACAGTAATCCCCCAGTTTTACGCGGATCAGTGCTCGCGGATTCAGTCACACGCGGGGAATTTAAATTAAAAGATGGGTTTACCTTAAAAAAAAAAAAGAGGCGAATACGGGTTTACCTTTACATTTTCTTAAAGGGAAAGGCATTAAACTGAATTTAAAATGATCTGGGAGCAAGTTTGAGGGCATATTTAGGGCTTACACTATAAAAAAAATAGGCATTTTTAGAACCAAAACACAACGACGTGGTTTTTCCACTATACGCAGGTGCTCTTGGAACGTAACCCCCCGCGAAAAGCGAGGGATTACTGTATTTTGAGTTTTAAGTGTTATTGATTAATAACAAAAAGATCTAAATCAGAGTAAAAACATTTGTTGAATGTTTCAGATAAAACTTTAAAACACATAAAACTACACAAATATTGAGTTCCTTTTCTGGAAATTCTACTGTCTGGTTATCATTAATGCAGTAAAATGTGCCCTTGAAGAAACAGAATAGAACTAAACAGTCAAATCGAAACAAATCATGTCAGATTTGTTAGAGGGTCTTCTAGCATAGATTATCAGTACTTGGTAAGCACGTCGTCGTTAACTTTTAGTATTCCAAATATAAAAGTGGTAACTCACCAGGACAGTGCAGTTAACGTATGGAGCCATTCCTGTTCCGTCGTTCGGTAGGAAATTGATGACCTGAGAAGAAAAGTGAGCAATTACTCACAAGCCCTTACAGGCAGCCTAATAGAGGTTTTCTGCTTGAACCACACCATACCCTGTTCATCTTGATGATTACGCATGGTTGGGCGGTCTTGTAACCAAATGTTGGGTCCTCGAGGCCAGAGCAGTTACACAGTGTGCTCTGGTAGAAAGGACAGGACCACTTGGTATGTTTGGGTGCATCGTACTTGTGTTGCAAGAAGTACTTGCCAGAAGTACAGTTGTGATGATTACAGTGAGCCTGTGTGGTGTCATTGTAGGCTGAAGTGAAAACACAAGAATGGACGAATGTTATGTTCCTTTATTGCTTTAACCATGTTATCAGCATTTTGTTCCTTCTGGAGAGGAGATACGTACGTTCAAGGAACTTCTGGAGACATTTGGACATCTTCATCCAACTGTGCTTGTCTGACATGTTGTAGGTTATCTCTAACACCTCATCGTTATACGTGTCTGGCCAAACCATTACTCCTACAAGAAAGGACAACAAATGATCACCATAAATTCCTCTTGCCTTAGAATAACAGATATAGTAAAGTAATACACTTTGAAGGGTTCGTTACCTGGAGATTTTAATCGATCCTGGTAGTCCGGTGTATATGGGCTTAGGGAGTTCATGAGCACATAGATGGCCAAAGAAAACAAGCCAGTCATCACCACGTAGAAGGCCACGTAATACAAGCTAATGTAGACTGGAACAAAGAATTGGAACACCTGTTTATGTACACATCATGAAATATATATACCCACTATATCTTGTACCTGACTCTTGTTTGAATGGGTAAATCATGAGCCGAGTTAAAAGGACATGTCCTCAATGAGAAGATTGACAATTGCTGATCTCTAAATAATCTGTTGAGTTCATGCAGTAACCTATGACTAGTTTAACAGCAAAAATGGAGGATGTAGAAAGACACTAGTGTCTGTTTGTTTCCACTTAATATCAGTTATGAAGTACAAATTTTCAAATGAGTTACTACCAAATTCAGTCCATGGGCTTTTGTTATAGCCGTATCTCATTATATAACAGCGTGCCATTATGGAAAGCCCAGCAAGTCTGTTCATTCTTATGAGTTCTAAATCTAATTCACATTTGATAAAAATGGTGCCTGGAAAAATATGCTTGTTGTTCAATAATGTCTCAATACTGCATTCATTTAAAATGTGAGATCATTCCATTTCTTTCGCGCAGCACATACCCCATTTTTCTGGCGTTCTACCCATGAATGTCCCGTCATCAGAATTCCAGACAAAGTGGCCAAAGTCTTGGCATCTTTGTCCACAAGTTCTTTTTTCCTTCAGAGTCGCCATGTTGAAAGTCTCGACTAAATTTCAAGGAGTATTGCCGAGCTTTATGATGTTCAGTTTGATTTAAAATGTGTCCTCTTTCATATGTCCTCTCCGTCTGCAGTGGTCCTTTCTTCTAGAGTTCTCTATAGAGTTGTGCACATACCAGGCTTGTGTACCTATTACCTGCCTTTTTATACCAAATGATAAGGCCACAGTTCACATGTATTTTTGTGGGCTGGTCTTAGCACTCACAGGTACCCTCGCTCACTCATTTGTGGAAGTGTGCAGCCATTCATTGCGGTAACCTTGGACAAGGCCATAAACTAACTTTGCGGTGTGAGTTTGAGTAAGATCTTATTGCCTTATCAGAGAGTGAACCCGACACAGCTCAGAGATATGATTTTGGATTTAACATTGACCACTGAGAGCAGATGCCGGTACACGAGGACACGTTTTTCCAGTTACAAAGACTCTGCTTAACAAAGTATTTGGCTTACAACCAGGTAGAAGAAGCTTAGTCACATAAGTAACCATTGTAACCTCATTGTAAGAGGTCTCTTCAGATAATCCACTCAAAAGGCCAAGTCTAACTTAAATAAAACAGTCACACTGTTGGTAAATAATGTCCCAAAGCATGCCAGAGGAATCCACCTGACCCTACAGAGCGTCCTGTGGCCGTCCATTTTTGAGCAGAAGATTGATTATAGTATCAGCCCTCTCTACTTGAGGAGTTCTCAAGGGTTAACATAGGGAAGGTATTATGGAGTTAGGGGATAAAGGCTTTGTGAAAGGTGTTGAGTCAGGGAGATCTGTGTTCGAGTGTGTGAAGCACAGGGCTAAGTCTCTCTTACTGCTGTCTGCTCAAAGCCCAACCACTGGATTCAGTGGTCACTGTCTCCTGAGCAGCATTTATCTGGATCCTCCAACAGCACATCTGGACTCCTCACTTTCTCCAGGATCTCGTGTCCCATGGACTGTATTCACACCTGTGATTTCTTGGGAGGATTTTGATGTCTGTTGATCAGGCCTTCTTCCCTCCATCTCCTTTCTTTGGCACTTGGAGTGGAGCGCTGAGCTCCAATGCTCTCGCTCTGATCCAGTAAGATTTGCGGCACGCTGGTCTTCTGGTCAGCTCGTTCTCTTTCTCCGAGTTCATCTTCCCAGGCCTACTCTCTTGCTTTGTCACCATGGATATTGGCGGCCTTACTACAGTGGTAGCCAACTCGGCGTACATCTCGGCTCGTGGCAGCTTTGATGGCACAGCAAACCCGGCAGCTAACCGGGACAAGAAGTTCCATTCCAGGCTTAAGCTGCCTCACATCACAGTGTGCGAGGGTCTTAGGGAGACTCTGGACCTCCAGTTCATGAGCATCTGTGTTGAGCAGCCCATTGGCAAACGTCTGTTCCAGGAATACCTACAGACAGCTAACGAGTACAAGGGACCCTGTCGCCTGTGGAAGGATGTGGAGGAGTATGATACGGCTGAGGATAAAGATCGTACCAGCAAGGCTGCCAAGATCCTCCAGCGCTACATGGAGCCTTCAGCCAAGTACTTCTGCCCCTTCCTGCCCGAAAACGGCATCACCAAAGTGAAAGAGCGTCACGAGGATGCGTCAGATGATTTGTTTGTTGAAATCCTGGCCTGTGTTCTGGACTTCCTCAAGGAGGTTCCCTTCACCTTCTACCTGGAGACCATGTACTTCAAGAGGTTCTTGCAATGGAAGTGGCTGGAGATGCAGCCCATGAATGAGGAATGGTTCCTGGACTTCCGTGTCCTTGGCAAAGGGGGCTTTGGAGAGGTGTCTGCCTGTCAAATGAGGGCCACTGGGAAGCTGTATGCCTGCAAGAAGTTGAACAAAAAGAGGCTGAAGAAGAGGAAAGGTTATGAAGTGAGTATTGAAACCGAAGTTGGTCGATAGTCTCTGCAGTACCAGCTAGTTTTCTTGCCGCATCCATCAAAACGTGGAGATCACTCATGTTGGGCCATCAAGGGATATTTATTCTTGTGAGAAGAGGTGTCCCATTTTTTTTTTATCAGTGAGAGCAGTGGATAAAAAACTGTCTATGAATTGGCCTTTCTATAGAAAAATGGCAGTGATTTCGTTGACAACGCCAGTACTTGATGAGCATTTGTCTAACAAACATTTCCTGATTCTTCAAAATGTTAAATTATCTCAATGTCTCACAGGCCAAAAACCAAATAGTATACACTATTAAAGTCTTTCACCTTCAGCTGAATGTCATAGTTGCCCAGATTACAAGGCATGCTTAGTTACATAAGACACACTGCTGAAGATCTGAATGTGGCCTGATATTTTGTTACCTAAGGCTCATGATATATTACCTCTTGTAGAATTTGAATATAGTTTTGATATGAAACCATCTGAAATCCATAGCAGGAATTCGGCTTATTTTTAAAAACCAGTATGGATTCTGACTCTTGGTATGTGACACCAAAGGACTTTTCATCACAGAATTCTCACGTTTGAACTGTGATAAATATATATGTTGCACTAGTTTATCTTTTCTGTTTAAAGATGTTTAAATGTTTGAAAGCAGGGCATCAAATGTTTTCTTTACACATTTCCAAGCCATAAAATACAGTTTTGCACTTCAGTTCAGCTTTGATTTTGAAGGGATTTTCTTTTCTAAAATTAGAAAATATTTTTATTTCATTAGATTTAAATCTAATCTATTTAAATCTATTTAAAAACAAACTCTGAGGAATCCGCTTCCATTGCACAAATGAAATCGCTGCAGAAGGCCTGTGGAAAGAGTTAAAGTAACATATGTTTGAGCTTTGCTTGTGTTTCGTGAGGTTTTGGTATTGTTAAATTGCTGTCAGTGGTTAGCTTTGTTTGGAGCTTTGCTCAGAAGGAGTTAGCGCATGGTATTAGATATGCTACAGCTTTAGCATCTGAGCTCATTACGAAATGCCAACCCCGACACATTTAAATATGGAACAGATTTGTTCAAGAAGTCCTGTACACAAGGATCGAGGATAGAGATGGAGGCAAATGGAATGAATGCCTGTGACATAACTGACACATCTAACCTCCAGCAATTTTGAAAGGGATGTGCGCTTTATAGATTTGACACCAAAACTGACGCCATTGTTTTACTGGTCATTTGTGCAGAAATCTACCTGAAGTGGTGACCTGGAACAATCAAAACAGATGAGAAGAAGGACTTCTATCTTAGACTTTAGAAATGAGTCGAGGGCAACAGTCGTGTTTGGTGTGAACAGTCACTGAGCAATGCAGACACTGCCTCCGACTATTACATAACTGAATTAAACACCCATGCAACAAATAAGTCATTAAGTAGACTCCTTTCCTCAGTAGCAGTATTATTATTTGAATATACCGCTCCTTTAACATGACACTTGAGTAGATGCAACTGAGTAAATGTAAATAGCTATGACCTGACCCTACCTATTCCCAAAGGAGAACAAGTGCATGTGCATGAGATGAATGAGAAGCTTCTCACAGTTTCAAGGTTATTGTTCCACTGACATGGGAAACTACTTCTTTCCGTTAGGGTGCCATGGTGGAGAAAAGAATTCTGGCTCGTGTTCATAGTAGATTCATCGTTTCCCTGGCCTACGCCTTCCAGACCAAGACAGAGCTTTGCTTGGTCATGACCATCATGAACGGAGGAGATCTGAGGTGACTCTTCTGGAAGCTTGTGCCATTGTCTGATTTCTCTTATTGATTTATTATTATTATTGTTAGTAGTAGTACAAACTAGTAGTGTTGTAGTTGTCTGTGGTTGTGATGGTGGTGGTGTTACTAGCATATTTCTATTACAATAGTTTTGTTTAGATTTTTAGCATATTTCCTGTTTTAACTCACCTGACATCTGATGGCCCCATTTGGAAAACACTACATTAGATCAGACCACCCTTATATTCAGTCACTGGTACACCTTCCATGTACATGGAATGAGCCTTTAAGTGCTTTTTCTGTGTTCACCCTCCTTTCAGGTTCCACATCTACAACGTAGACGAGAACAACCCAGGCTTTGATGAGCAAAGGGCCTGCTATTATGCTGCTCAGATCATTCAGGGCTTGGAGCACCTCCATCAGAAGAGAATCATCTACAGAGACCTGAAACCAGAGAATGTTCTTCTTGATAATGAAGGTGAAAATGACTGTTAGATGTCAGTAAGACCTGGTAGGTTGGGGAGGGGTGACAAGCATGACTGTGCCCCGCAGTTCAAAGACGTACACACAAAAAGAACAATCTCTGACGTTTGTTTGGCCTTGTGCTGATGTTTGCTGATGTTTGTTCTCAGGCCATGTGCGTATCTCTGACCTTGGCTTGGCTGTGGAATTAGCAGAAGGCCAGGAAAAGACAAAGGGCTACGCCGGGACTCCAGGTGTGCTGTGGAACTCTTACAACCCCCTTTCTTGTACAGCCAGTGCTTTCATTCAGAGTCAAAACATAAACAGTGGCCTGTAGTGGTGAACAAGCATTTAGAATGATCTGTATCATTACACCTTAACATTTAAGCAATAACAGTTACTCTGAATATATAGCATTTAGCATAGGGGTGGGCGATATGATAATATGAGATCATGAAGACGATCTATGTACTAACCAGAGCAGAGAGATCATAGTATCGTCTATGTAAACTACATTCTAGCTGTCTATCTATTGCAGTTCTATGCTCTTCCTCATTTTTTTCCTAAAACAAAGCACACTATTTATTAGGCTTCTTAACATTCAACCAACCAAAGTGAACTGAGGCTAAAATGAAGCTGAAATGGAGCTAAAGGCTAAAAAACGAGGCTAAAATGGAGCTAAAGACTAAAAATGAGGCTAAAACGCAGCTAAAGACTAAAAATGAGGCTAAAATGAAGCTGAAACAGAGCTAAAGGCTACAAAAGAGGCTAAAATGAGGGTAAAACGGGGCCAAACGGAGGATAAAATGGAAGTAAAGGCTAAAAACGAGGCTAAAATAAGGCTAAAATGGAGCTAAAGGCTACTAAAGAGGCTAAAACGGAGCTAAATATTTAAAAAGAGGCTTAAATGAGGCTAAAATGGAGCTAAAGGCTAACAGAAGATTTGAATCAAAAAACATTTGAATCAAATCGTTCCTGATGTATGTTGTTCCTCAAAGCTTCCAGTAGATGGCGCCATAGCTTCACAAAGGAAATAGTTTGGTTGTACTGTTGAGTAACTTGCAGAACAGTAAAAAAAAAACTGTAGTTACAAATCAATAGAAATACCATGATAAAATCGAAACCGTGATTTCACTATAAAAAAAATCATGAAATGATATCATGGCCATATCACCCACCCCTAATTTAGCATAAAGTGAAGATGGTTCTCTAGGCTCACTAAAGACTCCAATAATTTAAGATTACCACGAGGCATTAAAGTGCTTAAAGCTGAAAAATTTCTTCAGTTTTATAAAATTCATTTGATTCAGTATGTAAATGTACTGTCCAGGTAAGGAATTTAAGCAAAAACTGCCAGTTCTGGATTCATAGGATTTCTGATGTCCCCTGATTTAGCATACAGCAGTGTAGCTCGGCCCATTTTCACTGACGTTATGAACGTGTTTGGTTAAGCATTCTGGATGAGGCACAAACCCATCAGGATAGAGATAATTTACGTATATCAGTCTTAAAGGTACCTTTAGACAGACTGCTTAATTCTTCTGCGTTAAGTTAAAGAAAAGTTGGAATGTGATTGTGTAACAATGAATTACTAGGATATGATTTTCATAAATTATTTAAAGGCAGAAATCCACTTCCCTGATTAATCAAATTACATTACCAAAACACTGCACAAAAAATGACCCTTAAACACGATGATTGTTATTAAGTCCCTGACTTTTGACCTTTACTTTCTGAATTCAGGGTTCATGGCCCCGGAGCTCCTGAAAGGAGAGGAATATGACTACTCCGTGGATTACTTTACTCTTGGGGTCACTGTCTACGAATTCATCGCTGCCAAAGGCCCCTTCAGGACTAGAGGGGAGAAGGTAATGAGTTACACTTTGATCCTGCTTTTCTTTAGGTAATCCTATTCTAAAATGGGTCTCAGTAGAGGATCCACACTGACAGTGTTTTATACTTCTGTACTAGTGTCTAGTAAGATGTAAAAAGAAGAACAGAAAACCCATTAACCCGAAAATCACTTATAACACAGTTCCGCTGGTTCTGAAACAATTGACCACTGGCTTCTATATCCACTTATAAAAGTGGATTCTGGGCTCATTCTGGGATCATAATATTCTACCAAAGTAAAGTGGGTGGTCATAGAGAACAGCCGTGTCAAAGCAAGTGCACCAACAAGGCGACAGTAAAATGTCTCTCAGTCTCACATTTTAAATTTTTAGTCGCTGCTTAGTGTGCTTATGGTACGTCACCTAGTAGAACATAGGTGTTCTACCAGGTCCAGAATAATTAACACACCCACTTCAACTTAAAAACAGCCGGGTGAAGTGAAAGTAAACTATTTGTCTCGCACCATAGCATGGCACACAGTATGAAATTTGTTCCGTTCATGAAAGTGAAACCAACAGTGGTGCCCGGGGAGCAGTGTGTGGGGACGGCAACTTGCTCAGGGGTACCTCAGTGGTGCCATTTGCTGTCCTGGGATTCGAAGCCATGACCTTCTGATCACAGGGGCAACTCCCTAACCACTAGGCTGTCAGCTGCCCCAGAAGGTCAAGACTTCCCTCACTGGTAATCAAACCTGTTGCAGTCCCTGGACTGCCAGTCAAGCCTCTAGATCACCAGAAATGGTAAATGGACGGATCAGGTGTGTTGAGAGGAGAAAGGGCCTTAAAAGGTGCAGGGCAGGGAATTACAGGACCGGTTTGGGATCCTCTGCCATAAGGAGTTCCACCATTTCCAAACTGCCAACTGTAGTAGTCACTCCGGATTTCCTTTTCTCAATGTTACCAGTAAAACATGATTCGGTGATAAGGTGTAAATTCATCATCAGTTTGTTATTGTAAGCTTAAGTTTGAACCTTTTCTCAAAGCCCATTACTGTAAGGTAGTGGTCTTCAAATCTGTCCTCATGGCAGTTTGTCCACATTGTTGCTTCACGTGCATGCGTGAGTCAGGTTGGAGCTAAACCCTGGAGGGCCCTGAAGACTTATAGACCACTAATACATTCAAGTTCAAAGCTGTCAAACCCATTTTAATGCCCTGAAGACAAAAACAAAAGCATGACCTTATCCTTTGCAGGTCGAGAACAAAGAGGTGAAGAAGCGCATCCTGAATGACCCAGTAACCTACACAGAGAAATTCAGTGAGAATGGCAAGTCCATTTGCGAGGCCTTGCTAGCCAAGGAGGTCGACAAAAGAATGGGCTTCAAGAACGGAACTTGCGACGAACTGCGTGCCCACCCTTTCTTCAGCGCAATCAACTGGAGGAAGCTTGATGCAGGTACAAAATTTGGTAGTCTTGAAAGTCTTGTAGGGAAAAGCTCAGCTGTGTTTCTGCTTTTCAGGTTGAACTGAACTGATGGAGGTGGCCCCTAATCTTGATGCTATTAAGCTCCACACAGCACTTTTATGGGACTGACCAGATTATTTATATACAGCAAAAGTATTCTTACACTACAAAGTCGTATATTTTAAAAGCATCTGTAAGCCAGTTAGCATGCTTGGTCCAAAATCTAAATTGCTTATGGGCTGCCTAAAATACATTACGTAGGCAAATTATTAACGATTGATTAGTCTTACTTTTTAGTTCGTGTGCAATCCATTGTGGTCTATAAGATATATTCACCTTCCAGCTCTTCACACTTATTTCTCATTTATGGTACAGTTTTGTAGTCAAATTTTTTTTTTTTTTACTATTCAATTTGAGATAAAAAAAAAGCAGTTGATAAATGACTATAAAGCATTCCAGATATGAACTGCATGATAATTTCAGTCAATCATTATTATTAAGGTATTATTATTATTGTTGTTGTTGTAGAAATAATAATAATAATATGATGGTGATTCCTATTATTATTATTATTATTATTATTATTATTATTATTCATCCTTAGCCCATCTAAAAT
>JBBPCY010000082.1:18264951-18292878 GCA_037974405.1 Brachyalestes nurse | reverse complement strand
TTTTGTAGTCAACTTTTTTTTTTAACTATTCAATTTGAGATAAAAAAAAAAGCAGTTGATAAATGACTATAAAGCATTCCAGATATGAACTGCATGATAATTTCAGTCATGATGCAATCATTATTATTAAGGTATTATTATTATTGTTGTTGTTGTAGAAATAATAATAATAATAATAATAATAATATGATGGTGATTCCTATTATTATTATTATTATTATTATTCATCCTTAGCCCATCTAAAATTCTTCGTTTTCTTCACAGTTTCCTGCTAATTATTCGGATTATTAACAGCATATTAGTATCATTTCATACCTTTCATATATCTGCAATAAAATGTAGTGCATACTGTTGCGCTTTAGACTGTGCACATTGCTCAGTTCTGATGGGTCATTGGTCTTTTAGTGCCTAAGAACCTCACTTAATGAGAAGGTTAAACTGTGATCACTGTCATATACTGTGATCAGTGGGGTTTTTCCTACATACACAAACTTGTCTTCCTCATCTTTTAGGAATTCTGCCGCCTCCATTTGTCCCTGATTCAAAAACAGTTTACGCCAAAGACCTGGACGACGTTGGCGCCTTCTCCACTGTGAAAGGGGTCAACCTGGAAGACCCAGACAAAGAGTTTTTTGATGAGTTCGCCTCTGGAAATATCTCCATACCCTGGCAGGAGGAGATGATTGAGACAGGCATCTATGGTGAGCTGAACGTGTGGGGACCCGACGGCACGGTACCCAACGACCTGCGGCGTGAGTCCATCCTGGAGCAGCCCAAGTCCTCCACCTGCAGTGTGTCATAAATGCTTTTGTATAGAGGAGAACTTCTTTTCCCCTTCTGTCAACATTCTCTCGCTGAGTTGGTGTCAGTGGGTTGGGGATGTCAAGCACGAGAAGAATGCACAAGAATTATTTTACATTATCACAACAAAAAAGAAATCAAAAAGGCTATTTAAAATGAATGGGAATATCAAGGCCGGCCAGTAATTGTGTTCATGTATCCTTCTTTCTAATGATCTTCGAAGGAGGTTCTGCAGTGCTGAACCCGTAAGCTTAAACCGAGCTCGGTCCTCTGCTTTTAAATAGATGCTTAGGCTGAAGCTTTTTAATGGATCTGTGTTCAACAAGAGACTTCATTACTCTTCTTTTAAAACTGAAACTTTATGGATGAAGACGGAGCTAGACCTGGTTTTAGTAAAGCTGCTCGGTTTGACTAGTGACATCAAAAGCATGGCCGATTAAAAGGGAGTGTCTGTCTTTTTTGTCCGTTTCTATGTTTACAGTATTTATTTTATGCAATTCTGTTATTCCTATAATTTTAGTTTTAGATGCTTCCGGTAACTTTGGTTTGGTTACTTATCTTTATAGCATTCTGTTCATCTTTTGTAATAATGCACCACATGGATGTCCACTGGAATTCTACGGGTCATTTAAGCAGGCGAGAAGGTTCTGAATGGTTCTGAAGGGATCAAGAGAAAAAGGTTTTGACTAGATATACAGGAAAGGCTTGTGCATCCTCATAGAAATAAGCTTTGTCCCAAACCACACACTTCTATACTTCACATACTACATTTCTGAATGCATTTCTAGTGGTTGTGTACTTTTTTTTTTTTACGTATTATTTAGCGTGGTCAAATGAAGTGTGGGACGCCATACTTTTGGTGCATTGAGTGGTCATGCTCAGATAAGCTTATTTCAGCCTATTAGGCCATTCTTTATCCATTTTAAAGGAATAGTCCAAGGATTTTATTTATTTATTCTTTATTTATAATGTTACCCCTCTCAAGAGATCAAACTGATTTTTTTGTTGAAAGTTCAGAACTGCACCAAAATGTAAACTTTGAAAACTGTTTTTTCCTGTTAAGGTAAAAAAAAAAAAAGCCTATTCCTTTAAATTACAATTCTGTAAAAAGCTGTAAATGTCTATTGATTGTTCAAATAATATAAACATGAAGTATCTTTTTAAATGATGTAATAGATATCATGTTCATTATTTCAAATAAATATTTTGCCAAAAAAACATGGGTCTTGTCTATTTAAAGATCTCAAATGTATTGATTTGATAGTGTAATTCTATGACATTTTACAAATTTCTATTTTGTCCAGTGTACTTTATTCAGGACATCACAGATAACAACGTGATGTTTAATAGCAGTGGCATTCAAAATGTTTTATTATTAAATTCATTATTTTTTTTCTATCAATACAAACTGAACATACACTATATGTACAAAAGTATCGGGACTTCTAACCATTACACCAACAGGGTCTTTAATGACATTGCATTCAAATACATAGACTTTAATATGGAGTTGTTGGAGCTCCAACAATTTCCAGTCATCTTGGAAGGCTTTCCACAAGATTTTGGAGTGTTTCTGTGTGAATTTGTGTCCATTCATTCTGTAGAGCTTTTATGAGGTCAGACACTGGTGTTAGACGGAAAGGTCTGCCTGGCAGACAGTCTCCGTTCCAGTTCATCCCAAAGGAGCTGGATGGGGTTGAGGTCAGGACTCTGTGCGGGCCAGTCAAGTTCTTCCACAACAAACTCATCCACTGAGAAATGGGTGTTCCCCAAACTGTGCCCACACAGATAGAAGCATGGCTGTACACACAAAATGTCTTGGTATGCTGAATTATTAAGGCAGGGATTACCAACTCTGTGTCCAGCACAGTTTGATGGTGGTTCTCCTCAAACACATTCACTAAACCTGACAATTAACTGGTGAGGTGAATCAGGTGTTTCTGCGCAGTGAAATCACCAAAACGTGCTGGACCACGGCCCTTCAAGACTGGAGTTGGTAATCCCTGCATTAAGTAAAAGAGTAAATAAATAAAATTTATTTAAATCTAAATAAAAAAGTAAAGAGGTGTGTCCCAATACTTTTGTCCATATAGTGTATATAGAGGACTTTTATTTGCTCAAACGGTCTCTGACATGTGACATGTGCCGTCGACCAATCAGATTCCGTTTCACATTTTAAAACTCAACCAGCTGCGGTTTGAAAGCGGCGGCTTTTGTGTGGATTCCACAGTTGTTTAGTTATTTTAGTAAAAAGGGATATGAGGTAAAAATGAGTGAAGAGTCTGCAGTTAAAGTTTGTGTTAGGGTCCGACCCCTTATAAAACGGTAAGAAAGTCTATATATTTTGGTATATATGTTTTGTCTTTCGTTTTTCACAAATACTTTCCTGATGGCGTTAACGTTAGCATTACATTCTGTCTCAGGACCGAAGAAACGGTTAATACAACAGATATTCGGTTAATGTGTACTGGTTGCTGAGAGAATAATCAATATTTTTGTCACAAAAAGCTAAGAAGGGCTGACTAGCCAACCGTTAATTAAGTCACACCCGACTTTGTCGCAATGTAACATAGTTTAGCTTCACTAAAGTCAATATACACTATACGGGCAAAAGAACATTAATGACATTGAATTACAATACAGACTTTAATATGGAGTTGTTCCCCTATGACTAACGTTACTTCTTGATAGGCTTTCCACAAGATTTAAGAGTGTTTGAGGTCAGACACTGGTGTTGGACGATAAAGCTTGGCTCGCGAGCCTTGCTATCACATTGGTTAAATTTTGTAAAAGAAAATCTCAGTAAGTCATGAAGACAAATGTTGTCGTAGGGAGGAGGCGGTGGCAGAGAGTGCTGAGCCTGTCCAGCTGTACTGGAAAGCTGACCATCAGGCCATCCATCAGACTGACGATGATGGCAATCTCGTTAAGAGTTTTAGCTTTGGTAAGTAACCTGACTACTGTTTGGGGAGCTACTGCGCACACATTTTCCGGAACGATCCGAAAAAAGAGACCACTGCGAAAATGTTCAGTTTCTCAGGTTTGATCTTTTGCTGGTGCAAGTATTGAGCTGTTCAGATTTGCCTTAGTTTTTAAGAACTGCTGACAATATTTCTCCTAAATTCTTAATACATAGACAACAAACCTTGTTTATGCTTAACGCAATGGCAATAATTTCCTTTGATGTACTTCTAGTAGTGTTTTTGATTACTGCAGTTTTTAATACTTCATCATTAAATAAGGTCAGGTGATTACCAATCAGTCCCCCATAAAGCAGAATGAGGTGCTTGTGTAGGAATTTAACACCCTGGCTTAGAATGGTTGTTGTAGAGATGCTGATTAAAAAATAAATTGTGCTTTCTCTCTCACTGTAGTATTTGTGTATGTGCACATGTGCATTTTACTTAGTTTATTCTTAGTTCATTTTTTAAAATACATTTTATACTAATATTTTCTACTGTGCATTTGCTGGTGTGTTTCAAGCTACATCTCCCTGTACTCATACAATGACAATGTATTTATTTGCTTTCAAAAATCTTCAGACCGAGTTTTTAATGCCAAGGAGTCCACCAATCAACTCTATCAAGACATAGCCAAACCCCTTGTTGTGTCGGCTGTTGAAGGCTACAATGGTACATTTTACACCACCATCACCAATACTGCAGGGCATGAAAGCTTTCTTTTATGTTTTAAGCTGTGTGTGTGTTTCTTCTACCAACTAGGGACCATATTTGCCTATGGTCAGACATCATCAGGAAAGACCTTTACAATGATGGGCAGTGACCACATCCCTGGTGTTATACCACTCGCCATGGCAGATGTGTTTCAGACGATCAAAAATGTAATATTTAGTAGCTGATGTCTATTACTGTAATATTGCCAGCACTATTATCTGTCTTTGCCATCAAGATTTATTGTAAATTCCTTTTTGGTCAATCTCTGTAGTGTCCGAAGAAAGAGTTTCTTCTTCGTGTGAGCTATATGGAAATTTACAACGAAACAGTTACTGACCTGCTGTGTGACAGCTGGAAAAGAAAACCACTTGAAATCAGAGAAGGAAATTACGTAAGCATTGCCATCTTGACCTTAACCTTTCTGTTATGAATTCAAATCCAAAAATTGACTGACTTGTTTATTCGTGTGTGCAGAAAAATGTCTATGTAGCTGACTTGACAGAGGAGCTGGTGACCTCTCCAGAACAAGCCCTGGCCTGGATTCGAAAAGGAGAAAGTAATGCATCTTTTCACCATCCTGCATGACTTTCTGATTTGATCATTATTCATCTTTTCACTACAGAGCCAAATCAAGTGTTTCTCCTCTGATCACCCTTTCAGCCACTTGTCATTTTTATTCTTGTAGAAAACCGGCATTATGGCAAGACAAAAATGAACCAGCGGAGCAGTCGCTCTCACACGATTTTCCGCATGGTGAGTTGTCTAGTACAAGTGACTTTTAGGCCTCTTTGTTCTTGTTTGAGCTCTTAAACAAGAAGAGAATTATTTTTCAGATTTTGGAAAGCAGAGAGAGAAGTGACCCAGCATCTGGTGAAAATGCAGATGGAGCTATTATTGTATCACATTTGGTATGTAGACATCAAACTCATTGGAATTTGTCTCTAACATCTGTGAATATATTCCAATTAAATATCTTTTATTCAGGAACTACTACTTTTGTAATCAAAGCTGCTTCTTTTTTCAGCATTCATATTAATGTGTGTTTTTATTAATAGAATTTGGTGGATCTTGCTGGTGCTGAACGAGCGAGTCAGACTGGAGCCGAAGGTAATTTACATTTTGTCAGTGTTCAGAGTCTTGTTGATCTCCATGCCCAACTCTTGGCCCAAACTGTAGTGCCTATGGTGAATTGCCATTGAAATCCTTATTAGTCTAAACTTTGGTGTTCATTAGCAAAAATTTTATGTAAATGCTCAACTTAGCTGGTGGTTTTTTGATTGTGTTCTAGGAGCTCGTTTCAAAGAGGGATGCAATATTAATCGCAGTCTGTTCACCTTGGGCCAAGTCATCAAGAAACTGTCTGACGAGAGCCAAAAGTATGAATTCCTTCTCTCTCATACCTGTGTACTAAATGAGATTCCAAAAAGGATCAGCTTGTGTATTCATTTATGTACTCTAAATTATGTTTAGCTGTGCTTATTTTAAGTCATGTCAAAACCTACAGTAACCACTGTGAAAGTCTGAGTATTTGTCATAGTAATAGGTTCTGCCTACTATAGACAGTTGAGAATCCAGTAATGGATATAATCTAGTTTTGATAAGTTGAGGATCTATTATGCATTATACTTTTGAGTAGCGAGCATCTAAGATACTGATCTCACTCTAGATAGTGAGGAACAGTAAACACTGTTTTAAATCCAAATGAAGTTAAGCGCTGACGAGGTCGGTAAGTTTTTTCACTTTTCTCCTGCAGGGGCTTCACAAATTACAGAGACAGCAAACTAACCCGAATCCTCCAAAATTCTCTCGGTGGTAATGCTAAAACTGTCATCATCTGCACCATCACACCTGCCACTGTGGATGAAACCCTGAGCACCTTACAGGTTGATGTTATGCGCACATTATTTATGCTCATGTTGCTTTTGTAGCTCTTAGCTGTTGTCTGAACACATGGTTCTTGCCTCTTTCTCAAACGTAGTTTGCTAGTGCAGCAAAGCGCATGAAAAATGATCCCCATGTTACGGAGGTCTCGGATGATGGTGCTCTCTTACGAAGATATCGCAATGAGATTGTGGACCTCAAGCGACGTCTTCAGGAGGCAAGCCAAATACATTCTTGATATTTCTGTTAATGTATCCTGCTACCATTTGCTGAATTATTTTTCATCATCCTCCTTTTTAGGTTTCTTCAGTCACACAGACAACTGTGACTGAGAAGGAAACCCTGTGCCAACTCTTACAAGAGAAAGATCAACTCCAGAGGGAGCAAGCGGATAGAATAAGAAACTTGACCCAGTTATTAGTCACAGCAAATGTGGTTCAGGTTCAAAAGGTAAGAGAAAACGACAGTACTTAGTCACCCAATTCTGTCAGTGATGTGTGCCAATCTCATATTGGGTTCAATGCATCTGAAGGTTCCCAAGAGAAGGGTAACATGGGGAGGGAAGCTCCTTAGACCAGCCCATCTGCTGGCAGAAGATCATGGATTTGCTGAATCAAGCTTTGCTGAGCCACTTTTCAAAAAGAAAAGAGCGGACTGTACTGTGAACGAGGAGGGATATGGTACATTTTCTTTTTTTATTTAAGAAAATGCCATTTGATGTACTTTTTTTTGCCTTGGTATCCATGTGTAATTCCGTTTTATTTTTCGGTACAATCAAGACATGGAGGACTTTTACTCAATTGCAGAAGATACCTCTTATTCTGACATGAACCAGAGCAACATCACTTTGCGTAGCTCCACAGAGAGGTAAGGTAACATTTTGGATGTGGTAGTATGTGGTGCCTCCCCTAAACAAGACTTGACATTTTTACTGTTAACTAATAATACTATTTTTCCTTATCTTACTTATGTGTCTCTCTACCTCTCTTCAGTCCGGAGTCACCCCACCTAATGTTTAAAGTGGAGTTTTTAGAACGTCAGCTAGAGTCAGAGACTCAGGAGAAGCAAAAGGCTGAGGAGAAGAGTTTGGCTCTTGAGCAGAAGATTCAAGAGTTTGAGAAACAGTTGCAGACACTGGAGCAGCAGTTAACGGTGGAGTCAGAAGAGAAAAACAAATCTGAGGAGAGGTGTTCTGCACTTGAGTTGAAGGTTACAGAGCTAGAAAAGCCTTCAGAACAGGACAACAAGGCTTGTGAAAACTGTAAGGTAGGGGAAACTTGGTTTTGTTTTGTTGAGTTCAGCTCCTAGCTTTCATAGCTATTGTGAAGTTTCCCATGCTCTGCCTTGATCTGTAGCTGCATTTAGCGTTGGTGTCTTAAACTAATTGGAATGGTTGCGCTTTCATTGTTGTTGTATGTGTAACACTTTAGAATTTATCAACTGAAATCATGGAATGGAAGCATTTTTACATGATTTTATTTACTGTTTTTAAACAGTTTATAGGGGAAACCTTCCAATTATGTGAGACACTGAGCTTTGAGAGGGTGAGTACCTTTTTTACTGGCTTTTGAAAAGTCATTTGATTTGCAATTTTGTGTTCAGTTTCATTTTGGGGGCAAAATGCATATTTGATTACATGGCATGGCTTACTTTTTATTTTTGAAGGAGGCAATAGCTACAGAGCGAGACGCACTAAAGCAAACTCTTGAACTACTCGCTGAGGATCTTGAGAGGCTTAAACAAGACAATGAGGCACTTCTCAAAGACAAAGAACAACTGCTTAAAGACAAGGAGACTCTTGTCAAAGACATCAAAGAACAGAAAGATATGGAGGATTTTGAGAAACTCGAGGAAGAGAGCCAAAAAGAATATGAGGTCTTTGGCAGTTATTACTTTTTTATGGCTTTTTAAGTCATGTTTTTTTCTGTTATTTGACTAGGTGAGAGAAAATAGTACACTTTTATAACATTTTATAATATTTCAGAGAGAGCTGGAGGCTGAAATCGCAGTACTGAAAAACGCTTCAACAAATACTGAAGATCTGGTCCAAAAACTTAAGGTATATTAATGTTTACTGACATAGCACGCACGCATACATGCATAAATAAAAAAAAAAAATCAGGGTCCCCGTGGATCCTTAAAGTATTAGTCTTAAATGTTTATGGATTTTAAGGCCTTAAAGTATCAAAGTCTGGAATTTTAAAAAGGGGTGGCATTAAAGTAAATTGCCTTTTTTTTTAAATAAACTGCACGTCACTCCTATCGTACAAGGGCAGTGTTCACACCATAGATCTGTATGCATGGCATAGAAAGAAGAAATGATATTGCTGGTGTGTAGCAGGGAGACTGGTTTCCCTTGTAGAATGGGTAAATGCAAATTCAGTCAGTGAGAAGTACCCTGACTGGTTGAAAAAGCTGTTTTGTTATAGCTGTTGCTCCAATAAATACAGTTTGTCCCTTGTTGAATCATCTAAATTCTAGGATATGTTTTGTTTGGTGCTGTGGTGGTCTTAATTTCCTAAAGAAGAAAAGGTCTTAAATGTCTTGTCACATCACAAATGTGCAGATAACCCTTTTATGAAGGGACTACAATAATTGTCACCGAACGCATGTCAGCATCAGCCAATCAGAAGCAGAGACTATATTGCGTACACAAGCGGGCACAGAGGGAAAAAAAGCTCTACTAGTCTACTTCTGGCAGTCGACTAGTCTACTTTTGTGTTAATGCCTATATATAATTTTTAATGCGTTTTTTTTTTTATGTTTTGGTATATATAAATTCAACGCCTCAGTGTTAATACTGACATGAATACTTGTGATACTGTACTTGTGATTAGTGTCGTCACGGTTCCAAAATTTCAGTATTCAGTACCAATGCTAGTGAAAAAATCCACTGTTCTTGGTACCAAAGCAAAACACAAACATGAATTGAACAGCGACTATTCTTCTTAAAATGTATTAATACATTTTTAAATTAAGTTGTACCTGTTGACGTTACTTAATGCACAATGAACGATCAAGTGTTTGTATAAAATAACGTTCACTCACTGTAACTTGATGTTAGATAACATATGAAGTCATGTAAATTAGAGTTTAGATTCTCTGCCCGAACTCGGGCCGATATTTCCTGCCACTATTCTTAGGCCGGGTCGTGATCAAGCTCGGAGTGTCAGTTTACAAACGCACCCAAGGCCCACGTATGAAAATTGTCTGGTTTAAATTGGACTTGGGCCGATAATCACAGTTAATGTGTCGGTCCGGGCTGGGCTCGGACACAAGGTGCTCGTGTAGGGTCGGGTTTCATTTCTTGGGCCCGATCTAAGCTCTACAGTAAATGAACGGTATCTTCTTGTAAAGCCTTACCAAACTATACAGGACTGTATTTGACTGGACTTTTATTTAATCAAACTGCGCAAACCTAGAACTGCTTTTTTCATAACCTAGAACTGCTTTTCTGATGGACAGATTGTAGAGATACAAACATTAACCATAAATTTGTTCTCGAACACACATTTTGGATACACGGGTCATTTAAAAGCCTCTGGTGTGTAAAAATAGTACGCCATTATGTCCTGCTTTAAACGCTATAGGAGCATTAAATAGTTAAACTTTTTTTAGCAACATTAAAAAAAATTTTAGTACCGACTTGGTACTGAAGTACCGGGTCTTTTGAAAACACTACTTGTGATACTGAAATACAACAATCCTTATGTAAATCTTTTGTTTACTTCATAGGCTGATCTAGAGCTAATGTCAATGGACCTAAAAAAGAAGGAAGGCTTGGTGGCTGATCTGCAGACTATGGTATGTTTTAACATTTATTTAAAAAGTGACTTACTTTGAAGTGATTTATGCCTTTGGTCTGAGCAAATATTACCACTTGGAGTTGCTGAAAAATATCGTCCCACAACATGAAAGTCTAATCCTTTATAACTTGTATTGCTTAAAAACATTTTATATAGAGTGGCAAAGATCTTGTTCAGGAGGTAAAACAACTACGGCGCTCATTAGATGATGCGGAGATCCTCAATTTGGAGACCAAAAAGGAGTGGGCTTTTCTACGCAGTGAAAACCTGACCCTCAAGGAGAGGGATGTAAGTATCTTTTGAAGACAATCCTCTCCAATTTAAAAATAATTGTCCAAATTTTGTGTAATTTTTTTTTTATTTATACAATATAAAAATATATATAAAAAAACATTTTTTTTTTTACATTTGTGTTAAATTGATGGCGTGGTGCTTCCTACACTTTAGGCAACTATGTCTGCGGAATATGACCGAATGGAAAATGAAGTAAAAGCCTTAAAGAACCAGCTTGAGAATGAGAAATCTCGTTTTAAGAAAATGCAAGCTGACCTACAGAAGGAACTACTAGGAGCCTTTAATGAGAACACCAAACTAACTTCTCTTCTAGATGGAAAGATTCCGCAAAGTAGGTCTTTAAACTTTCTCCTTCAAGAGAAATGTCAAGGCAGTTGTTTGGTTTGTGAAAGGATAATCTTTATTGGCACCTACATTTTGCACCTCTTTATTTAGATGTGTTGGATAACCTCACACTGGAGAAAACAGTTGCAGACCTAAAGAAGGAGCTTGAGAAGAGCCAGGAGAGTGATAGAGCTCTGCAAAGTAAAGTGGAGGAACTGAAGGCTCTAGAGGCCCTACCTGCCAAAGTCGATGATTTGTTGAAACAGGTGAGAACCATGCTTATAGATCACTGATATTGTTATCCACATCTGTCTTCATACATTCTTTTCTATACGTTTATGTACGTTCCGTCTTTGTATTTGTTTTTAGGTGTGCGAGCTCAGTGAAGAACTCCACTCTGTGCAAGTGGAAAAGGACAATCTTCTCTCTGCTCAGGCTAACGCCGTTGAGGAACATCAGAGCCTTAAAGAAAAGGCACGAGAGGAAATTGTGAAAATGGAAAGTCTTTTGGCTGATGCTGAGCTAAAGGAAACTCAGCTGATCCAACAGCACACAGAGACCACAGCACAGCTCGCAGTAGTTCAAAGAGATCTGGAACGATTAACAATGGAAAACGGCTGTATTCTCAGTGCTTTGGAGGAAGCTAACCAGAAGGTTAGTTTGATTTGATGTATTCATTTTGATTTTACTTTCAAGTCTTTTGATTCAGCATAGTTTTTTTTTTTCCATGTTCAGATGGAATTTGTTTGATTTATGGTTTGTACTGTTGGTTGAAGAGCTTAAATCTCTTCACCTGAGAGAGCAAGCTGCAGATTTCCGAATGAGCTGCAAAGTCTTTGATTAGTTGTCACCACAAATGAAGAATTCTTTTGTATTTAGATACCTGCTTTTTATGATGGCTTATGCATAGGGATCTTTAGTGCTTGGATCTTTTAATTGTATTTTTATTTGAGAAGGGGGGGGGGGGGAGTTTGCCTAACTTTCAATTCTTGATTTCTGTAAACACAGATGATGGACGATCAAGAAGAGTTAAGAAATTCTCTAGAGAAGGTAAAAGTGCAGCAGGACCAAATACTTCAGCTGGAAGCACAGACAGCTGAACTTGAATCCAAGCTTGCAATTTCAGATGTCAATGAGAGGATTCCTATGGAAGATGTACAAAATCAGGTATTTTGAGTCTAGTTAGTCTCTAACCTGTCAGTACCGGCACTAAATCATGGTTCAGTGAGAAACTGAATTGTAATTGAAATGACAATCTAAAATCTAAACGATATGGAAATGGGAAGAACTCTGTCACGAGTGAACAAAAATGTGAGGACAGTTTAGGTTACAAATGTAGTCCTGTTTTACTGATGGCATGAGCGAGGTGTCTCACCTCATAGTCCTCAACAGCTGTTTTATCAGTACCAGTGTTCCTGTAGGCCGGCAGGTGTGTTGTGGGGCGCCAATCTGTATTTAAGTCTGTTATCAGCTAATGGCTGTGGAGGCATGTCCCATAGTCATATCAAAACAAACGATTGAAAGAATTATTCTTTCTACTTACCAGATGAAGCAGTTAAGAGAGGAACTCCAGTCTGCCAACACGGAGAGAGAAAATATTTTGTCTGAGAAGTTGTTTACCCTAGAACAACTGGAGAAGACGCAGGCCACCGTTACTTCTCTAACAGAAGAACGAAACCAACTGCAAGAGATCCTGGAAGGACAAAGAGCAGAGAAAATCCAGCTGAAGAGAGAAATGGAGGAGAAAGATGAAATGGTAAGGAACACAATGCTGTAGTTTTGGTTTTGTTTTTTTCTTCAGTGTAGTGAATTTGATGTCTTTTTAGAAATTGGTAACTACTCTAATTCAAACCCAGAACTCCTTTGCCCTTGTGTGGTTAAAAATGAGTAAATGTCTTCTTTCCATCTTTTGTATCCCTGGCTAATTTAGTACGAAAGGTATCTTAAAATATTTCCTCTTTGCTTGCAATTATAGGTTTAAGGCAGCTGTCCGAAACAATAATGCAAAAATTATATTGCAGTCCTTGCTTTCTTCATTAATCTTTTTGCGTGTTTATGAGAATAGATACAAATGGGTTTGTTTTTCAGATCATCTGCTTCCAGGCGGAGTTAAGTAAGAGTCAGCTTGCCAGCTCTGAACTTTCCAACTTCTGCAATACCGCTGAGGAAAAGGATCCTCCACTTCAACAGGTGTGTGAAATCAGTTTATTATGGTCTTGGTTCAAATAAAGCAAGCAATAGAATTACTGTTAGGATTTTTCATTAAAGCAGGTGAGTGTGTGCTGCATAACTGTTTTTTAATTTATTTAATTGTGTGTAATTTTGATCTTTGGGCCTGAGCAAAGGAAACAAAATACTTTCACCTTTAAATAGTGGGTCCAAATTTGAAAAATTGTAACTGACTCGACTCTTACGCTGCAGATTCAAGATCTCAAGGAGGAGTCTGAAGGTTTAGCACAAGAGAATGCTCAGCTTAGGACAGAACTTCAAGATATTTCTGGAAAGGTAAGGGTCCTGTTCTGTTTAGTTTTACATTTTCAATTAGTTTTCATTTGAACTGTCACTTTGTCAAACTTTCTTTGAATGGTATTCAGAAAGTGTATAATAGTTTGGATGTGTAAAAAATAATTTGATTTCTCAGATGAGTGAGATCACAAGCACACTCCAAACTGTGCAAGAGGAGCGAGATTGTTTGCTTACTGCTCAGACTGCCTTTACGGAAGAAAATAAAAGTCTTAAGGAGGAGATTGAAAAGACCCAAGAAGAACTTCTCAAAATGGAGAGCGAGCTGGTTGATTCACAACTGAAGGAAGCCCAGCTGAGTCAGCAGCACACAGAACATGCTGAAAAGCTTGCAAAGGTCCAAGGAGAACTGGAACACTTGTCTGTGGAAAATAACAAACTGCTTACAACATTAGAAGAGGTCAATGTGAACGTGAGTTTCTTCTAAAACTGTTTGGGTTCATGTCAGTTTTACTTTTACAGCTGAATAGTGGTCTTCTGTTTCCAAATATTTTATAGCAGTTATGGTATAAAGTCTTGATCAATACTGGATCCTCAAATGATGGGGGTTATGTAAAGCAATTGAAAAGAATATTTCACTGTTTGCTTAAATAATGACTGTGTCCATCCTGTGCAGTCTGTGAAGCTGGCTGAGGAGCTTGAATCTCTTCGCGATGAAAGAGAACAGCTTTGTCAAAAGACAGCCGGAGCTCTTCATGACCCAGAGGAAGTGGAGAGCCTTCGTGAAATAGTTAATTCAGTAACTGAAGAAAGAAACCAGCTTCAGGAGATTCTCCAGGGTCTAAGAGAAGAGCATAAACAGCTGAAGAGAGACTTGGAAGAAAGCAATGATATGGTATTCAAAATATTTCATTGCTGAAAATGTTTATTTTGCTATTTAATTGGACTTGAGATTAACAAGAGACTTTTTGCTCAGCTCGTTCAGGCCCAGGATCAAGTGAAGCTGAATGAACTTGGTTCAGACCGAGCAACTACCAGTGTAGAAGAGGACCTTCAAAAAGTATGTTTAAACCACCACACTTATTCTTCTGAATTATAAATTGATTTTCTTTGTCTATAAACTTAATTCTGTTAATGGGTTTACTGAGCTTGTAATCTCTTTCTAGGTGCAACATTTGCAAGAGCAACTAGAATCTCTGACTGAGGAGAACAACCAAATGAAGGTGGATCTTCAAGAGAATGTGGAGATGGTAACATTGAGTTTTAATCAAACGTTTTTGTTTGTTCTCTCGTTTTTTGCACCCCAATTTGATTTAAAATAAAGGTCAAATTAAAACATGCTCCCAAACTTTACACAGTACTTGTTAAAGAATTCAGAAATGTTTCCAATAATATATAGGCAGGCTTCAAATTTGCACTTTTATGGAAGGAATCAAAGCAAACCTGGAGCACACTACATGTTTGAATATCAAATGTTTATTTAAGCTAGAAATTTACACCAAGAGGACAATCCTTCCTAAAATTATATAGCTGCTGCGCTGTGCTCCTTGTCTGAAGTTTATGCACTGTTCGATGGCAACAATTGTCTCTCCAGGTGTCCTTTTTGGATTTAATAGATTATTAATTCAGACTAAAATGTGAGGAGTTGGCTCTGTGCTGTCAAGGTTATTGAATATAAGAATGTTATTGGAATCTAATTTGTATATCAGATTAGTGACAAAAGGAACAACGCAAAAGGCTTGAATTGTTCCTTTTGTAATGCTATGAGCATAACAGTAACTGTGCATAAGTATACACCCCACCATACTACTATGAATACAAGTTCTGTATAGAATGTGCATACACGCTGCCAGTCAAAAGGTTTTGCACACCAAGATTTTCTACCTTTGCATGTTATTTAATGTTTACTAAAATGCATGTAGTGTTCTTTGCTCACAAATCATCCGAGTACCTTTTTAATAGCAAGAAAAATGTCATCCTGTAACCTTTATGCAACTTGTTTTTAAATTGTTGCAGATGATTGAAAATCAAGCTGAGTTGAGAGCGGCGCTGGATAATATAAAGAAACTGCAAGACCAAGTAAATCACTTACAATTGCAGAGGGATCAACTTGAGTCCAAACTGGCCAGTTTTGATGGTTGTGAGAGCAACGCAGAAGATCTAAAAATTCAGGTAGTCTGTTTGTTGTATTAGTGTTATTTCTGTATGTAGTATACAATACGTTTTGCTTCTCTTTCTAAAAGGTTGAGAAATTGCTAAATCTGCTAATTTAGTAAAACATAAATCTTTTCAGTCTTAAATGGTTTAACGTCACATTCAGAGTTACATTTGCTCTTTACTTGAAGCAACTAAACACCATTTTACTGCAGGTATCTGTGTCAGCAAAAATCCAAACTCTTTACATTAGCTTACCACAACATAATATTCTTGGCGTCTTTACACGTGTAAGACTAAAGTTTTTTAATGTTTTTCAAAACAAGCAAAGAGCATTTATGATTGAATATGAAGTGGTTTTGGGAAGTATTTTGCGGTTCCTTATTAGGAAAGCCAATAAAATAGTGTGTGCACATTTAATTAATCTTTAAACATTGTCTGGAGATTTGAGCATGTTTTTAATTTACCCCCAGGTTAAGCAGCTGAGTGAAGAACTCAGAAGTGTTTCTGAACAAAAAGACCGTCTTTCTGAGGATGCAAAAAATACGGTGGCTGAGCTGGAAAAAATACAGGCCAGCATCGTGTCCCTTACTGAGGAACGAGATCAAGTCCTGGATGTACTACAGGGACTGAGAGAAGAGAAGAATCAACTAAAGAATGATCTGGAGGAGAAGGATGACCTGGTGAGAGCCGTTGCATCCATTTTGCAAAATCTTTCTGCAATGTAAGAGTGCATACTTAATTGGGCAAAGGGCCTTCTGTGTGGAACCAGGCAATGCAGACAGTGAATGACTGCATGTTTTGTACTTGACTGGTCTTGGTGCTCTTTAAAGTTCTCCACTGTAAGTTAAACTAGGGCCAGTATTTTCATTTTATCCTAATGCTGGCAGTATGTGTCGGATGCAACACGTGTGGCAGATGATTGGTTGTAATGTATGTCTATAGAGCTGTGAACAGAAGTAACCATATTTGATATCACTAATGAATATAAGAAATACTTAGGCACCATAGTATAACTGCTTTCACATTATTCCTATTATGCAGACATTCTTAACCCTCTGGCCCTCCTTGTTTTTACTACCCTTTCAGTGCCTTTTTTTTTTTTTTTTTGGCCAATTTGAAACCCATAAACTACTTTTTTTTTTTTTTTTATTCCTTGTTATTTACACTTTTAAATCATACAATTTAGGTTTCAATGCTTTCATTCTAAACTCAACACTTGAAAAATGTAGTGTGTGTAATGTGTTTTTTATCCAGATTGTCATCCATTTTTGGCCAAGCAAGCAATTTTATGATGGCCAATTTTTATATATTATGTGCTATTTTTACTACATAAAGTTTGTAACGAACATCAGTTCTTGTCATAAGTATCAAAAATGTATTCCTTTTGTTGTTTTTAAATCCTTCAAATACCAGTTTGCACAATGTAAACAACCTCAAATATGGCTATTTTCTCTATTCTCAGTGCTGCTGGAGCCAAAAATGGAACAAATCTGAAATATGTAACTGATTAACACAATTTTATTTTCATGCACACAAACACAACCAGTATCTGACATCCTTGAGGTCACATCTGTGTCAAAATTGTGTTTTGTTTTCTCTGTTGGAGTGCAGTAAGCCATCATACTCCCCTATTGGAAACTGAGATTATTATATAAAATTGCTCCCTTGGCCAAAAATAGATAAATGACATAATGTGGAAGAAAACACCCAAAACTACATTTTTCAAGTGCTGAGTTTAGAATGAAAGCATTTAACCTAACTTGTAAGATTTAACAATAACAAGGAATTTTTTTTTTAAAAATGTAGTTTTCATGGGTTTCTATTGGCCAAAAGTGTCCACGGGGGTGCTGAGTGTTACAATTTGATGAATGGAGTTTATTGTTTATATATTTGCTGAGTTGAAGTTAGAAATTTAAAGATCTGAAATAACTCCAGATCCTTGGGAAGTTTCATTCCATTTGTATTAACATGGTCAAAAAAAAGTGAAGTGGACAAAAATGGCCCAGAGGGTTAAAATGGAAATGCCATCAGTACAGTTGCTACATGATCTCTTGCTGTTCATACAGCTTGAACAGATCATCAATAGACCTTTAGAGGATCCAAAAACATACATCCCCTTACTCCCTAAGGAATTTACTAGAATTCTTGTGGTTATTGCTATTACTTATTATTGTACCAGTGGGTTTTTACCCTTCTCTGTTGCATGTATTTTTATTTTAAACACAGCCTTTCTAGACGACTTGGTGGTAGATGGTGTATGGATGGATACTTCTTGTTCACGTTCACAAATGGCAATCAAGAGTGCATGATAGAGATGAAGACTTGTGTGTTTGCAGATAATGCAGTTGAAAGAGGAGCTTCAGTCAGCCAGTGCAGAGATGGACAAACGTATATGTTCCGACAGCATGGAGGACCCTGTACTGGAGATGATGAAGGCAGATATCGCTGCTCTTACTGAAGAGAGAGACCAGCTCAAGGAGATTCTTCAGGTTCTGAGAGAGGAGAAAAACCAGATGAAGACTGACATGGAGGAGAAAGATGGGATGGTAAAACTGGCTGAACTTTTTTTTTTTTGTCTTATTATACTAGTCACATCTACTTAAGACTTTTTTCATGGTTCATCAGAGAAATCAACAGTTTGCATTGGAGCTGTTTTTTGGTGCCTTATGATGTTTGTTTTGTCACCTTTCACAATGTCAGCGTTTAATAAAAAAAAAAAAAAAAAAAATTCAACGTTATGGTTGAACCTGTGCTAAAAGTTGATGCAGTTGTGAGCGGAGCGCCAATGCATTGCTAAGAGACAATCTATTGGGTTATAATAAAGCAGAGTTACTATTAGTTTTTTTATTATTGTACCCAGTAGGTTTTGTTTTTCTTCATGTTACTTTTTTTCTTTGTAATTAACACAGGCTTTCTGGTCTTCATAATGGTAGATGGGATATGGATGGATACTAATAGTTCTCATTCACAAATGGCAATCAAGAGTGCATGCTAAAGATTAAAACTTGTGTATTTGCAGATAATGCAGTTGAAAGAGGAGCTTCAATCAACCCGTGCAGAGACGGACAAACCTCTATATTCCGACAGCAAAGACAGCATGGAGGACCCTGTACTGGAGATGATGAAGGCTGATATCACTGCTCTTACTGAAGAGAAAGACCAGCTCATGGAAATTCTCCAGGTTCTGAGAGAAGAGAAAACACAGATGAAGACTGACCTGGAGGAGAAGGATGGGATGGTAAAACTGACAGAACCTTTTTGCCTTATACTTGTCATATCTGCTTAAGATGGTTCATCTGAGACAATATGACGTTTTAGAAAGCTGGAGTGGCAGGCACAGGAAAGTTGTCTCTGATTAGATAGTATGCCTATACTTTCCTATACGTTCTATACTAATATATTGGTTTGGCTGAGTTCAGTGCTGAACAATATGAACAAAATATTAGTATTGCAGTTATTGTGCTTCATATAGTGCAGGTGTCATTTGATCAATATTGCAACAATAAACAGATTTATTGTTCAGCTCTAAGTGATTCTTGGTTTTGGCATAGAACATGTCTCACCTGATGTTTTGTTACAGCTCGAAGTTACTTGAGTATACTTAATTCATCTGAATCTCAGTCCTCTACATGTTGGTTGATTTCATGCTTCTTTTTAGACAAATACCTGATCAGTCCAAAACAAATCAACTTGTGGCGTTCAATATGTTCCAAGAGATATTCTCATTATTTCCCTTTGCCTATGCAACAGTAGGTCTTTCAGGGGTTCCACAACAGTGCCACTAACTGTGTTTTGTTTTTTTTTTTTAAGTTGCTGCAGTTGCGAGAGGAGCTCCAATGCGCTAGTGCTGAGAGAGACCACCTGATGGATAATAATAAAGCAGAGTTTGAGAGATATCAATTGGACATCCTGTCTCTGACTGAAGAGAGAGACCAGCTCCTGGACGTACTGCAGGGCCTGAGGGAGGAGAAGAACCAGCTAACGGTGCAACAAGAGAAAGCTGAGGAAATGGTATTAACTGTGCCCTTCATATAGTCATGTTTCCCCCATAAGTGATCTATGAAATGTAGACGCATTATCTCTTCCTGCTACAGATGGTTCAACTGAGGGAAGAACTCCAGTCCACTGCCTCTGAAAAAGACCACCTCTTGGCTGAAAATGCTCAAAGCAACTTGGACAACATGCAGGAGCTGGAGAGACTTCACGCAACTTCTGTGAGCCTTACTGAGGAGAGAGACCAGCTTCTGGAGATGGTACAGCAACTGAGAGAGGATAAAAAACAGCTGAAGCAAAATCTTGATGAGAAGGATGACATGGTAAGATCCATGCACTGTTTAAGTCTTGCCTCCATCATTCTTGCATCTTTTCCTCTTACACATGGATGTGATGGAAGGACAAGCGCAGCTTTTAACATTTGAATTGCTCTCTTCCTACTGCAGGTGATGCAGCTTAAGGAAGAAGCCCAGTGTTGTACTGCTGAGAAGGACCACCTTTTGACTGAAAGCACCAAGAGCAACCTGGACAACATGCAAGAAAAGGAGACACTTGAAACAAACATTGTGCATCTTACTAAAGAACGAGACCAGTTACTGGAGGTACTACAGGGGCTAAGGGAAGAGAACAGCCAGCTCAAGGAGGATCTTGACAAGAAGGATGAGCTGGTGAGACTATCAACACCTTTAGCAATGGATTTATGCCTTTCAGCCTGTTGATTCAGGTAAAGGAGATAGTGTGCTTTTGATAAGTCAAATGTTTGTTGCATCTTAAGATACAGCAGTTGAAGCAACTTCAGGCTACTGAGAGAAATCAATTATTGATGAAGGATGCTGCCTGCAATATCCCACCCAACAACCCTGGTTTACCTGCTAATATAAATGAAGGTAACCTCCAGGAGCTGCTACAAGGAGTAAGAGAGGTATGACAGTAGCCTTAATATCTGAGCCATCTTAAATATAACTCTTAAGGCAGATTTTAATCAGTTTCTGAATTGAAGGTATAAACATTGTTCAGTAAAGTCTGATGCTAAACTAGTGACAATTCTGGGTCTTGATAGCTTTTAGTGTGGTGGGATCTTGTGTATGTCTGTGTTTCTAAGGAATACTTTCTGTTTAGCTCATCCAAGTCCAAGGAGAGTTGAAGCAATCGAAACGCGACAGTTCTGAACTGCCACATCCTGGAGAGGCACTCGTAGCTGAGCTTCAACAAGTCAGTGGAATCTTCTTTTATGCTGATTTTACGCACGTCAATGCAAATTAAGTAAATACAAATGCAAAGTTTATAAGGAAACAATAGGTTGAGATAAATACAATAGGTTGAGAAGTAACAACTGGTCATTTTTTCAAAGTTCTGCTTCAGTTTGTCTTGTCTGAATATTCTAAAAATGTTATTGTGTAGATGCCGGTCCTTAAGGAGGAAATTGAGTCTTTAAGAAATGAAAGAACAGTGCTAAGAAAAGATCTTCAGGAAGCTGCTGAAATGGTAAGACCACTGAATGAGTTCAGTTAGTAGTTTGAGAAGCTAGTAGTTTGTCTCCCCAATCCTGGTGACGGTTGAAAAATGGTTTTTTTTTTTTTTCCCCTCTAGTCAAAAGCCTATCAAAACTTGCTCCATTCCACTAAAGAGGAGCTAAAGCAGCAGCAGAAAGAGAATGCTGACTTGTTGACCCAAAGTGCTGAAAAGGAGTCTCAACTTAAACAGCAGGCAAGTATTGTCCGCTTTCCTAACCGACAAATCTGATGGAAAAACGGTTTGCCATTTATGTGCATGTTTTACATTTTTGTTTCTGCTTCCTCTTTAGCTGAGCCAGTTGTCTGAAGAGATTTTGTCTTTGAGAAGCTTGAAAGACGAAGGAGAGGCTGAGACAGCTGAATCTGTCAAAACAGAGCTGCAGAATCTTCAGATGCGGGTTACTTCTCTTGAGGAAGAAAAAGAAAAACTCCATGAAATGCTTAAGCTTGCCACTGAAATGGAGATTAATCTAAATAGTGATCTGAAGGACAGCGAAGAAAAGGTACGGATCTCGAACGGTATATGTAAGAACTGCTGTTTGTTGTGATCACGTAAATTTATTATCATGAGGTTATTTGTAGATACATCAGTTGACTGAAGAGCTACAGTGTCTTGGTGGCGTCAAAGACCAGTTCCTGAATGAAAAGCTGCATGCAGATCAGCTCCAGCAGGTCCTTAATGAAGTGAGAGAAGAGCGTGACCGACTCAGTAGAGAGCTGGAGGAAAAACTGGAGGAGGTGAGATTGCTTGATTTTGTTTTAGTTGAAAGTAAAGGTGCCCATTCTGTCATTCCTGAATGTCTATACCACCTTCAGTCTCATGAGGTAAATGCCACTCTGTCTAATGTGATTTGAACAGAATGATGTGACCTCAAAGCAAAGAACACTGAAGTTGGTCTCTGAGATTGAAACCACTAATGAGAAGTTTAAGGTAAGCAGTCTCTTCTAATTATGAAACCAGAGCCTGTTCTTGTGCACTAACAAATTGACTGTGTATTCAGTATGCAGTGCACTATGTTAGAAGAATATTTTCAAGTAGTATTAGAGCTCCTGGTTGGTAAAAAAATATCATGTTTTCTTCTCCCAACACAGGCTGCCTTCTTGAAGCTCCAAAGCATCATTGACCGTCCAACACCCAATGATCCTCTGGCAGATGACAATAGCAAGGAATGGGTCCTGTTCTGTCAGTTGCTGGCACTTGTTCCACAACCTCAAAGAGCTGTGTTTGCTAACCTCACTGCAAAAACCAACCAGCTTAATGACCTCCTTGGAAAAACTGGGGTAAGTGTCATTGCCATGGCCATCATTGGCACATTTGAAAACGGGCATGATGGGACACTCCACACCTTACCCATTATGGAGTCTCAACTGTCTATGGTGGAAAATGGAAACAGGATCTCAGAATCTTCTGCTTAACATCTGTTTTTTTTGATGATTACATTTGACCAACCAGAGCTGAGAAAATGTAGACAATTGCCACCACTTTTCTTTAGATTACCCTGAAGAGACTAGCACAACGCCATAGGGATCACTTTATTGGCCAAATCCGGCGTGATGTGGCATCCTTTGAGGAGAGAAGGCTGCAGGATGTGCTCATTCGTCGTGCTCAAGGTCCTTCACAAGTTTTTCACGTGATCCAGGAGGACTTGCAGGAGATTTGGGACCTGAGACTCTTGGAGTTGTTGGAAAAACGCAAACAGTATCTGCAGGTGAGTTTTACTTTTTTTTTTTTTTTTTTTTTGCATAATGCATTTGCTATGCAGTTACAGCTGAATACATGAGTTCCTGAAAGATTGAAAATGAAGATACAAGTACAAATTGGCTGCAAATTGCTGTCGCATTTTTGTGCTTCATACAGTTTGCCCATGTCCGCTGTTGGATGTTAATTTCTTTCTCCCTGGCAGAATATGGACCGCGTTCTGGAGGTCCTGGGTGATGCTGTCGCCAAACATGCAGTCACTATCTCCGAGGAACATCAGGCACGGACTCGTGCCAGTGAGGAGAGCAAGTCACTTGCCAGAACTGCTGAAGCTGCATCTATAGTGCAGTTCTTTGAAAAAGAGCTTGTACGGCGCGTGGCTTTGGCTGATCGTCAGAGAGTAATCCGCAAAGTAACTCAACTTTAAATTGTCCCCCTTTTATAAAGCAGTAGAGTTGAGGCTCTGATTGAGGTGTTCATCAGAATGATCACACGTGTTGATGAATGAATAAACTTCTTACCTTGTAGCACCTGTTGGACATGTATGACTCTGCGGCTGCTGCCCTGAAGTCTTCAGAGGCTGAGCTGGAGCAGAGGCTGAGAGAGGAGCAGCGCGAGAACCTAGTCCTGCTGCCGGCTCAGACTAGTGACCGTCCTAAGACTGAGGCTGACCTACTGCAAGACAAGCAACGCCTCACCCTTCAGTTGCAACAGACTCAAAAACAGATGGAGGTAATTGCAATAGGAGTGTCTCTGGTATTATAATTTGACCTTTGAATGTTCTCAATAGAAGATGAATTTGCAAAAGTAAGGATTACTTTGTCCAGTTGCACCATTACTTCAATGATAAATAGTTTTCTACAAGGTGTAGTTTTCTTTAGGCTTAGTATGTTCTCTTAGGCATGTTAATTTTGTCTCAGGTGACTCAAAAGAGGATGGAAGAGTTGAAGGTGCAGGCAGATGCGTCTAGCCAGAAACATCTTGCCATGCTTCAAGAGCTGAACTTAAATTTAAAAGCAAGAGAGGACATCATTCAGAAGCTTCAAGCAAAACTGACAGAGACTGAGGTAGACGAGGCTTTACACCAGTATGACATTAAATGTATAAAGTAAATGATTGTTTATTCAGTCAGATATTTAACCCTAACCTTTTTTTCCCCCCTCTTTCATCCAGGCTCTCGCCAAGACAAAAATGCCACCTAGCGCAGCTGAAATGGAGGCCATGAAGGACAAACTGGTGAAGATGGAGCTGGACCACATTGCTGTTACTACTGGTCATGAAAAAGAGTAAGGCCCTTTGGCTCTTATGATGATCTGGTCTGCTTGTGTGTGTTTGAATAGTTGGAGAGTTTAATTTCATATGCAGTGGACAGCCAGGTTCTGTATGTTTGTTTGATTTTATTTATTTATTTTAATAAACTTTCTAGGATAGCACAGTTAACTTCTGTGTTGGAGCACAGAGAAGAGGTCATTCGCAAACTGAAGGAGAACCTCCGAAAAGCCCAGCAGGAGGAAGAGCATTCGTGTAAGGGCATCTCGGTAACGTCATATTTATTTTAATGGACTTTGCAACCAGCTAATTGGCAAATTGGTGTTCTTGTTTTCTGCAGTCGTGGAGGGTGAGCAGACCCATTCTAAAACAGTGTCCCAGACCAAACCTACTGTGTGCACTAAAGAGAAAAAAATTGAGGAGCTTGAGAAGAAAAATGCACAATTTGAAAGGTAATGTTGGATCAGGTTAAATACTGACTAGTTAAGTAAATGGGTCCCAAAAAGTCAGGGAGGAGCACCTCCCCTGAAGCTGTTTCTACTGTCTAAATTCCCAGAGAATATTTGTTTCTGCACCCTACCACAACATCCTCCCTGTTCATCAGTCCCATCTCTTAACTCTGTAAATGTGCTTTAACACTCTAGCATAGAGGATAACTCTCACACAGCCTATTCCACATACATGGTGCTGATGCCTAGTATCAAACCTGACACAACGAAGGGGTTTTCCGCTCTACCGACTGCCACTGCTCAGCCAGAGGAAAGACAAATTGGGAGAAACTTACAGAATCGCCACACTTTCTCTACGAAAAATGCTGTTAATTAAAATTTGTTTCATGAAGACAAATGTGGGTTTTTTTTGTTTATTTGCTATGTAAATTTGCCAAGTAAACATCATCCAAGTGTAGTGATTCCATCATTTTTGCCAAGGTTTGTACAACCATATGTTGATGTGGTCCAAATTTGAGTCCCCCTGAATAAATACTCTTTGATTTCCAGCCTCGTGAACAAGCAACAAGAGGAAATCAATAAATGGAAGCACAGGGCTTGCAAATTAAAGCAAGAGAGCAAGAAAGAAGCTCCTCTGTCTCCACGCACTCCAGTCAAGCGGCAGCATCCACTGATGCAAAGTGAGGTGAACTCTCCCAAAAAAGCGTTCCTTGATTCTCCGAAAAGCAAGTTCTTTGATGCTCGCTCCATGGCGGAACCCTTGTCTATTCAGTGCCCGAAGCAGTTCTTTGATAACTCCAGCCTGGGAACCCTGACAGGTATGTAGCTGTGTGTTTTGTTGCTGCCATGATTTTGGCGATTTGAACTTGCAAACTGTTGGTGAATTTGTCAGTCTGCATTTTTCTTGTTAGAAATCCCACCTGAAGATTCGTCAAAAAGCGATGATGAGGGTAAAACTGTGATCTGTTTGACTTTTCATTAATCACAGCTCTCCCTTGCCTGTCACACTTGGGGTTTGGGCAACTGTGGGCACTAACCTTGTCCCTAACGTCACAGGCTGGGTTGTTAAGGAAACTCTGGGTCCAGTAGTGATTTGAACGGGCTAAAATACTGGCTGTTAGTATGTTGTACTCGACTGGTTTTAACTATGTTTCAGAAACTCTAGTCTCACCCCTGTGCTACAATATTCAAGACTATTCAGAATTTTTGGGGGTTTCTGCTAATTACAAATTTTTCTGTATGTTATTAGTTCCCTTCATTAAAGTGTTTTCTCGGCTAAAGGTTAGTCTAAGGTCAACCCCCCCCCCCCATGTTTATCCTGTATATTGTATCGTACATTAAGGAAGGACAGACTAAATACAATGTGAATCAGGCTTAAATTTGCGCCTTTGATTTTTATACATGGTACATATATTATGTAAACACACCTTTTTATGCTTGTTTCAAAACTTCAGCTGGTAATAAAATCCTTCTTTCTCCTCTTGCCTCTCCCATACACATTTTAAGGTTGTATCTTTATTTATTTTTTTTCTTTGTGTTCTCAGAAGCCGGCTCCAGTCCAGCTGTCAGCTCGGAGACGAATTCAGAAAGCTGGTGGAATCTTCCAAACTCGTCACCGTGCAAGCCCAACGTTAATGCAGATCCAAATGGATGTCCCACACAATGATCTGTGTTGTGTTGTAATTATTTTAATGACGTTCTTCTTTGTATGTCCTGTTTGTGTGTTTGTCATTCTAGAATAAACTTTTCACTGTTTACTCATTAAAACAGTAAGTGTTTTAATTGACATGTCATGAATTTGATCTGTTAAAATTGAACATGTACAATCAAATGTAAAGGTAATCAATAAGCAGTTAATCAGTTAGCTCTATTATGCCATAAATATGAAATAAAACAAATTGAATAGGTAGATAAGCTGGTGGTCCAGTGGTTAGGGAGATACTCCTGTGAGCAAATGTGGGTTTGAATCCCAGGACTGCTAGTGGCACCACTGAGGTACCATTAAGGAAGGTACTTTTCTCGCACACTGCTCCCCGGGTGCTGTGCTCCTGGCTGCCCACTGCCTCCCTTGGGGAATGGGTTAAATGCAGAGAACAATTTCACACGGCTGTGTACTTTAAACAGAATAATATCCTCACAAATGAGTGGAGGTAAAAGTTGCCTACTTTTTTTTTTTTAACTAAGCCCCCGAAAAAAGGGTTTTCCTGCTCGGCGCGGCCAGAGGCAGGTGAACAGGATCCCGAGAGAGTGAATAATTTACAGGTGTGTAACGGGACGCTGCTCGCGTGCGCGAGGTGTCTCTGTCTCGCGTCCTGAATCCTCTCCTGATTGGTCGCTGGCCCGTCATTGTTCTGGGCTCATGATTGGTTTCTGCTCCCGCGAACAGTAACCGAACCCTCGCGCGCTGTTATTTTTTCATTGTTTCTCACTGGAGACGGCGGCTCGAGCGCGTCCGTTGGACTGCGCGCGCGCGGAAAGCTGAGAGGAGCGAAGAGTAACGGACCCAGTCGGAGGGCTGTGTACGGACACGACATCTCCAGAAAGAGCGGGTATTTCTCCGAGAGCGCCGTTATTTCGGCACAGAGTTTTTCATCTGTCCACCGGAGCGGTGAGGAAGGGGAGATGCAGCAGCCGGGGGTCCAGCCAGCGGGGGAGAGCCGCGACCCCCCAGGTCAGCAAAGACTGAGGAGTTCACACACTGCACTCACTACACTCTACGCAGACTTAACTCACTCTTTCAACTCTATTTCTACAGATCCTCCCCTGCTTACATTAGTTTCTCTTCAATTTTTAACAGTTCTTGGTAAGAACCCAGGAGTCACTGGAACTAATTACAGCTTTTGGCAGTGCGCTTCTGCTTCTACACGTTTATATGTAATGCTTTTATTCCTTTGGGTCATATTTGGCTCTACATGTCCCTCTTTTTCGAAAATAAATTCTATGCCGAAACTTTAAATATGTCTCAGGCATTCACAGACATTTAATGTAGTAACTTTTTGTGAAGAACCTTTCAGAGATATCCAGAGACGCCTGGTTCCATTCAGCACGCCATTCCATTCTGGCTGGGGAGGTTTCTCCAGAATCACTGAACCTCCTACGATGCTAGCACTGTATAGTTTAGCTATAGTTGTCTACATCACCAGAGACCATCTATAATCATTGGCAGTGCTTCACAACACCAGATTCAAGACCTTATTCTGAGATGTCCATCCACCAGTCATGAAAGCTGCATGATGCTCATGTTCTCAGTCTCTTTGTATAGCCACAGTTCTTTAAACCACCTGACAACATATGTAAAGGTAAAGCTATTTAACTGGGCAGTAGGCGTTTTTGTATTGTGGAAGTTTTATAAATTGTAATTGTTTAAGGTGACCATTTCCACATCTCTCCTCAAAGCAACCCAGTATTTGTAGTTACTATCCATTTTTTTGGTTATATTTTATAGGTTCCAGAGGAAATCACTAAGTCCTCTGCATTTAAACCCTTTACCCGAGTGAAGCGGTGGGCAGCCAGCGACGCAGCCCCTGGGGAACAGTGTATGGGGGATAGTACCTTACTCAAGAGTACCTCAGTGGTGCCACTGACAGTCCTGGGATTTGTACC
>JBBPCY010000082.1:18240003-18260628 GCA_037974405.1 Brachyalestes nurse | reverse complement strand
CTCTCTCTCTCTCTCCTCTCTCTCTCCCCCCCACACACACACACACACACACACACACACACACACACACAAACACTCACATAGTTTCTGTGCTAGTGCTGATAATCAGTAATGAGTCTGCTAAATCACTGCAGTACACTGTGAGTTCACACTCAGACACCCTGCAGGACCTTAAATGCTCTCTGGGCAAGGGGATTGAGCCTGGTCTAAGGGTTTCTCTTTGTGCTTGCCAGTGTTGATTTCCCTGGTTTGGACGAGCAGGAAGCCCTGAAGCAGCCCTGCATTCACAGTAGCAGGCGGCAGTAACAGGTGGCCAGCTGTTTCCCATGGGATTAGATGATTTGTAGCTGCAACAGGGTGACAAACAGCGTATCAAGTTGAGATTCTCTAAACCTTATGCAAATGAACTATGACATTCTGGGTGACAATGACTGTTTCCAGTATATTCCTTGAATCAGTCATTGACACAGGGGTCCCAGGCCCGCACCTCCATTTTCTGAGCTTTTTGTTCCAGTGTTTAGTTCCTAGTCCCAGTAGTGTTGTGAAAAATACTGAGGAGAAGTGTATAAGCTTGTAAACTCATATTTTTCAGCAAAGCAGCAATCTATATATAGTATGTATTTTTTTATACTGAACAGTTTGTGCCTCCATGTGACAACAAGAGCAGCCTCAAATACATTCACAATTTGGTGTGACGTTAGTGACTCCTCCAAAAGTACGGTAACATATCACTGCCTTTAACCGAGTTCAGCTAAAGAGACCTATCAGCTGTTTCTAGCATATTCTGGTTGTCAGCTGTTAATTGTACTTACTTTTGTTTTGTTTTGTTTTTTAACAGAAAAACAATTTCTTTTAATGTGTGCACTAGCACTTGATGATCAGATGACAATCTAGGTTCACGCTCTAGTAGTTCCCCAATTCATAGTGTTTGGATGGAGAGGCCAGAGAGCTGGAACGGGTTTCACATACTCATACCAGAACACTGCTGCAGTGAGGATTAGTCAAGCTGTTTTGAAGAAGATTTGCCTGTAAGAGAGTACACAATGGCATAAACTCTCAAATGGGCTGCGTCATGCAGTTGCTTCCAGCCCAGCTGCTGGGCTGTGAAGCTCATCTCGTGTTACAGAGCCCACATGGCTTGGTGATGTATCAGAATAGTTTCAGTTATGCGTCAGTGCTCTCCCAGTAAAATCTCAGCTGGGTGTTTGTTTTGACTGTAAAGCTTCAGTTGTGTCTTGGTGTCACCTCAGCTTTGCCTCAGTACTGCCTCAGCTGTGTCTCAGTATTGTTTCTGCACTCTGAAAATGGTCTCTGCTCTCTCTCTCATATCTTTGTATCACTGCTACTGTCTCAGTCTGCACTTTTTCTATATTTCTATATTGCTTCAGTAGTTGGTAGCTGTGTGTTCGTGTCTCAGTACCACATTAGTATCGTTGTATTGTCTCAAATGTGTTTCAGTTCTGTCTTAGTTTTGTCTGTGTACTGCTTCAGTACGGTCTCTTTACTCTTTCAGCACTGTCTCTCTTTATTGCCTTAGTACTGTCTCAGTTAAAGTCTCTACCATTGCTGGCTTGTCTGTATATCGTCTTTGTGTTGTTCTCAGTCCCGTCTCTGTACTGTCTCAGCAGTGTCTCGGTTATTTCTCTACTGTCTCACTGAAGTACTGCCTTTGCATTGTCTCAGTAATGTTTCAATACTGTCTCAGCTGTGCCTCAGTGCTGTCGCTGTAACTTCTCAGCTTTGTCTCAGGGCTGTCTATAGTCATGGGCTTAGCGTGGGAGACGAGATCTGCGTCACCGGCTCTATGAACTGAACGGCAGCCATTAGAGACACGAAGCTGCTGCCATCAGCCCACCAGCTACGCCAGCGGGCTGCTGCCAGCTTCTTTTTTTCCCTTCTCTCACTTTTTCTCCTTCTCTTTCTCAGTCACTCAGTGAGTGTAACTGCCTTACAGGGGATGGGAATACCTCATGGGCTTCCCTCACCTTCTGTCTCGCATTCGCGTGTGCGTATGTGTGCGTGCGCTCGCCACTCTGTGCTAATTTGCAGACTGCTGAGTGTTGCGTGTGTGTTCCTGGCTGAGAGAGGTGCTGTATGGTCAGATCATTCTGAAGGTGACAGCAGGGACACAAGGAGCCTGGAGCTCGATTCCCTATTCACACAAACACTCACCTCACCTATATCTCACACACACACACACCCACACCCACACCAACCAGCTGCTCTTTCGTTTTCTCCCCCACCCCCAACCCATGTGAGACCCTGCATTTAAAAATAACCACACTGTCCTTGCCCACTTATATATGAAACATGTGAACACACACATGCATGCACCCACGCAGTACTGAGCTATGCGCTTACTTGTAATTAATTCTACCATGCCCACTGTGAGCAGAGCAGTCACATTCATGATAAATGTTTGGGGAAATCTCATATTTTATGTTGTAGCATAGTGAATTTGAAATCGGCGCAGATGCTTATTGGCTATCATGTTCCACTTTGCTTACCAAGCCTTTTTAGAGGGAGCCTTTTTAGAGTAAAGGTGCCTGTGTGTGTGTGTGTGTGTGTGTGTGTGTCTATGTGTGTGGCTCTATTTACACTTGGCATTAAAATGCGTCCCATATCTTGGATGTGGTCCATATATGCGTTTAAAAGAAAGGATAACTACATTATAGGGCGACTAAAACAGTTAAATTAACTAAAAATACAAGAAAAGTGACATCTTATAATTATGTACATATACTCACAGTCTGCTGTTCCTACTACAATATCACATGATTATAGTGAGTCTCGATCGAGGGCTAGTTATGAGAATTTCGGCTCTTTTTAATGAGTTGGATCATTTAGATCTGATCACCAAGAAGATCTTGCTCGTTTGAGTCTTTGTTTTACCAAATTTAGTTAAAGAACCGTTTTGTTTGCGAGTGCCGCATGTCTATCGCGAGCAGTGTTGACAGATTGATTTTCGTTTTAAACGATTCGCACGGCCTTTTAATATAAGAGAAATAAACATTAACTTCACGAGAAACACAGTTTTTTTTGTCTGGAGCCCTGCAGTAGTGAAGGAAGTAGTGAGTACATCCCTCACATTTTTGTAAATGTTTTATTATATCTTTTCATGGGACAACACTGAAGATATGACACTTTGGTACAATGTACAGTAGTCAGTGTACTACTTGTATAACAGTGTAAATTTGCTGTCTCAAATAACTAAACATTCAGCCATTAATTTCTAAACTGCTGGCAACAAAAGTGAGTACACCCCTGAGTGAAAATGTCGAGATTGTGCCCAATGTGTCAATATTTTGTGTGGCCACCACTAGACCTTCACAGGTTGCCACTGGAATCCTCTTCCACTCCTCCATGACGACATCACGGAGCTGGTGGATGTTAGAGACCTGCACTCCTCCTCCAGGGAGGGGATCATGCTCTGTTCCTTCAATGGACTGTAACTCCCCAGTGCCGGCAGCACTCATGCAGCCCCAAACATGACACTCCCACCACCATGTTTGACTGTAGGCAAGACACACTTGTGTTTGTACTCCTCACCTGGTTTCCACCACACACACTTGAAACCATCTGAACCAAATAAGTTTACATTGGTCTCATCAGACCACAGGACATGGTTCCAGTAATGCTTGTCTTCAGCAAACTGTTCTTTAGAAGAGGTTTCTTTCTGGGACGTCAGCCATGCAGACCAATTTGATGCAGTGTGCGGCGTATGGTCTGAGCACTGACATGCTGATTTAGATCCTCAGAGAGTTCTTTGCCATGAGGTGCCATGTTGAATTTCCAGTGACCAGCATGAGAGAGTGTGAGGGTGATAATACCAAGTTTAACACACCTGCTCCCCATTCCTACCTGAGACCGTGTGACACTAATGAATCACATGACACCAGGGAAGGGAAAATGGCTAATTGGGCACAATTTGGACATACTCAGGGGTGTACTCACTTTTGTTTCCAGCAGTTTAGACATTAATGGCTGTGTGTTTAGTTACTTTGAGGGAACAGCAGATTTACACTGTTATGCAAGCTGTACACTGACAATTTTACATTGTACCAAAGTGTCATATCTTCAGTGTTGTCCCATGAAAAGAGATAATAAAAATATTTACAAAAATGTAAGGGGTGTACTCACTTTTGTGAGATACTGTATGTTCAGATCAAGTCATGTACACTTTGTGATGAAATCTGTGTGTGTGTGTGTCTGTACAGCCAGCATGGCTACATTCACAGTCTAATGTTACTTACAGTCCACCCACAGCTTTCAGTATTGCTCCCATCTTTCCCATCAAACAAGTTATTTTTAGCCGTTTGCACATGTTTTCAAACGTAGCCTTACAAATGCAAAAGCTGAAAAGCCATTTTTAGACTGTGAAGGACAGTATACAATCCTTCCATCTCTACTGGCTACATTTAAACTCATATATTTCTTTCTATTGTGCATCATGGTTGCAAAATGTAAAATAGCATCAAAAACAGCTCAGCCTGACAAGGTTCTGCATACTTTGCTCTAGCACCATGCCAGCTGGATTTAAATATGTAAATAAGTTTAAAAAAAGAGATCTGGCCAGTATTGGGATGCAGAAGCCACCTTTAAGCTAAGCAAATGTAAACTTGCTGTGTCTATATTGGATGACTGTGATCGGATCACGGTGGTCAGAATGCTAAGTGTAAACAGGCCTGTGTGTTTTTCTACCTCTGTGAGAGTGTGTCGCAATGTGTGTGTGTGTGTGTGTGTGTGTGTGTGTGTGAGTGTTGAAGCCGTCCCTGATAAAGTCAGTATTGGTGAAACTGTGTGTTTTTTAACCCATTCTCTCTCCCCCTTCAACACACTGATTGGATCTACAACAGACAGAGGTAACATGTACAGTCTCAGTGCAGGCTGAATCCTGGCATGCTACGTGTGTGTGTGTGTGTGTGAGAGAGAGAGACAGAGAGAGAGAGCGAGAGAGAAAGAGACACTGAAATTGTTGCTGTGTGTGTAGTAACTTGTTCAGTCACCGTGTGTTTGAAAAAGTGAAGGTAGGGCAGGACTTCACGCACATGTTGATGCACATACCTCTTTGTGTCATGTTATGTCTCTGTGACTTGAGTATCAATGTCTAGTCTTAGTATACAATCACCATCCAATTTATGATGTAGGAATCACCTTCCTTCTTTTTGCACTCAGTGACCACTTCATGAGCTCCACGTGCCATTTAGGTCACTATATACAGTCATATGCAGTCAAAGTCTGAACACCAAATTGCATGTTTTACCGGTTTTCTCAGTAAAAGTTTAGTCATTTTTAACTTCCAAGTGTATGTTTGACCTTTTTTCCGATATGTTACATAAAAATAAATCATCGGAAATTCTGCATTCAGACTAGCAGAAGTATGTTCTCCGTATGTGTACTTATTTTCACAAATAGAAAACAGAAAACATGTATTTTGGGAACAAACAGAATACGGGAAAGTAATTGTGTGCTTTATATGTGCAAATGAGCCTCACTGCTGGGATGTTTACACATGAAGTGTCACTGCTGGGTACACTCCAGCCAAGAGCAGTTCTGAGGTCAGAAATGAATGAAGGGTTAGAAGATGGCTAGCACAGATTCTCTAACAGACTGGCTGCAGTCCGGTGGAGCTAGAAGGTAGGTGTTGCTAATAAAGTGGTCACTGAGTGTAGGCACAGATTTATCTTAGTCTTTTCGTTATTGTTATAGTGTACTATCAGACTAATGTACATTACTGAACGTGTTTGATATTGTGATAATAATGCATATGTTGTCTTTATGTTCCCTTACCTCCCCCTAGCCATGTCTGGATGTATGAGTATGCAACTCTTGCATGGTCTGCGCGTGTGCTGTGTCAGTGTTTTCGCATGATAGTGTGTGTTTGCTGCTCTCACCGCCGTGGAGCTCTTACTCTAAACCAAGTTCTGAAGTGATCCACCTGCTGTCCCAAAACAGAAATGCTGATGCTCTCTCTCCCTCCTTTCTCTCTGTCTCTCCTGGGACCAACAGAAGATTGCTCAGGAGCGCGAGAAGTTTGCAGATGAGGACAGCATCTTCTACACACTCGGGGAGTGTGGCCTCATCTCCTTCTCGGACTACATATTCCTCACCACCGTCCTCTCCAGTGAGTTCTCTCCATCTATTCGGGGCTCCACACTCATTTTCCACCGGAAAACAATCCCAAATATGAAAATTTTATTTTGTGTTTTTTTATGTTTCTTTAATACAAAACCTCACAGATGAATTTGTAAATTTTATCAAGCAAATCATTTTAAGGTTGAGTACCTCTAAAAACTAGGCTATAGTAAATAATAATAATAATTTTTTTCTGCTTTGCTAGTTGGTTCACCTGCACTGATCATTCATTTGATCTCATCATTTGATTCACCTTCGCTTGGGCTGGTTGAAAATGAATCGTTTTTTGTCAGTTACTCAAGTCAGTTAGCAGTTATCAGTTTGTACTTTGCTAGTTCTGAGCATTGTCTGCCATGCTGAGAGTGGTGAGGTGAGTCAGTTGATCATGCCTCAGTGCGCACACACACCAGCCACCTCATTGCACGTGGGGTTTTTTTTTTATTATGACTCTTTATTCTTCTTTTTTGCTGTGAAAGAAAAGTAGCATTATTGCAGGTGCTAACAGGCTAACCTTCCTGTAGCCTGCTAATCAGCACTGAATACAGCTCAAAAAAGTAAAAAAAAAAAGCATTGAAGTGAACTTTTCAGCCACTTATTCATTTTTCAAAAACTAATAAAATATGCAATAAAAATTATGTAAAATCTTATTTTTGAAAAAAATTCAGAAACCTTTATTGATCCCAGAGGAAATTGCTTATGTAATGACAGCAAAGACACACAGAGAGACAGTGACTAGAACAATATAAAAAATAAAGTAGTAATATTGCACATGAAAACTATTGCATGAAAAATACTGCAGGCAATGAAGTGATTTTCTAATGATTTTCATTAGAAAATGAAAAGTTAAGAAAAGGAAAGTTATTCTTATATGATATTAGATGTATGCTATATACCGTCACAATTGCCGGTTTTTAAAGTGAACTGGAAGGCGCGGTTGTGTTTAGAACTGGCTCGCCCGTTTAAGAATTTATTTTACGACTGTGTGTTTTACCGACATTAGGTGTTAAATAAGCGTATTCAGCTTCAGTCTCAAAGCAGTTTTACACAACCCATACACTATTTTTATAGTTCCCAGGACAGCATGGCATTAGTCTGGAATTGTTGTTTTTGTTCAGTCACTACCCACAGTTTCCTTGGAGAATCATCAGTCCCAGATGAGTAAAATGTGAGAGAAATATCTTGTTGAACATAAACAGTCTTATGTTATTGCCTCACATAAGACTTTCACAGTATCCAGAATAATAGAGGTGCTTTATTACTTTTTAAAAAAAATGATTGGATCATAAAACTCTAAGAATTTTCCCCCTTTATCTCTCACTTGGTGTCAAAGTGAATCGTGGCATACCCTTGGGCTGAGCTCCTGCAAATGGGCAGTTAAAGCTGATCCTTAGCTTTATCCTAGATATTTGCCACAGTAAAACTTTCTTAACTGCTTTTAGGTTGAGAGAGAGAAAAATACTGAGTACTTGGTAAAAAGCACAGGTTTTTACCTGCTAATTCAGTGGGCAGGTGTCTTTTCCACCTGCTCGTGTTGTTTGACAGTGTGACTGACAACTGGGGAGGGAGTGGAGGGCAGCAAGATTGTGTCATTGATGATGGATGCCTTGTGTTAATCGCTGTGCTGCAGTCTCCAGCAGCAGTAGCTGAACTGAACTATAGATAATCCAACAGTAATGATCCCAGCGGCAAACTCATCTCAGTCCATTTACTCACTTTCACATTGAAGTTAGATGTTCATTATATATTCTTTTATGATAAAGTGAGTTGGACAGCTGTGCCATCACAGCTCCCGGAAGGCTTACATTCTTGCTTCACCCAAAAATGCTAACGGGGCTAACAATACAGTCAGTCAAACCGCTGAACAGCTTAAAGTGTGTTTCTGCAAGCCAAGATTTACTTGCTGCTCACTGCAGCATATGTGTGTGTACGGGAGCAGATTTGTTCGTAGACTCTTCTGGGTACCTTTTGTCCGCCTGGAGGATTAGAAGCTGTATTCACTGTGTGGCAAGTCAGAGCCAAAACATCACCTGCTCGGATGACAACAGATGGGTAGACCATTTTACTGTTTATCATGAGAACAGGACAGAGGCAGTTGTCTTGTCATAGTTTGTTCAGTCTGCTCATTATAAGCTTCCACTGGTTGTTAGTATTGGAGCTTGCAGACTTTTTGGGCTCTTTTTGAAGGACGTGCTCAATCTACGGCAGCTGTCTGGAGCACATGTATGCATAGTTCTAAAAAATATAACACCACTAAATATAAAGCTTCATAAATACGGCTTCATAACGTAATACAACACAACTGCTAGCATGACACATTCTAAACGTAGGTATGAAATCAAACCTGAGTCTGACCTGCAGCTCTCTGACTGGTGCTGCTAAACTGGAAACATGAACCCGCTTGCATATTCTAACACATGGATTCCACAGGTCAACAATTTCTTTTTTGTAATCATCAGAAACCACAACACACTTTTCTAAACCAGTTTTTCGTGCTGATTTCAGATCTGCTTTCGTTTTTTTTTTCAGTCACTTTTTAAATTATGAGTTATATTAGATTTGCAATAGACTTGCATGCGGTTTTCTTTGTTTTTTTTTAAATTAATTTATTTATTTATTTTTCCCGGCCTGTCAGTAACACAGATAACACATAACAGGGTGTATCATTCACAGCCATGTTTTTTTTTTTTTTTTTTATGACAGACAAGTCCGGGGGACAAAAAGAGAGAAAAGAAAAAACAAAAACAAAAAAACACAGAATAGAAAAAAAGAGAGAGGAAAAATAAATAAATAAATAAACATTTCAGGAAAAAATAAAAAAGGAAAGAAAAGAATGGGGGGCGGGGGAGAGAAAACAAACAAATTTTTCATTAAACCACAGGCACCAATCAAGTAACTATTTCAATATTTTCAGTGTGAAGTCAGATGGGCGCACACTGTGGCATAGATATAATCAGTCAGCTACCACTGTTTCTTCAAAAACGCTTAGCATGTGATTATTATATGCTAATTATACCAACTATCATGCAATATATAACTGGCTTCATCACAAAAACTGTACGTGCAGGAAAAACTAAACACAGATTTGAAATCAGTATTAAAACTCTACAAAACCCACATAAACCTGATCTCTGATTTTGACTTGTTGACCTGTGCAATTAGTTATTTTAAGTTTAATATTATTCCTCTTTAGGACACAACTATGCTAAGAACTCCTGCTTACATTTAGGAGACATGCACCCAAAGCAGCCAGCAATTGGCAAGGGAAATCAAAGTAGTCCAATCAGAGCTTACTACAAAAAATCTGAACATACTTGGAACCGGTTCTGCGTGTTTTGAACAAAAACTGTGTCAGACCGTGACCCCTGCCCTACACACAGATTATGTCCACTTCGTAGTGGAAAAGAGGACGTTTTTTATAAGAATGCCAGGTCAAAAACAGCATGACTGGATAAGGGATATCAAACACACCGACCTCTGTCCATTCCTTCTTCCCAGGATGATAGTCAGATAGAGAGATGGAGAAAATGACATGATCCTGTTGAATGAGTGCAAACAGAACTCCCATGGTAGATGCTGGACGTACAGTCAGCTGTACACTAAGTGCCTGGGTGTCACCTGTGTGTTGAGGAGAAGTCGTCAATGTATATTTACAAAACAACCAGTATTTTCTATGGTCTTATGTAACAGGAGTACTGTAGATTTTGTTTATTTAATATGAGTATAAACAGTAAGCATGGACACACCGTGGCTGTGGTTGAAGAAGGCGAAACCATGGCCGGGGTAAAAAGAGCTGTGGTCCTCGCTGGAGTAGCACTGCATGCGCTCGTTGTGGCGGATGGTCTCTTGGATGGATGTGTCTTCACCAGTCAACCAGTGCCAGTCTCGCATACAGGCATCTAGACGTGGGTTCACCTGGAGTCCAACAGGCAGAGATAATACGAATAATCCCAGTCAGACAGATAATCTCACAAAAGTAATCACCACAACAATCGATTGGGAAAAGCTTCTGTAAACCGTGCACCAACAGTGACCTGACAAAGTATACAAACAACTTCTCACAACTTCTCAGGAGAACAATGTGTTGTACAAAAAGTACTCGGAGTTCTCACAACGTACTGCTGAGTGCGATTTAACAGTTTCACAGAAAACCTTTCCCCTGGACCCTTATCTTGAATATCCCTGCTTGCTGGTGTGCAGAAGAAACAGTTCGTACTTGTGATTCAGAGGGAAGAATTTAAATCACCCCTGCTGGACTAAAAAATATGGTTTTCCTCTAAAACTGATATAAGACTGGCATCTTCAAAAGATAAGAGTTCAACAGCATTCCTAGGATCTGAAAACATACTTATGTTATCTATTGTGAAACCAACAGAACCCTATAGTGAAGTGTAGTTAGGAACTAAGAAACCAAGTACAACCACAGACATCCTGTGGTCACTATTATGATACACTTGTGCAAATGTTTTTTTTTTCTTGTACCCATATATGAGCAATGTCTTCAGGATTATGCAACTGCTCAGAAACTGACTGCCATGGTTTTTAGATCTGTCTTCACTTTGAAGCTGAGAATCAGAAATCCAAATATAACCAAAAAAATCAGATAAGGTCAGAATTATTCCTCTCTAAAGACCACCATAAAACCCCAAGTAAACTCCTTTCACAACTATAAAGAGCCAACCTTGAGGATGTGCTGCATTATGGACAGGTACTCAACTCTTGGCTGTTGAGACATGTCTTATAAGGCTGGAGGGTGATACTGTAGTCAGAGAGTGTTGAAAATTACAAAACAATTACATGTCCCAGGTATGCTCCTCTACCTTGGGCAAATTTGGCATATGTAATTATCCCTGTCTCCAGTCATCCTATTTTAGGAAGCCCCTGAGTGACACAAAAAGGGAATCCTAAAAACTAATACACCAGTTTCCATGAGGCATTCGTTTCTAAATCACAGTATACAGTACAGTATATATACTGTACAGTATAATGAGTGTAAAACATTAGGCAGCGTGTTTTTAGAAGCCTAACCTTCATGTTTCAACTGAATGTAAACATGGGCAATCAGTACTAAACATGAAACTTATATCCAACAGGGGCTTAATGAACATATTCTCAGGGCCCCTCTTGAAACTTGTATTTTATGACTGTATGAAGCATGTTCAAAGACACTGCTGTTATCACCTATGTGGTTTAAACAAACTGCTCAGCTAGACAAAAAAGGTAATTATTGTACTATTATACTTAAAACTGCAATTTAAACAATTACCTTTATTGAATAATTAATAGTATCTTCATCCTGCATTACTATGTGACAGTAGTGACGGAATGCAACTGGTGTTTTGTAATTTAACCGTTTTTGGCCTGATATAAGTTGGACTTGAAATCTCATGCCAAACTCAAAGCTAAATACATAAAGAGGAATAAAGAAATCATTCCTGATTGCAGGGTGAACACCCTAATCACTAGGCTACCAGCTGCCCCAAATCAACTTTATTAAAGCCAGCATATTTCATTAAGGTGCATGCTATAAAATTTTAGCTCTACTGCTTAAAGCGCAAAATTCAATAAACAATGCCCTACGATATCCAGCAGAGATCCTCCACATGGTACCAGGTGAGATTTAAACATTCTGTCACTCAAAAACTCAATAATACACATACACCAATTTCCTCATGTTACTGTTTGTTATTTGAGGCATTAGGAGATTCTTTTACAACAAATGTTTACATCACTGTCTCTTTTGCATCTACATTCTGAACATTTTAGGCAGACTTAGCAATTAAGCCCATCCACTACAACTTATACTGACCTACAGGTGTTAGCCTGCAAAGCAACCACGTTTGGAATATGAGCCATGAGAAAACAATGCTTTCTCCAGTGACTCGAGATAAAAATGTGTGTGAAAGGGGTCATATTCTGACGTTTTGTCTCTAGGCTACAGCTTAGTGAATTTGCCCAAAGGCTCTGTTAGCTGCTTATACAATCTGTGTGGGCGATTTGTGTAAAACCATCACTTTATCTGGCTAGTGATGTAATAAAACTCTCTCTGTGAACCAAAACATGGTCCATTCTGATAATATGCCCAAATAACATTCTTAGCATTAGTTGTAGGACAATCATTTGTGCAAAAGCATTGCTTCATCTAGCTATTCAAGTCATGAGAATCCATCTGTGAACTGAAAGGGGTCATGCTCTAATGTATCCCTTTTATTTTTAGTCTTTTATTATTTTGGCCTACTTGAGTGACTAGTTAACTCATAAGTGTTAGATAACTGTGGTTATCTAACATTACTTTCATTCTATGAAGGTGAGTCGTGTGAAAGCATTGTTTTATTTTATTAGCTAGATCATAGCTAATGAAAGCAATTTTATAATTTTTTAGACAAACCTATCTACTGGAGTTAGCCAGAGGAAGTCAGCTAGTGAGTATCAACACCCGCATTAACGTTACATGCAATACATAAAGACACAAAGCCTCTTCTGACATTCATTTGTGTAATTTCTTTCCTTATGAAGTTTTTTCTGAAGAGCAGGTTGGGATTTTGGCCACAGCAGGAGTATCTTGCACAAATTATAAACACTGGGCGGAAGGCCACAGGCTTACTGGCAGAATCCAGCCCACAAGAGGCAGCCTTATGGAAACCCCAAACACTAATGCCAATGGCAAAAGTACTGCCAGTTTTCTCTGAGCAGAAGCACCCCAAAAACTGCCTGTGTGCTTGCCTGCCTCTGACTTTGAGGGCATCTTTATGTCACATGACGGCTGCATCCAAGTGGCAGGAGGCTGAGTTAGGCTGGTACAGGATCTGAACTTGATCCTTCATGTCTGTGAGGCTCTTCCACATCGCATCAAGGCCAAATTTCTGTCCTGTGTGCTCACAAGAGCATCTAACTGTGCTGATGACTAATGGCCATCCAACTGCGTCAGCTTAGTAAGCAGATTCTTAGCACAGGCTAGCAAAAACACGACTGCATTCTGAACAGCAAAAAGCCGTACTATCCTAGAATACAGCTGGGAACTTGCTTTATTTATAAGAGCAAATACCTCATCTCTAACAATGAATGAATGAATGAATGAATGGAGGGATTAGTGGATGGATGGATAGGTAGATGAATGAATAAATGAATGAATAAAACTCTCTCAGTCCGTCTTGTGCCACCCACTCATTGGGGTTCATTTATATGAGGTGTAAAAAACTCGACATTGCTGAAGAGACACTGATTTGCCCAAATAATTACTGGTCTTTTCCATTAACAGACAGGGTAAACAGGATCTCCCATGTCACTGTATGTGCTTGCTGTCAGGCTGTATATTGTTTTACAGAGGGCTACATACTTAAACAGCTTGAAAATCTGAAGAGGATATTTGTTAACACAGAGTCTATTACGTCTAAAAGTACTAAAATGTGAATCCCAAAAAATGTATGTTGAGGTCTCTTCATTCAGCTTCAGGGTTTTAGTTGGGAACTCAATTAACACCATCAGTGAGAACTTAAAGAGAAACAAAAGCTAAAACAGAGCGCATTCTTAGAGTACATTTACAATTAGATCCTTACCTTATTAACCAGCCCATCCTCTTTGAATGGAACCCCGCCCACAGTCAAGTTGAGTTCATGCATGCCTTTCTTCAGCGTAAAAAGATCTCCATTCACTGCAATCTTCATCACTGCTTCCTTGTCAATTTTGATCACCAGACTTCTCCCTTGCTCCTCTACTGATATCTGGCAGCCATATGAAGATAGTTAAGCAACATTAGGGAGGCACCTACTATGCACCTAATAAAGGAAAAACTTTTCCATACAGATAATATACAGTTTATTCAGAATGAAAATCCACAGAGAACAGAGCTGGCTTTTCATATCCTAGTGCTACAGTCAGGATTCCCACACCTTCTTAAACAATAAATTCAATTTTTCAGAGACCTTCCAGGTCTCAACTTCCTCAATTGAAAGGTATAGTTTCAGACACAGATCAAGTTTAAACACTGTGAGTGTGTCCGAAATTGCGCACTTGCGCACTTTTAGTGCGTGAGTTTAGTGCGTAGTGCGTTCACACTGACAACTAAGCTAAAATTCAGTGCACTGAAAGTACCCGGATGGTGCACTGAAAACGGCCAGTCAGTGCAGAACGATGGACACTTCGCGCACTAAACGGACGCCATTTTGACTACGTAGCGGAAAGGGGAGGGACTTTGGACACGTTTTCGGAGTTGAATAATGGCGGCCAACAGTGAAATGCCTCTGCAAGCCCAAACGGAGGCTACTAAACAAAAACAAAAGCAAATTAAATCAGTAGGAAATTCACTGGGTAAACAAAAGCCGGCAGATATTTTGGTGGACTGGAGACTCGCGATCAAATGTTCGTCCATCACTTCCGCTAAGTGCTAAACGTTAGTGTGCCATTTAGCGTTCGGGGGTCACGGTTGATATGTTTTATGCGCATCTTGGGCCGACAGCCGTTCTGGACTTTTAATTTATGGGACATGCCCATGACGTGACGAATGTTTAGGCAGCTCAAAATCCTGGACGATTCTAAAATTCCGGCCGGGCGCAGGACTCACCCTAGATAAACACATGCTGTTAAATGGACAATTTCGCTTTAAGTTAATACCAGAGGGGGATTTGGACAAGACAAGGGTAATGTGTGTGCTTTGCAAAAGTGAAATCAATTACATCACTATCATATCAGCTCAAGGCGAAGCATCCCGATGTTATTTAAAGCTATGTTTTTGTCTTAAGACAGAGATTCTCTCAGGTTGTTATGCATTTTCTATTCAAAAGTAAGTTTGGTTTTTATTTCACAGCTTTTAAAAGTGTGACAGAGTTGGGGAAAAAACAAATAAACAAAGCTTTTTTTGTAAAATTGATGACTTAGTGTGTTTATTATCAGAATCAGAATCAGAAAACTTTATTTATCCCGGAGGAAATTGTTTATATATTATATATTGGGTTGACATAGAATTGTGATTAATCGCGATTAATCGTGATTCATTTTTGCGATTAATTAGTTACTTTTAATTAATCGCTTTACAGCCCTATATTAAAATAATTCTGTTTGTATTATTGCACAAACTAAATAAATCTGACTATTATCAAAGACCCATGTTTCTTTATATCTATTTTCAGAAACACCTTTTCCCCACACGCCTCATTTTTTCCCTCAAATCCACAAACCTCAAAGACAAAGAAAACGTGTACACCATTATTAATGAATACATCACTTTCTGCATAAATGTATTACGTAGGTATGTTGCCTAATCTTCAAATTACAATCTTTCATGTTTATACTGCATGAACATCATTATTTACTCTGAAAAGACTGAATGGTACCTCAGTGTATCCTCACCTTGTGCCACCGTCCATTGTTAACCAATGGGCCGCTGCTAGTCACTCTGCTCACAGCTCCATATTTCAACTGCAGCTCCAGCTTCCCTTGGTGGATTGCCAACACAATCCAGGAACTGTTTAGGTGTCCACCAGCAAAGAAGATCACTCCCTCTGAGTCATATGTTCTCAGGTCAAACTCTGCTGTGAAACTGGATGGAAACAGGAAGTCAAACTGATTGAAAAGATTTATGGAGAAGACTTGCATAAAAAGCCAAAATGGTCAGCAATCTCTACAATTAGCCGATAAAGCCACACTGCCCCCCAAGAATAGCTAGTTCATCAACAGAGCAATATAAAAGGTGCATGTTGCACTATTATACTGGGTGCTTCTTTATTTTTTATCAACATCCCAAAAACTGACTTGTCAAATATAATAAAACTCACTGTTTCGTCTTATTTGAGGGAGACCATTATGAGTCTTAACGTGGTAAAAAATAAAATTTACATGCTTTTATCATTACTTCAAATATAGATAATCATATTTAGTGCTTGAAGATTGTTTCTTTCGTTTAGCACTGGAGCTGCAAGGCTAATAAAGGAAACTGAATTCCCAAACAAGCTCCCTAAATAATCACACACAAACAAGCAGACCATCCTTATGTAGGTTCTGGCCATGCCATGTAACACTTATCTATAAAAATGGCATCAAGCTTGTTAGCTACTTTAGCCTTACAAAACTAAAGAAGCTAAGTTTGGACACAAACATATCATGACTGACTGATGACATCTGGAGTAAGGGGAGAATAGTTTGCTGTGCTTTCCTTCAAAACTATAAAAGCTAGTCTTGCATAAGCCCAAACAAGTCTTAGAAGTCTCACAGTTCATGTTCATATTGACATCTAATTGAGACTTTGCTCACCCGGTGTGAACTCGGCGGCGGAAGCGTAGCTTGACCACAGGAATCCCATTGAACATGCGGCCCAGGTACAGAGAGCGAGAGTTCCTCTTCATGTCCAATGTCAAACAGGTCTTGATGGGCTGCGGAGAATACGTCAAAGAGAAAGCATATATACCAACAACAAATATTAGATAGGAAATGGGCAAAACAATCATATACTAAGGGGGAAAAGGAAACATATGCACCCACAAATAAATCTGGGGAAATATAAATACCTAATCAATTTGCCCAACTTTCCAATATCTGAAATGTAATCACTAAGCCATATTCAGTCTCCAAAGTTTGCCACTTTGCACACAATTTACAAGTCTAGCAATTGGAGATTTAATAATAGTAGTTTCATGCTCATATTATTTCTGATAGTGTGTGGCAAATACTGTCAGAAACCACATAAGCAAGAGATATTTTTAAGAGCTCATGGCATCAGGAGAGTGTGATAATTTAGGCTTGCAGTTTGAAAGAAGCTACTTGATGTGTCTAATAAAGGGAAGGGGAATGGGAAAATGTCACTTTACTGAGTCCAGGCGCCACTGTTTCTAGTACAGACAGTTTTATTACGCTAAGTATGAGAAAATGTACATAGAGTTGGTTGTCATGCAGATGATGAATCAATTCCATTCATTACCTCACAGCTCCTCAAGTCTTGTCCGAGCTTTTTACCCTGTCTGCCGTCGCAAAAGCAATGGAAACTCCCAGGCGTGTTGACACACTCCTCCTCACACACACGTGACTCACATTCATCCACATCTACCAGGTAGAATAAAAAACAAGACTCAAACACTTTTTTCCAGACATTAAGCGGCATGCACGTGTATTAGACAAAAATATTAAAAATGTTCCATTACTCTTAACCATTCATAAATAAGAATGCATTTCATTTTAATTCAATGTAGTTCTTTCCATTCCTAGCTCTCTGACCAAATATATATGAATGAGAATCATGTTTCTGCTTCTTAGCTCCATGTTCACCAGCAGGGGGATAAAACATGACCCCTTCAACCCCTTAACTCCTCCTCTGGGATTATTATTCAGTTTTCAGTCCTAATCTTATTACCCAGTACCTACTATAAACTACTCAGGTATTACAATAAAAATAATATGTAAGGTATGTAGTTATAACAGCAAAACAATGTGGACCCACCGACACATCATTAAAAGATCAAAGGCTTTATACCAATGTTTAGGACTGGACCAAAAGACAAGGCTCCTGCTTCTTGTACTTTTACTTTTAAAATGGGCAGGGGTTCTATATATTCAAAGGTCCTAATTTAATTTCTAGGTAAGGTAAAAGGTTCGGGACGAAAGAAATGGCAAATTTGCTTCAACCTAATCCACTCTCACTTTTGACAGTAAAGTGTAATATGCACTGTAGGTTTATGAAAAGCTAACAATAACCTTGATTTACCTAATTACTTTTATGCCTCAACAAATAAAGTGGCAACAGAACATAACACTTCCTTCTCCGGTGACTCTTATAATGATGCAGGTGCTCGCAGGACTGCACGTGAATGCCCGTTAGCCTTAGCGGACTTGCTAATGTGGATGTGAAGCCTGAGAATTGAAGCGCGCTATCGTTGCATCATACGTGCGCTGACTGACAACGTTGCTTTCTCAGGCCAAAAAAAAATAAATCTCAGGCCATGATCGCCGTAAAAATCTAAAATATGTTATGTTTAACAAAACTAACAAATTACTGGAACACACTTAATTGCATTGCGTCAATGCATTCCTAATATAATGTGTGGGCCCGGATATGGACCAGGATCCGGATTTTGAGAATTGCTGGCCTAGGGATACATGTTTACCTTAATTGGGTTTGCACAGTATGAGGTATAAATATAAAACCTTGATGTAAATAAATACAAACGGCATGATTCCTAATACTCCCCACCCCCCCAGGGACAAAGCGTCAATAGGTTAAAGAAAAATGGGAGTGGTGGATGCAACTAAACCATAACTGGTGCACCCCCAAATCCTGCCGCCAAATACCTCATCCTGTGGTGTGACTTCAGGGCAGTATGGCGGTATGAAAATATGAATGCTATCCAGTCTCAGCCTTATCTAATGCTCAGAAAAAAAATTGGTAGATAGTGATCTTGGCTTTTTGTTAGGATTCAAACTGACACTCCGCAAATGTCTTGAAAAACATTTTTTTTAAATGCTGGGAATAGATAAGGACAAGTAAATATGTGGTTTATGAAAGCTGAAACTAGTGGAAAAGCCAAAGTGTCCCTAAAGAATGTTTCATGAACTCATGTCCATGTTCTTTAAAAAAAACCCTACACTTCCCACAGCTTGGGAATGTTGAACTGAGCCACCCTTGTAGATACTGCCCATGCTTGACTTACCACAGTGTTGAAAGACTGATTAGTGAACATAATATGTTCTTTTAGTGCCAGGAAGAAGTGTCTTCTAATGCCTTCCAAACGTGTTCAGCTTTTTCCGCTTGGATGCTAATCAAGGCTTATCACATTGCGTTCAGTGGAAGCCGGTGAAAGAGAAATGTGTGGTGTCTTATATAATGTGTATGAGAATTCGGCTAGGCATAATGTGTGGAATTCGAGACTCAAGCACTTAAGTAGCTGCTGTATGCATGTTAAGACACGTGTTAGCTGAGGGTTTCCTCCATTAATGATCCTTTCACATTTTGAGCAGTAATAATACACCCTGAATGGAATGCATACTATTCAAGTACTACTGTACAGCTATGCAATTTTTTAGATATTGAACATTTACATGCTTCATTAATAGCACTTGAAATGTGGTGACATTTGGCTCACCATCACAGGTTTTGGTCTCATTGTTGTAGATGAAGCCAACCTCACAAAGGCACTCATAACTCCCGATCAAGTTCCGGCACTGTGCGGTCCCGCAGACATCAGGATCGTCTTTACACTCATCAATGTCTGGAACAAAGGTATTAGGGAATGGTGTCATGCTGTCTAGAGTTCTATCATTGAACAACTATGAGACTATTCAAGTCACAGACAACTTAGTATGACTCATTTATGACACATTTATAACCCTCATACCCTCTTATTTTTGATAAACCTGCTTTACAGGCACAGCATTACAGGCTCCATTTTAGTTACAATACATTCTGCAAGAGGTCCCAGCTTTCTGCTGTGCTTTCTGTTACTACATAAAAAGGCACAGTCCCGTTACAGTGTATGTGCTGTAATATTTTCAGAGCAGACAATAAGACTATTACCATGTGAACCAGCAAGTTTGAGCAAACTGGACTTACCCAGACACCTGTAGTGGCCAGACAGAACGTAACCATCATCACAGGAGCAACGGTAACTTCCCATCGAGTTAGTGCAGTTATGATCACACCCTCCATTGCCCTTATTACACTCATTTACATCTGCCAGTCAGAAAAGAACATGAACCAGAGTCAGCCAGTTGCAGAGAAGAGGGTGGAGCTTATCTGAGCAAATCAAATTCAAACAATGGTAAGATGAGACCTCATTAATGGGTTAAGGGGACACAGTAGCTCACTGTTGCAGAACCCTAACACTGCTGTAGACCTTTTCACTATTTCCATTTCTGCTGAGCATGTACAGGAAAAAGCTCCCATGGTGGTATTAATGAAACATTTGAGACTTGAATGAGTGTGTAGGGAGTGACGTGATGCTGGGCCTCAGCTGTGGAAAAGCCTCTTTGCCTCAGACTTTTTTTTCCACCCTGTTCCTGTTTTCATCTGCTTGTCATTCCACACTGGTAGGTGATGAAATGAGTCACAGTGCATGTGTGCGAAAGCACTGCAGTGCAGAGTCAGTTCGTCATCTCTCTGTCTGGAAGATACACATCCTTTTTCTCTGCAGCAGCACCTGTAGTTGTGGTTGTGATGAACAAACATGCAGATCCTCCACAGGAAATTAATGTCTTATTTATCAGTTTTTAGCTTCTGTGCATGAGATTGTGGTAGGGAGAGGTCAAACCTTATAGAGGACAAGGCAAATGTGCACAGTCAAGCGAGCCAGAGGACAGAAGAGAACACTGTTTTAGTGCAGTCCCCTTAGTCCCCCTCCCTATCCACACTGTTTCAGTGCAGTCCCCTTAGTCCCCCTCCCTATCCACACTGTTTCAGTGCAGTCCCCTTAGTCCCCCTCCCTATCCACACTGTTTCAGTGCAGTCCCCTTAGTCCCCCTCCCTATCCACACTGTTTCAGTGCAGTCCCCTTAGTCCCCCTCCCTATCCACACT
>JBBPCY010000082.1:18219023-18230113 GCA_037974405.1 Brachyalestes nurse | reverse complement strand
TGTAAGGCAGCAGAAGTGTTACACCAGTAGGTGGCACTATTGCACCACACTACGACCCAGGTTTATGATTTACTGACACTTTTTGGTCCCTCTGTGGTTCCGTAGGATCCAGATTACTTCAATCACGTCTTCTCCGTCGTACTGTGTATTCTCCGTACAACATCATGTACCAAACTGTGACCCATGTACCGTGACGGTTCATTGCGAATACATGTACCGTTACAGCCCTATTACACGGAGAACATCAAAAACCTACAGGCTAACAGGTCTAATCTCTGTAATCTGTGATCTGTAATCTGGGATATCATAACAAATCAAATCAAGTACAGGGGGTCCTCGCGTTACGACACAGTTTCGTCCCTTACGACAGTGATGTAACCCGAATTTTGGTGTACGTCAAAACACACCCTTGCCTAAATAACTTACCTATTCTAACACAGTAAAATCATAATCTAGAACATAAAAACACAACTAAGCCACAGAGGAAGCTGACAAATATACTGTATTTCACTGTACTGTAGTAACAGAAAAAATGACAATAAATAAGTCTAAAAACAAGTACGCAAGTACGACGCTACCGCCGTACACCAAAGCACTCACGTCTCAATTTTTATGGGAGTGAGCGTCATAAATGTCGTATGTCGAGACGGTCATAACCTGAGGACCCCCGTCTAGGAATGCAACACTTTAGGAAGACTATTTAGGGAATCTCAGCTTGTATCTACGCTCTGCCATTGTCTACGCTCTGCCAATTATTCTACACAGTGTAGCGATAACGGGATGCGACTAACCTCGGACACAGGTGCGGAGGTCCTGAGAGATCCCAGGTTCTGCATGTGGGTTGATGATGCCAACGCGATGGGACCCCAAGCACTCTGAAACGAAGAAATGGTCTTCCTGAGTGTGGTTTAAACACACTTACTCATGTTAGGGGTGTTGTGAAAAATGAGCTGAGCAGTAGGATCAGATCATGCCTTTCCTTGTTTCTAGTTGCTATGGGGCTTATCTAATATTCCTCTTCCGTCTTCAGGCATGATATTACGCCACTGAGAGGGAAGAAGTGGCAGCAAACAAATCACAGCGACGGGCAAGTTAAATAGCATAAAGTAGTATGAGAAGCGTTGAAGGGGAAGAAACTCAGAGATCAGGAGACACTGTTTCTTAGAGTGGCAAGCTTCTGCTTTACACTGAAATGCTTCTTTCCCTTGAAAGCCTGAGAGATCTACCTAGAGATAAGAAGAAATAGCAAGATAGACAAGCAATGGGTTCAAAAAGATGAAGTGCCACAGAAAACACAGAAAGGTGACTGAGGTGTGGCCCAAACGTTTTTTTTGTTTCGCAAGTGCAAACCATGGTTTCAGTGTATTGTTCTAGACTGACTAAAGTTGAGGGAACACTGAGAAGGTGAGGAAGAGTTCTGAATGGTTTCTGCTTTATTAAGTTAAATTACCTCCAACTGAACATTGTTAAAGTAAAGTATAATAGTAAAGTGGCCTCTTACAGACACATGTGAACACACCACAGTGAACAGTGTAAACTTCTTTCACTGTATTTAACCCATTCACCATGTGAAACAGTGGGCAGCCAGTAGTGGAGCACCTCAGTGCCACTAGCAGTCCCATGACCTTCTGATCACAGGAGCAACTCTCTAACCACCAGGACCCCAGCTGCGCCACCCTTTCTTCCCAACAGTTAATGGGGTATCTACATGTGGAGAGGATAACCATTTAGTGAGAGTAATAACCCTAGATAAATTAAGCATTCAGAGAGGATAAGGGGGAAATTTAGCCTGAAAACATACTGAATCCTTTTTCACTCAGCTGCAATACTTATAGATAGATCTTATACCAAGCATTTCTGCATGTAGCATAGTCTATTCATATTGTGGTTATACAGATTTTTATTTGGTTTTTATTTAGACTTATTATACTTCATTTTAATTTCCTCTGGAATCAATAACGATTTCTGATTCTGATTTGGATGATTCTGAAAGATGGTCTTCCCAAGTTGGTTTGTCTTGCTGGATTTATTTCACAAGAATCAGTGTATCAGTGTCAAGAATTCTGATCTCAGAGAGGCAAGGTTGGTCTAGGGTCAAATGTGTCTGAGGGATGTTTATTCTGAAGATGTATATTACAGATGTGTCAGGAAATATCAGGACTGGAGCACTGGCAGACAATGAGACAGGATGCGTGAATGGGGAGTCAGCAAGATGGCAGATTTGTGTTTTGTGTTTTAAGAGGGAAGGTTATTAGGAGATCTTGTGACAAGTAACATGAATTTTATAAAGGAAATGGAAAGATTTTCATTGGCGCGGGCATTAAATGCAGCAATAGTTGTAAAGTTATCCGAAGTAGGAAGAGAATGGCCCTAATGTGACTGAGATGAACATGATGGGACAGCTGGTGGTCCGGAGGTTAGGGAGTTGCCTCTGCGATCAGAAGGTTGTGGGTTTAAATCCCTGGACTGCTGGTGGCACCACTGAGGTACCCTTGAGCAAAGCACCCCCCCCCCCACACACTGCTCACCGAGTGCTGCGTTGCTGGCTGCCTAAGACTTCACTCGATTAATGGGTTAAATGCAAAGAACAATTTTATGCTGTGCTGTTTTGTGTTCACATGTAACAAACAGGATGGGAAAATACCTCTGAAATGCTGAGGAAAGAATCACCTATACACCTAATGTGCATGACCGACGATCAACTGAGTGTGTTACTAAGCCGCAGGTGAGACGATTAAAACTGCGGCAGAAAGGATGGTTGTGTTTTCAGAGTGAATGAGGATGATGATAGGGACTACCAAGCAAATTCCATCATAGAGATGGTCAAAACTGTACAGTATCTGTAGTATCTGTAAAGGGCAGCAGGTCCTCCAATGCAGAGACAGCATCCACGAAGAAGAAACATACTGTATACCAGTTGTGAAGAAGGATGAGGCAAAACTGAAGTGCTATACAGCAGGCATCATCCAGAGAAATGGTGAAGGTGAAGCCAGACTGAGAAGGCTGAACATAAAGGAATGTCTTCAACTATGCAATGTCATAGCTGCGGTGGCCAGAAGCATTTGGGGTTCTGGACCTTAGGAGAGTCCACATAATTTCTTCCAGTTGTTGTCTTTCTCCCAGACTGTAGTTATTTAATCCGTTAAGCTCATCCTTCAAATGAGTCGGCAGACTGAATGCCCCATCCAACATCATTCCACATCCCATGTGCAAGAATCAATTTACAATATTTTGAGCTCATATGCCTACTGAACACACCAACAAAAATGGATTGAACACAAATGTTTTATGTCTGGCAGTTTGAAAAACAGATCAGTGAAAACAAGTTTACCTCACTTTGGTATCAAAGAAATACAGGCTGGCAAACACTGGAAGTTAAGTGAAATTTTCTATTCAAAACAGCCATGTCTGCTAGTTAAAGGCAAGGCTGATGTGGCAAAACATTCAGCGGCAGAAGAATGTACTGTGTAATGTTGCAATCACAGTGGAGCATGAAGAGAGTGAAAAAGAAATGTAAACAGGACGTTTCAGAGGACATCTGATACAACAACACTGCCAGTAGGAGGCTATACATGGTGAGGGTAAAGATCAAGGGTTCTTCCCTCCAGTCCTGAGGCCTGCTGCCCCAACATGACTCCAAAACATCAACTATGTACGTTTTTCAAGAGGTTGATCAGATGTACAGTGGAGTATCCTTGGTATAAATCACAGAGTAAATGCTCTTCAGAATTCAACAATATAAATGAATATTACAGTTAGTTACAATCAGTCCTGCATGTAAAGGAAACAAAAAATGCTTAGTGATTATAGATCCTTCTTAGTGAATCACTTTGCCGAATCTCTTTTAGTAGGAGAATTTGACTTACCAACATACTTCGGGTAGAAGTACTCCTGAAATATAGCAGACAAACGTGAATACATTACAATTTGGAATTGTGCAATCTTTATACAACAGATGTAATAAGACTATAAGCTGTATACTCTTTTAATCAGACAATGGTAAACCCCACAGCTGTGAGTTTATCCAGGTACTGTTTAATAATCTTCATTGCCTGACATCATAAAGAAGTATTATGTAAGTACGCACGTACATTATATGGACAAAAGTATTGCGACACCCCTGTTTTTCAGGGCTGGGATGAGGCCCCTTACTTCCAGTGAAGGGCAATCTTAATGCATCAGCATACCGAGACATTTTGGACAATGCCATGCTTCCAACTTTTTAAGGAAGAACCTTTTCTATTCCAGCATGACTGTGCGCCAGTGAGTTCAGCATGGAAGAACTTTACTGGCCCGCACAGAGTCCTGACCTCAACCCCATCCAACACCTTCGGGATGAACTGGAACGGAGAATGTGATCAGACCTTCTCGTCCAACATCAGTGCCTGACCTCATAAATGCTCTACATAATGAATGGGCACAAATTCCCAAAGAAACACCAAAATCTTGTGGAAAGCCTTCCAAGAAGAGTGGAAGCTGTTACTATATTCAAGTCTATGTATTTGAATGCAACGTCGTTAAAGTCCCTGTTGGTGTAATGGTGTCCCAATACTTTTGTCCACGTAGTGTATATCGGCCTCTTGTTTGTATTGCTGATGCTCTACGATCTGCTGCCCACACAACTAGTCACATGACTTAAATCAACAGCACGAAGCACGTCCTCGGCTTGGAGATGTCTATTGATCCAATCAGAGAGATAAAGAGCGCTCTATTGACAATGTGCCAACAGCACATTTTCAGTCATTGACGTTATACAGTGCAGTACACGATATATGAAGCACTAGAAGTGTGAGGAAAACTGCACAACTTAACAGCATTTTTAACAATATGTGAACAGTTTGACACTCTACTAAGGGATGATGCTATGGTTAAAAACACCCAGTTTAAAAATACAGTAAGTTATAATCACAGCCCTAGTCTCCTAATAGCAGTTGCACCCTTGTGAAAAAGCCACTTACTGTCTCTGGCACGTTCTCAAAGATCTCCCTCGCTTCCTCTTTATTGCACAGTTCTTCGATGCACTCTCTCTCCAAGTTGCCCTTCTTGCTCTCCTCGAACAGGGAGTTTGCCCGCCGGTGTCGCGTGAGAAACTCAGACGCCCTGTACTGTGTCAAGACTCAAACGATTACAGAGAAAGTTACTTTGAGAAGGTAAGAGTCTTGTGTTTAGGACAGCTATGTGGACAAGGACAAACTCCTAGTTAGAGAATCAAGGTAGACAGGTCTTCTAGAATATTCGACATAATATTTTTCATATCAATAATATACACGAACGAATAAATATTAATATCAATAATTCATTCATTCCAAAGTCCACAGTTTCTAAAATGTTTGCTTTCCAGTAGAGTCCTGGGCCTGGAGGATCCCCAGTCCTGCACATTTTAGTGCTTTGCCTGAGAAAGTCAGTCCTACTGTAACTTTTCGGTCCACCTTAAATGATGCACTACAATAATTGGACAAAAGTATTGGGGCACCAGACCATTACACCAACAGGAACTTTAATGATATTGCATTCAAATACATATACTTTAATATGGAGTTGGCCTCCCTTTGCTATAAAACAGTTCTTCACTGAAAGTAAAGGCGCCACCTGAATTCAATAATTACGAGGTGTGTCCCAATACTTTTGTCCATATAGTGTACCTCAACTCAGGCAGGATCAGTTAACTGAGAAGGGGGAAACCACAAAAAAGTGTAGGGCACCTTAAATGATGCATTACAGACATTCCTGTGCAGGTGTGAGGTGGATGCAGGTGGCTGCAACACTGAGGGTGGAATGGGACATTCTAATAAATAAGTTCGAATAAATAAATGTGTGTTTCATTACTGTGAGGTGAATCAGTTTGAAAGGCGCTGAATAATAAAAACTGCTGCAGCTTACACACAGGTTTAACCGGATTAAGGGTGTCCAGTGTGTGTGCCAGTGGTGTGTAGGCAGGATTTACCTCACCACGTGCTGAAGTCTCTTTAAAAGCCTGAGCAGAGCTGCAGCAAACCCAACATCTCCCACAACACGGGCAAAATAACCACAATCTACAGAGACTTTACGGCTGGTAGTGCCTCTGTCAGATTTAACAGAGCTCATGAGTCAGAGAAGACTACCAGCACTGCTCCAGTGAGACTAATGGAGCTCTTTTTTTATTGACTTGAGGTCCTCGAATATGAGTTAAATAGTTTAGGACGCACGGTCACCTCATATCCAAACCTTGATGATTTTAATGTGTTTGAAGTTTGTCGAAGAGAGAAGAGGTTCGGTGAAAGAGAATAAACCGAGCAGTAGACAGGAGACCGTTTTAAAGTCCGTTTTAAACAGTACTTACAGTGGTGGGCACCGCAGAGGGTCTCGACCAGCAGGAGGCTGACCAGCAGCACCACTTTCTTCCTCCACATGGTCAGGCTGCTTTGCAGTGTGTTTCTGTGGGTGGCCTCTGGTTCAGGGCCCGTGGGAGAACTTTTTTGTTCCCCCTCGCAAGGTTTTTTCTCTACTTGGGCGAGGAGGTCCTGGGGTAGAGCCAGAAACAGAGGAGAGCAGAGGAGCCGGCCAGAGGAGGCGCTGTGTCCTCCTGACGGTCTAAAAACAGGACAATAGCCTGCAGGATAAAGGACCTGTTTACATCAGCATGATCACACATAGCACGTGTGTTTATTCATGCAGGTTTCTAAGCTGCTAAAGTGCACATTTGGTCTTTTTCACCTTCAACAGCCTGCAACATGTGTTATGAGTACCATATTAAAATAAAACAGGCCAGTTCTCTAATTCCAGTCTTTAATTCTCCCCATTCCTCAATGTTCAAACCCCCTGCACAGCAGTGATCTGACACGGTGGTCGCATTTTAATGTGTGTGTGTGTGTGGAAGGACTATGGTTTGTAACTGCAGAAATGCAACGTGGACCTCCATGATAAGTGGAGAGGAGTGTAGATTCAAGGTAGAGGTACATAATGAAGTGAATGTGTGTGCAAATTTCTCATAGAAACACAATAAAAACACAAACACGGCTTCAATTGCTATTGCCTTCATTTGGACAAAAAGACCTTTTGCATCCATATTTTCATCACTCGTTCCACATTTGACCTGTACACATCACAGACTTGTAATAATACTCTTTATATACTTATATAAAATACACTGTTCTCCCTTTTCATAAGGTTTCACTTTGAAGAAAATCATTGATTTGAAGCTGGACTATGATTTCTCAATTATAATTTGTATTAGATATTGGTAAAATAACTGATCATAAAATTATTGCATCCTTTTATACTGCGTGCCAGAGGACAGTACAGTACTTTTATCAAACTATTTTTTTTTCCCCCACAAAATGCTCTATTGTGATATAAAAATAAATACTGAACTGTTTGGAGTGGGTAACAGAAGGTCGTCTGGCTTCTATTCAAACAATATATTCACACTAAAACATGCACTACTGAGTGAATTATAGTGAGGGAACTGGGTCGATAAAATTCAGAGCCTCATAAGCGGAGCTGGGGCAGAACAACACTCGTAATGTCACAAACAAAAATGAAATGTTGGGAGAACAAAGGTGAAAATGGGGAACAGAAACAGAAGCGTCCATGTTGAAAAAAAAAGAGAATTTCTTCAAAAGAGAAATTGGCGAAACCAATTCCATTCGACCAACAATCACTCCTTCATACATGCAGCTTCACTACATTTTCCAATCTCACACTCACACACACACACACACACACACACACACACACACAGGTTCTGAAACCCGTATCTCAAAGGGCAATAGTTCTCAGTACAAGACACATATAGAAAATGCATTACTTACAGTACATTTTAAATTCAACAAAAAGTACAAAACACCACAAATGTCTGGCATCAGTGTAACTGGCAGTCTGTTTTCAAAAGGGTAGTTTTTGCACACCACTGATATTACCTAAGCCTTATGGGTGATTCAGTTCAAATAAAGGAGCACAAAAGTGATTGGCTTTGAATTGGTCTTAAAATATGAGGCGCTCTGAGCTGTTTTTAGTGTCATGCCAGATGCCGGGTCATTATCTGGGTCTTCACTCAGGACTGACCTTCACTGAAACAGTGATACTGAGATCATTTGGCATGGACCAATATAATACATATACACTCACTGATTCTGCATAATTAAAAGGTCAAGATGCAAACAAAGCCATTCAGAGCAGTTTGATATGAAGTGCTTCATTGTAGAACAATGTAAGGAGTGACGATGGTGGTGAACGGAGCCAGATGTCTGGTCTGGCCACTTATGCCTGTGAAAGCCTGAGGCATAGTTTTGTTACAGTTTTGAGACAAGATTGTGGTCTAAAACATATATTTTTGAATACATTCATAGCAGAGAGGTACATGCAGGACATTTTAAGTCAAAATAGAAGCCAAGAATTTGGTTAGATATACCATTACATATAAAATCACTGGACATTCTGGGCAATTATAAATGCTGTCCTTGCATCGTAAAGACTCGAGACGTTTGATTCTATTCACCACCATTGTAAAGAAATTAGAGTGGCCATTAAGCCACACTGAATGACTGTTAACAGCTCAAAGATTTAGTTCAGCTAAAATTTTGGAAAAAAAATTGGTGGAGCTCTTCTTTAACTACATTACCCACAATGACATACTACTTCAGGCCGTACTGCATTTGGCTGACAGGTTACACACTGGGGTTGTTAAGGAATGTCAAGGAAAGGAAAAAAAACAATACTGCAACACATCCGGACAAGAGCAAGGTGCAGGCAAAAACAAACAAAGAAACACTTTTGATTCCACAGAATGGCAGAAAACTCCCATAACGACGCACGTTCTGAGACGGAGGGTCTCAAGACACTGTCATTACAAGAATAACAAAACAACGTTAACATCTGATTCAGATAGGTCCTCCAAAACACAAATCCAATCCAGCCAGCATCCCAATTCAGAATAATCAAGGCTCTACTCATTTTGAATTGGTCTAGGACTTCTTTAGACCAGACTTTGGCCACGTTTATCCTGCCCAGGGTGTTGAACATCTCCTCCAATTAGCAAACGCTGCTCCATTTGGAAATAAAGACCCTTTTAGATGAAACCCAAAGTTAAAGCCAGCAGCCTCTTAATTTTTCTGAACCAGGCCTGGCCCAAAGTTCTCATTAACAGGCATGCACCAATGAGACTCTCACTGTCAAAAAAAAAAAAAAGATCAATAATCAAAGCAGAAGATTCTCAGACCTACAAGATTGGTCCTAAAAATTTGGAAGGGACAGAATAAAACGCTCAAGACCTAAAACAAAGCCCCTCCTTGGTGGATCTGTATTTTTTCCTTCTTTTTGTTTTGTTTTTTCTCATTTCATTAAAAAAATTGCATTACAATTTTTAAAACGTGCCATGAGGCAGAGCTACATCGTCGACGGGGCAGGTGTGACGATTAAAGTGCATGGCCGCTGACACGGAGTTCAGTGGAAAAGCTGTTGATTGGGTTTTGTACATCATACAAAAAGGTATAGCTTTGTGTGAGAGACGATTCCTCGCTCCATCCCACTCTCGACTTCTTTTCCCTCAGTCGTGACTCGTTGTTCCGGCGACGTCCCCCCGGTGCTGTTCACTGCAGAGAGGCTCGTTCCAGTGGGCAGTGGGGTCAGATCGAGTAGGTGGAGCTCTCTGACTGTTGGCGGATGTAGCACTGGAAGCCCTTGTCACCAATTGGATGCTCCCTATAAACAAACAAACATTTTTGTGTTATCCGACAGAAGCCTAGTCTTCTGAGCCCAAAACAACGTAAAGCTAGAGCACTGGTCCTGTTTCCTGTAACCGTTATCAGACTCCTTTGTTCTGCATCTGAACCTTATTCAGCTCCTGAAAAAGTCCACCTAATATGTGACCACAGCACTACACAGTTCTTGTTTAGCACACCTCAGTCACCTCTTCACTGCAAAAACTCCTGATCTCACCAAGACTTGCAATCTTATTTCTAGCCTAGAAGTCTTCTTTATCTTGTTTTGTGAATAATATACTATATAAGAGCATATTTGTAAGATTATTAAGATGATTTTAAGATATTTTTTTCCTATTTCAAGAAATCTCAGACTAGACACAAGTGAAATGATCTGCCAGTGCAGTAAGATATTTACACTTGGTAAGATTTCTTGAAATAGGAAAAAAAATAACCATCTTAAAACCATCTTCATAATTTTACAAATCTGCTCTTATATAGGATATTATTCTCAAAACAAGATCAAGAAGATCTTTAGGCTATAATATAAAATTGTAAGTCTTGGTTAGATCAGGAGTTTTTGCAGTCTTGACTGTTGATCTGTGCCAATCAAATTTCTACACTTTTCTCCTCAGCCCAAATGTAGTCAATCAGTCAAGATATGCTTGGTGTCTGAAGCCTGGTTCTGTATAAAAATGGGCAAAGGTGCGCTGTATTTTCATTTATTTATTTATTACCATCTCACATTTCCACATTTCCAGATTTAGCCACATTTTTTTATCTTGACGTTTTACTGAAATAGTTTAGTTCCAGTAAAAAAAATATTTTAAGCCATATTCATTAAATAAGCACCTTGATGACAATTTGGAGAAGACAGCAGTAATTATTGATTAGTATGTTAGTTATTAGTTATTTAAGCTACAGAAGAAAAGTGTCACTGTAGTAGAAATCTTCTTTCACCTCAGCCTGGCTCTGGATCAGCTTGTACTCAGTTTTGCCCCCCAACTTACTGTTATATAAAGTTAGTAAATATTACATGCAGTTTTAGCAGCTTTTCCCTGCTGTTGGCTCTTGAACATTTGAAAAAAAAGAGGGAGAGGTTGTATCTGTGAAATACATTTCACTTTATTACAGCACTTAAAAACAACATGTATAGTAGGGCTGTAACGGTACATGTATTCGTAATGAATTGCCATGGTACATGGGTCACAGTTCGGTACATGATGTCGTACGGAGAATACACAGTAGGATGGAGAACACGTGATTGAAGTAATGCGGATCCCTACGGCATCACAGAGGGACCAAAAAGCACCAGTAAATCATAAACCTGGTTCTTAGTGTGGTGCAATAGTGCCACCTACTGGCGTTACACTTCTGCTGCCTTACACATACATGAAAATATAAGCAAGAGTG